>CM043711.1:11900651-12381869 GCA_023969325.1 Oryzias curvinotus
TCACCAATGTAACATACAGCACTTTCAGATACCAGTCCCATAGTTGGAGGTTTTGGTATGGTCTTTTTTTTTACTTTAAGCTATTTAGTCGTCAATAGTTTTGGTTCATTATACTTGGTAATTTTTTCTATCATGAATGCTTTCATTTTTATTCTTAAGTCTTTTATTTGTTTTGTTTCTTGTGGCAAATGGACATTGAATCTGTAATAATTTGTCATTACTTCAGTCTTTTACCCTCGAACCTGCAAGATGAGGTGTTTAGATTTAATTGTTTTTTTTTTGCTAGTCTTTTGGATAGACTTTCTGGAAGCTTCACTCATGTTGTAACTGTTGTGTCTGCTGTCTGATCGCAGCTGACTGTGGTTACTCTGAAGGTATGCTGCCCTGGGCGATGATATGTCAAGGGAGCAGTTCTGGTTACAATGTGGTTTGATTGAACCAGAAATGCTCTGCAGAGTCTTGTACAATTACAACCAGCAGCAGGATATTAATACAGAGGAAACAAAAGAGCAATCACAGCCAGACTAAAAATAGCTTGTTCTGTCAACTTATTATGGACATTATATTATGCGTGTACACTGAATAAATCCAGAACTTACATTGCCTTATTGGGGCTTTTAACCCTTTCCAAGTAAAGGTGTATTAGTCAATGTTTAATCTCTAGTCATCTCGTAAATATAAAGGTAACAGCGTGGTAAAGGCTACAATGCTTGGTTGCCATTGTTGACTAATATGTTTGATAATATTTGGATTTTTTTCTCTTGTACTCAACCAGGTAAAATCTATCACAAAGCTTCAGGTGGAGGGATATTGTCAGTGATTTTGTATTTATTCCATTTTCTAATAATTGCTCTAAAAGTCGATCTCTTCTTACAAAGCTGTCTGTTTATTGTAGATCGATTTTTGTCGGTCTTGTTCAGGTCTGCGATCTTGTTCCTGGTGTCATTCGACAGCTCTTTGGTCTTGGTGGAGAGTTCACTGTCTGACTGTTGAAGGGTGTGGACAGGTGTACTTTATGTCGATAATTAGTTCAAACAGATGACAAAGTAGAAGTAACAGGTCTGCGAGGGACAAAATCCCTGCTGTTGTTGGAGCTTAATACTTATTGACTGCATCATTATACAAATAAATAATTTTAAATCAAACTATGTAATTTCCTGAATTCTTGCTTTGCACTTTGCATCTAAAGTTACAAACATACCAGGCTTATGAAGCGTATTTGATAAATGCGCTAAATGGGGGTTCTTGAATGTTCATTTAGCCCCTGGTGTTCACACTGGATGAGTAGGGAGGGCCCCCTTCTTCTTTTTCTCCATCTAATGTCTGCTACTTACAGTTGAGAGAGGATTGATGTAAAATGACAAAGTTGTACAAATCTCACAAACCTTGCTCCAGGATTTTTCTTTCGCAGCTCTATTCTGTTATATGAAATATTTGGTGTCATAGACTTTCAGCCGGACACAAACCATAATAATTCATTTCTCCTTCATGATTAATTTTCAAACAGTTGGCACTTCCATGAGTTAAAAGGGACGCCAGTACAAAATCAGAGTCCCCTGACTAGTCAAAGTTCAACCTGTTTTAATGGCCGCGCATTTTGTTAGTAGAACCCGAAAGCTGTCATAGAAACTTGCGTAACTGTGAATGGACGAGAGTTTTAAACACAGGACCCCGAAATGCGCATTTCCACATGTTTACATAAAGGTTTTGTTGGAAGTGGTCACTTGAAAGCGTGTTGTAAACGTAGCTTTACAGTTGAAGTGTATCTATGATGAACATTACAGGCTTATCATCTTAGTGGAACAGTTTGCAGAGTTGGTGACTGACTTTTTCCCCCCTGAATACTTTGTTTTTTAACTGATAACATATGAGCCAGGGCAATATGTGTTAATCCACATATTGAAGAATTTCATTTGCCTTTAAGAATTAGATTATAAGGTAATTTAAGGCAATTCCACTCATATGGAGCCCCAAATTGTTCATAATTAAAAAAATAAATGTGCATTGTAAAAGGCTGTTTTAAAATAATGAACAGCTTTTTAAGTCAAAATTAAATATATTTAACAATTTAATGGCTAACGTAAAATCTGTCTACAGGTTTTTCACAATTTCCTGATCTCTTTATATATTTTTGAGAGATTTATTGGTTGATTACGTGATTTCTCAAGGTCATTTTTTTTTTATCATGAACAACTTGGGACTCCATACACTCAAATCAAGGCCTTTTTTTTTTTTTTTTTCTTTTTTGTTTTGGTTTTTTTTCCATTACCAACTGTTTATACCAACTATAAGAACTAATGATGTCACATTTTTTATGTAAAGCAGGATCTTTTTTAACCTGATCTTTGCTCTTCATTGCATGTTGACTCATGCATTAGCTTCTGTCTTCCCTATAGGTATCATACATGCCTTTTGTTTTTAAGATGCAGAAACTAAAGTAACTGGGTAAAACCATTATGGGGCAAAAAAAGGAAAAGGCTAAATCCTTTGCCTCCTTTAGGGTGTGTCTGGACCTGAACGCGTTGACAGCCGGGATGAGCTGCAGCAGACCCCCATAAAAAGAAGGTAGTAGGGATAAAAACTGAGCTAGGAAAAGGGTCTCAGAATGTTATCTGTATAATTTATTTTTTAGATTTCTTAAAGGATAAATAATAGGAATTGTTGTTTAGGGATTGTTAGGCAGCTTTTCTTGAAAGCTTTAGAGTTTTCTATAGTCGTCTTTGACAAAACTGCAGAAAAACACTTTTTTGACAGCAGAAAAGTATGATACTGCTGGCAAAAGTCTGATTAAGACACATAAGTAAGTCAGTTATTCACTAATCTAAGTCAGTTTTTTATATTTATCTGGAAAAATGCGGTTTGTGTACACAAATATGAACAAACAAGATATTGTTGTGTTGCTACAATTACACATAAAGAAGTGGTTGCATACAGATTTACAGGAATTGAAGGTTTAACATCTGCAGATACATTTTTGTTGCACTCAGAGAGGATACACATGCTTCTAGCAGGTCAGGACTTGCTGGATTTCTCTTGCGCTTCATGCCAATCCTCTGCTCCCCTTTTTTGTGGTACAGTGTCCCTGCTTAGACAAGCGAAACGAGGTTTTACCTTTGGACTCAGGCATGTGTTGCATCTGTGGGCGTGTGCTAAACACTACCAGCTAAGAGATGTCAGCACAAAAACTGCAACGTTTACCTCATACTTATTGATATTTGGTTCAGTTTTTGTTTTATTTCTTGTCCTCTTGGCTTTTCCAATGATGTTATTCGGAATTTTGTACATTTATTCTTTTTTTTTCATACAGATGATCATAACAGTGAATTCCCTAATTGTTTGGTTCATATTTTGAGAATTATTCAGTTTGTGCCATAAAACAAAAAGGGATTTTTTTCAGATATCTTTTTTACTATTTTAATCAGATTTTCTAAAATAGCCACATTTTGATCTATATCCTACAGATAAAACGTTAAACCATCAAATCTGGGAGAAACACTGTAAAAAAATAGCAACATTTTTACCACATATTGAAGATTGTTTCAAGAGCTGCTTTAAAAGATATTTTTTGTCTTTTTTTATCTATAATATACAAGTTATTCCTATGTTGCAATAAATGTAAAAAAAAAAAAAAAAGTATTACCCTAACAGCTTAGACTGATATAATTAGCAAGAATCCTGTCTTTTTTTACTTCTGTTGGCACTCTGACAGCTGTGGCTTGTGCCTTCACGATTCCCGTTTATTTGATTTCCTGAATTCAAACCTTTTTGATAGCTATCATTTTCCATCTGTCTGGGTTTCTTTCCTGCCATGCACCATGTAAGTTTTGACTTTGTGGGGTCTGTGTCAAGCTGTTTAATCATACGTAGAGTCTGCCAGACAACCTAAAAGTATGGGGTGTAAAAGATCATTGAGACTTTGCCTAGTGTGTGTGAGAAAGCATCGGCAAGATGAGACATGCCCCTACTTTGGTTAATAATCTAGTCTCATTAGGTCTTTGCAATCCAGGAAGTTTTTAGTGCAAAGTGTCATTTATAGCAAAGCAGTAATAACATGTCAAGCATCTTATTAGAAAATGTAGGGGGTGCATCAGTGTTTGCTTTTAAATCTGGTTTTCTTCTGCTTTTCTGCAGGGTGACATCCAGCAGCTTCTGATTGTTGATGATCCAAAAGCAGCATATGACTACTGTGAACATTATAGCCCAGACTGTGACACTCCGCAGAGGGACTCTCTACAAGCACAGGAGCCAGTGAGAGAGGTCAGCTAACCTGGGAGGGTGTGGGAAAGCTCGGCACGGCACCCGTTGCTGATTTTCAATTTACTTCAAGTGATTTTCATGTTTCTGTTTTATTTTTTAACATTCAAATACTCTCAGTAGCGTCTACATAATAATGTGTTTAACATGTCATTTTATTTCTTTCAAATCAACAAGAACAAGAGATCGTGTGCAGTTCAAATACAAGGGAAATGAAAGGGAACAGATAGAAGCAAACCTTTTTATCTGCCCCTTTTACATTTTTTGGATACATACATTTTAGAGTTAAAAAGATCTGTATAAAAAAATATTTTATTAATGTTTAAGCAACTAAACATACACACGCACACACACGCATATATATAGATAGATAGATAGATAGATAGATAGATAGATAGATAGATAGATAGATAGATAGATAGATAGATAGATAGATAGATAGATAGATAGATAGATAGATAGATAGATAGATAGATAGATAGATAGATAGATAGATAGATAGATAGATAGATAGATAGATAGATAGATA
Organism: Oryzias curvinotus; assembly: GCA_023969325.1. Lineage (NCBI taxonomy): Eukaryota > Metazoa > Chordata > Actinopteri > Beloniformes > Adrianichthyidae > Oryzias > Oryzias curvinotus. Next base: position 11,905,435 of record CM043711.1, read on the forward strand.
GAAGATATATAAATGAGTATAATAAAAAAGTTGGGTTTCATGGCTAATGAAAAAGCAAAATTTTCTGTTTTTCACCAATAAATGTACAGAAATGGCTTAGTCAAAACTGTCTGCAGTTAAAAAACCTGTGTGGGGTGCGATGACCTGCAGGAAATATTTAAGATCCTAGACCACTCGATATGTCTGTAGGCTGAAAATGGTTGTTCATAGTTTTTTTCTATGGGCATGCTGGGGGGTCGGGTCCTAGCGAGCACTCAACCGACTCACAAAGGTGAGTTAATAAGGCTGTATTAGGCATCTACAAAAATTTCGAGAACCCCTGATCTATACAAATCCAACCCCTTACAGGTGCATAAGGCATAAGATAGTCAGGGACAGCTTTGAAACATCCTTTCATTTCAAACTCTGAAGTGTCAACTATTCCAGCCTCTTAATAATGTCTAAATTATTTTCTTACCACAGACTTAAAAAGAAGTTGTGTGAACAAAGGTTTCGTCTTTTTGGAAGATCACATTATGTGCTGAATTACATGGAATTTATTCCTGGGTTAGATTAATAACAGCTGATACCCACACTGCCACTCTAACCGCTTCCTGCATTTCTTTAGATACCTAAGAAATGCACCTGAAACGCTTATTAACCTCCAAACTCTTACTGTAAGAAGGCATTGAAGACACTTTATTTTTAGTACCTGTCGTGTCTTTTTAAAACTTTGAGTTCTTTTAAAATTGTCCGCGAATCATCATGCAGATGTGCTGCTCTATTCTAAAGTTGGCTGTGTTGATATGTTGGAGCCAGTTTAGAGAAAAACATCTGTGCTTGGTTCATTTAATGACCTGTAATACCTACTCTGACAAAGACTTTTACCATTTTAATCATTTCAGCATGCTGTTGTAATCAGATGCCTATCCCACATGACACAGGTCTCGCACTGAGACTCATGTGTTGAGAACCCAGGAGTAACATGAGAAAAAGTTAAGAATGGATTTTTCTCACAAATCTTCCTCCAGTCTTTTTCCTTTTCCAGCTCTATTCTGATATATGAAAGACGTGGTGTCAAATAATGATACATTTCTCCTCCATAATTAATTTTCAAACGGTTTGCACTTTCATGAATTAAAAAGGACGGCATCCATACATCACTACCAAATCTGAGTCCCTGATTGGTCAAAGTTTGACCTGGTGGGACTTTTAGTACACATTCATTGGACTCGTATTTTGTACATAGGGCCGGGAAACGGTTGTAGAAACTGTCATAGCTACACGTGAATGCAACAGTTTGGAATGTAGAATCCAGAAATGTGTGTTACGTGTGTTGCACATAGACTTTTCTATGAAAATGGTCACTTGAACCCAAGTTGCAAATGGCCGTGTAAATGTAGCTTTAGGCCTACCTGCATACCTTCCAAAATTTTATCATAGTAATTTGCATCAATACAGCATTTTTAAGGTTGCATAATGAAGTATCAATACAGGTCAACATATGTTACATATTACAAGCAATGGTAAATTAGATTTTTAGGCTAAAGTTTCTGTCGCAAAATTATCCCAAAGCAGTCATAAAATGGTATAATCTTTAACAGTTGTAACAAATGCTAAAAAAAAAAAAAGATGCATACTTAACTCTTTAATACCAGAGCTGTTGAAATAACACACAAGTTTCGAACTACCGCAACTCTTTAACAGGTTATTCAATTAACATAATCCCAACGGATTCTGACAGTAGTTGCAGAATCTATTGATTTATGTTAATTTTACTTTTGAAGAGTTGCGCTAATTCAAAGAACAGGTTAAAGGATGATATGTACTGTTGTTATCATCTTTTGGCACTCTGCATTGTAGATGCTAACACTAATGCTAAAACTTCCTGCTCTTCCTGTTTTTTTTTCTGTCTCCCCATCTCTTTCCAGTTCACTACTGACGACTTAGATTACACTCAGTTCTATGATTACTCTGAAGGCGCAACAGACGTCAGTCCAACATATGAATATTCTGAGCCACAGGTAAATGAAGACAAAAAAGTTGTTTCTTATAACCGCCTTGCTATCTGTCACCAATTCCCATGTGTTTGTGTCTTGTGTTTTGTCTTTATTTTGGCTTATATGCACTTTCAATATTTCAGCCCTATATATACTGTATATCTTTAACCCTTGTGCTATCCTAGGCACTTTAACATTGAAAGTTGGGTCATCAAGACCCACTAGACAGTACACTGAACCTTTTTTCTTCAATGATTTGTGAACCTCACTGGTGTCCATGGATTACATGAAATCTTGCCACCTTTATCCACCTTTGTCATGGTAGGGAGAACACGTTAATGCAAGGGTGGGGTCATCTAAGATAGCACAAGGGATATACATACACACAGTGGTGGTCAAAAGTTACACACTTGTGAACAATAGAATGTCATGACATTTTTGAGTTTCCAGTTATTTCTACAAATATGTTATTTCTCTGATGCAGAGTGATTGGAACAGATACTTCTATGTCTCAAACAATATTCATGAAGTTTGGTTCTTTCGTGACTTCATTATGGGTCAACTGACGATGTGACCAAATCTACTGTGTCAAAAATAAACATACAGCAATGCTGATATTTGGTTGCATGTCCCTTGACCATCTTCACTTCAATTAGGAGCATTCAGTCAAATTTGTTGGCTTTCATAGACTTGTTTCTAAAGCATTTTTCACAAGTTCTCAACGAGAATTAAGTCAAGACTTTGGGAAGGCCATCGTAAAACCTTAATTCTAGCCTGCTTTAGCCATTCCATTACCATTTTTGATGTGTGTTTGAGCTCATTGTACTGTTGAAACACCCAACTGTGCTCAAGACCCAGGCTTTGGGCAGAGTATTTTAGGTTATCTTGAAAAATTTGAAGGTAATCCTCTTTCTTCAGTATCCCATTTACTCTCTGTAAATAAAACACCAGTTTTATTGATACCAAAACAGGACCACAGCATAATACTGCCACCACCATGCTTGACGGTAGACAAGTTGTTCTTGGGGTTAAAGGACTTACCCTTTCTCCTCCAAACATATTGCCTGGCGTTGATGCCAAAGAGCTCAATTTTTGTTTCATCTGACCTCAGAACTTTCCTCCAGTTCTTGTCTTTATCCATGTGATCAGCAGCAAACTTTTGTCGAGCCTTAAAGTGCCGCTTTTGGGGAAAGGGCTTCCTTCTTGCTTGGCACACTCTCAGTCAATGGAATGCAATCCAGTCTTGACTGTTGACACTGACACCTGTGTTCCATCAGCTTCTAACTCCTGGCAGATCTGTTTTTTCATGGTAATTGGTTGACACTTCGCCCTTCTGACCAATTTCCTCTCAGCAGCAGGTGATAGTTTGTATTTTCTTTCTGATCATGGCAGTGAAAAAACAGTGCCATGCACTTTATACTTACAAACAATTGTTTGCACTGTTGCTTTTGGGACCTGCAGCTTCTTTGAAATGGCTCCAAGTGGCCTTACTGACTTGTTCAAGTCAATGATTCGCTTTTTCAGATCTGTGCTGACCTCCTTTAATGTTGCCATTGTAACTTTCGTGGGTTTTTGTGTCCAGTGAGCCCTAATTAAAGGGCCTCAGAGTCGTCACCAGCGGAAGCTACTCATAATTTCTCACAAGTTAAGAGTCCATGCAATGAAGCTCCTTTGATTTGCACAACTGTCCAAGTCACAAAAATTATAATTGTAACCCTAAATTATTAATGTTGCTGTATGTATATTTTTGACCCAGCAGATTTGGTTACAATAAAGTCATCAAAGAACCAAACTTGATGAATTTTTTAGTATCTGTTCCAACCACTTTATCATAAAAGAATCAGAGTTGTAGATTAATGTGAAACTCAAGACAGCCATGACATTCTATTCTTTACAAGTGTATACAAACTTTTGAACACTCTGTATGTGTTTATATATACAGCATATTTATATGTTCTCTTATACGTAGTATATCTACTACAATTTCCATAAAATAATATATATTTTATATATTTATGCTATATTAATAAAAACACAACAGTGCTTTCGAACTAAAAAAACATGACCACAGTGACTGGATAACTAATTGTTCATGCAAAAAGAACTGTGGCTCAGTTCAGTTTATCTGTTTTATATTCAAATTTGCTGTATTCTTTAGTGATGTCTGCTATAAATCACCTAGTCTCAGTTTATAGTTTGTACAATGACTGTAAAAAGTTGCAGATGTAAAATCCAAGGTATTTGTGTGTTTGTACTTTATCTGTGCATACAGCTAAAAACAGTAAAACATTTAGATGAATCTGAAACACAGACAAAACCCAAGATATATTGAATTTTGTTTCTTAACATTATTTGGTTTTTCATTATATATATATATATATATATATATATATATATATATGCAACCATTTAAAAAAAATAGAAATATAGATAAATATAGATAGAAACACTATTCCTCTTATGCTTAAGGACTGTATTAAAATAAATTTGAAATTTGACATTAGAAATTATTTGCTTTCAATAATATCTAAATTTTACAATAAAATGTTTCAAACTTTTCTAGAAAGCTGAAGACATTTCAGTTGGAAAAGGATTGAGTCTAAGCCTCGCAGAAATTTCACATAAAGTTCACGTATTTGTCATGTTTTTTAATATATAAAAAGAATATATCTATAAAAAATGCTTGTTTTTTTTAGTTCAAGGTGAATATAAATGAAGTCCTAGATTAAATGGTACATTGCAAATTAGTGACAAAAGGTGTAAAGGGGTTAAGCTTATATATTAAAATGTCCTAAAACTTAGCCTGAGGTACAGGTATTGTTTTGTATCAACAAAAAGAAATAAGACACAACGTAAAATATCTTGGGTTTATGATTTTGACAGTGAAATACACAAATGTGACAGTTACTGTTAATTATTTTATGGGTTTTTTAAGTTGTTTAACTTTTTCTGCTGTTCTTTGTTATAACTCTGTACCCTACAAAGTTCCAGTGCAAGATTATCATAGAACTCCATTTTTTGTTTTACTAAATATCTTATTGTGAAAGTTGTATTTGTATGATCAGCATTGCAGTGGTGGCACTGATCTAGATGTGATAGATTCCACCAGCTTGTGAGTAGTCTACAAATGAAGATCGACAATTGCAAAACCACATTGTGCAGAAGCAACAGCTTGGAATCATTGTTTGTCTCGGTATTGTTTGTCACCATTACCTCCTCCAGAGAAAGAAACGTAGTGTCACTGCGAAAAAGAAGAAGACTACAAAGTCATCCAGTAAAACCCAGTTCCTCAAAGTCGCTAGGTTCTGGGTTCCCAAAGTGTCACCAACCAAAAAGATTGGCTCGCCGAAGAAGTCACGGATGCCTGGCTACCAAGCCACAGCACCGGCAGAAAACAGAGGCGATGTTAGGGTAAACATTAAAGAAAATAGAGCAAATCCCATCAAGATTTTCCTGGTTTGAATTCTTGAGGGAAAATCTGTGATGGCAGGCGTAGACCACCCTAACCTCTCCTGTGTAGAAGTAGCCAACCCGGCAATGATCTTGAGAGAAGTCCTAGCAAACCTCTGATCTGATCTTTTGTTTAATTCCTGCCTCTTCTTTCCTTTTTTCAACATGATTCAGCTAAACAATTTAGAGGGCGATTACAATACAGGCATTGACTACGGAACTGTAGATGAATCTGAAACTCAGTCACCCTTTGGCACGAGTGGCCCCAATGAGGTAATTCCTACTTTATTTTTACTCTTCTTCCTTTAAAAGCCAATTGCAGGTGTTGTGGAAAATGTGAGCTGGAAAAATGTATCCAAGGAAGCTTCTGGTATGATATGATAAAGACACACAGAACTTTGGAAGAATCAGTGTGTTTCTTTGACTGCCTTAAATCTTTGCATGTGGTACAGTTGATGGACATAGGAAATTTTCAAAAAATTGGAGTATCTATTAGTTAATTTAACTATTGTTTTAACAAGGTTGCAGTTTTAGTAATAATCTAATAAAATATGTTAAGTTCAAGCCTAGACATACTGAGAAAGGTTATGGCATGTAGCATGAGCTGCAGTAGATGAGAATCACTCATTCTAGTTGATGAACTTGGTAGCACTGGTCAAGTACCATTGTCGTTAAGGGGTTCACAGAAGCACTAATTTGTAGTGCTACTCCCTAGATAGTTGTTGAGTCCAGGATGGACTGTACAGGAAATTCAACTCATTAGAATCTGCTCAATTTGCAAAATAAAGTTTGCCCGGATAAAGATATAAGCTACAAGTAAAGCCTTAGTCACAACTGCCCTTACAGCTAGATACAAGTTGTCTGTGAAGAAAAATAAAAAAAAGGCGCCACTCAAGTGTCCCACACGCAATTGTTACGATGTAGATTGCTTGGTGAGTCCAGTCCGTACAGTGAAAATGTTCAAGCACATTTTTGTCCATGGGCATGCTCTGAGTAACACATATCAGGGATAGGCAACTTCAGGCTTTAAAGATCAGGTGTGTCTGCATGATTTCCAAATATCCAAGCCCTACTCATGACTGATTACCTGGTTCAGGTGTGTCCAGCCAATTAGAACTTGCCAGGGCAGGGTATGTTGGAAAGTATGCAAGACAAGGGCCCTCGAGGCCTGGAGTTGTCCATCCCTGACTTTTACTGTACAACACTCAAGGGTAAAGTAAGGATGAAGTAGGTGAGATGCAGGTGTGTAGTCTGGACTTATCCTTGTTTTGACTCGCCCAAAATCCCGCAGACTGCATACCTGACTGCCAGAATATAGGAAATTAGACAATCAGAGCGTAGTTGTTTGTGCATCCTGTTGGTATACTATGTGCACTTATTATTTGCACAGCCTGTGTGTGCAGCATTTTCTCCCAGTACATCAGGGGGCAATATTTGCACCTTATAAACACCTAGAGTGTGGCATAAGGTACGACCGCGTCACTCGTAGGCTGTAAGTGCGCACATTTTTCAATAGCCTTACGCATATGTCATAACAAACTTAACTTACCACATGTACAACAATCGTACTATTTTCAATGAGCCTTGAGGTATCTGCAAGACACACCTGCGATCGCTTTAAGATGTTGCCCCCCTCCCCCTTTACGACCCTCCACAGACCCAAACAACCCCAAAACTTGCACCACCCATAAAGGGTCACCCACCAACCACCTATACACGTCAACCCTTGTTGGGGTACATGTGACTAAGGCTTTAGAGATATACTTGTGCCACAGTTTTGCATAGTGTGTCCACAGTACTGGTCTTGCAAATTTGAAACACAACTCACACAAGAAGGGGGAAAAGGGATATAACTGGCTAATGGTTGTATATATATGTATATTGTATATATATCCCCACAATGCACACAATTTCCTGTTGTCCATCACACCACAAGCTTTGATTTTGATCATTAGTTTAGCCCAAAAGAACTATGATCAACAAGGCTATAAACTCCTCACAGCCTTCTATCCTTGTGCTTAATCTTTAGACTGTTAAAATGCCAACAAGCCATTTGGAACCATGGAGCGCTGCCAGTATATCTGTGTAATTACCTCCATTTTGTCATGCTCCATGGCTAAATCTGCATCGATCACCATTCTGAATGAGAGAACGTGATATGGGTTGCATGACTTGCAGATTGCAGTTGACAAAAGCTTCCAAATTGTATCCAGACACTATATTCTTGACAAACAGAAGGATGTTGTTTGTCTCAGATCACAAGTACAGAAACCATGAAGTGTATGTCAGACAGCGTCTTTCTTTACTTTCTGCAGCACTGTGCTACCTGTGACTGCAAAAAAGGGAAGGAAAAGAAGGCTGAGATGACATCATACTCAATCTTAGAAACTCAGATCTTTAAGTGATTTTGAAAACACTTTATTTAATGCATTGACTTTTCTAGATGTACTTTGCTTTAGTTGGCATATATTTGTCATGGAAGAGTTAAGTATTTTTTTATATCCTTCCATTTGTGGAAGACTGTCAAATGTGACACGAAATAAAGTGTTTTATGTTAAAATGTATAATTTCATAAAGAATAAAGTTGCTGTTTAACAACATGTAGATCATTTGCTTGACTAACATTCTTCTTTTCTTGGTTGCAAACCATTATTTCCTTCTTCTTGGCTTGGCTAAAACCCAAAAGGCTGTGGAAGGGGGTTTTGTTGGTGCATACGCCACCGAAGCCTCTCCTGCTGCTCCAGAACGCCACACTAGCCCAGAAACACTGGACAACTTGGACACTGGTGCATATGACTTGAAATATGACGTGGAAGAGTTTGATCTGGGCGAGGCTGACAGCAAATTGTATGACTATGGGCTGTATGATGAGTACGGAGTTGACCCGTCTAAACCCACGGCGGCCTACGATAATGGGGTAGGGCTTGGGGTCGCTGCCGAAACTGACGATTCCGAGAGCACCGTAAGTATCCCTCCCTGACCTGGTGAAGGAAAGGTGTCTGCATGAACATGGGACAGAGGCTCAGTCTGACGTTTAGTGCATGTCCTGTAGTTCCTTGGCATGGAAAATGTGTCATTGACATTGTAGGACTTTCTGTGTCATTAGTCTCGTTAAAGCAAAGACAGGGGTGATGCATGTATCTGTGTTTTGTTAATAAAATTTCTACTTCCTGGTTGAAAAAGCATCTTTCTCTGACACGGTATAGTTATATTTATCCACAATCACTTGGTAAATCATTTGGAAAAATGCCCGACAACTCAGCTGTACCCTAAAACTTTTCCCAGAGCTTTCATTCCATCCTTAACTCTTTTTCTTTGTGGTTTTAATTAGCAACCTGTCTGTGACATCCTCCCCTACAGACAGTCTTTGAATCACTGCTAAAACACAAAACAAACACAGTTATAAGAGCTTTTTGAAATTCAACATTTTTACCATGTTAGAGTTTTGAACTTGTCTATCACAACATTGTTGAAAGCTTAAAAAGCAACTTATTATTAATATTACTATTTTGTTAGTTCGACCCTTCCTCATGCTAAATTATTCCTATACACTGCTGAGATGTTCATTCAAAAATGCGCTAAATGGGCAATCTTGAACGCACGTTTCGCATATGGTGTTTACATTGGACTATCGCTACTGAATACTAGTACATGAACTCACAGCTGGTATAGTCTTGGTGCAAAAATGTTAAAGTGGTGCAAATCTCACGAATTTTGCTCCAGGCTTTTTCTTTCTCAGCTCTATTTCAATATATGAAAGACTTGGCGTCATATAATTTCGACCGGGCACAAATCGCAATCATTCATTCCTCCCCCCACGATCAATTTTCAAACAGGTGGCACTTCCGTGAATTGAAAAGGATGCCACCCGTACGTCACTACCAAATCCGAGTCCTCTAATTGGTCAAAGCTCAACTACAGTAGTTTAACTTTCAACACGTGTAAAATGGTTGTAGGTAGAGCCCAAAAACAAAAATCTACGCGTGAACGCGAGAGTTTTGAATTCAAAGGCCAGAAACACACATATCCTTTTAGTGGAAATGGTCATGTGCGCTGCTGAGCCCGGTGTGAACGTAGCAGAAAACTAGTTTCTGGAATTGTCTTGCCCCCTTTTCATAATTTACAGTGGAATGGTATTCAATCTGACTTGTAATTAATAACTGTACAGCCTGAAAATATTTGTATATATTTAGATTCCCTACTAGGTGAAGTCACTTCAATATATATTTATGATCTCCACTGGTTATGATTTAAATTTTTGTATTTCTCAATTGCTATGCAATGGCAATATAGCGTCATTCCAAGCATGTGCAGTGAAGGTTTGCTCTTTCTGTTTGTGACTAACATCTTTCCCCTTCCAGTCCACAATGTCACATTACTTTGTGTCTGTATTTTGTATTCAGTAGCGCATGCTACTGAAAATGTGCACACACTGTTTGATTTAAAGTTATCTCAATAATTGTTCAAACGTTTTTGATTCGTGATGTTTTTTTCTACAAAAGAAGGTTTTTTATTTCTTTTTTTTTGTTGTAAACACAGATTGCTGCAGCCTTTGGCCAGAAGGGAGAGAAGGGCGAGCCGGCTGTTATTGAACCCGTAAGGTCCAAAAATGTTGATGTTCCTTAATGTTAAATAGGGTCTACCTCCTGCCGCTTCCTTATTAATGACGACATAGATCACAGTACTTGTGTGTGTTCTTAAGGGTATGCTGATCGAGGGACCACCAGGACCACCAGGCCCAGCTGTGAGTTGTTTGTATTTAAAAATATGGATGTTGCGCAAGAGGTTCCTCTTTAGAGATTATGACTATGGGCTTTTAACTTGAAAATCATCTTTAGGGTCTTCCAGGACCATCAGGCCTCCAAGGACCCCAAGGCACTCCTGGAGATCCTGGGGACAGAGTAAGTTAACATTTTTGTTTAAAAAAAATGGACTAAATGAAAAAACTTTTTGTTTACAGGCAAAAAAAATAGTAACATAGGCTTGTTATATGACTAATTTATGTAAGAATGTTTTTAAAAAAGTTCAAATTGTTAATGTTTGATGTAAATAATATGCACACTAATACTCTCTAATTTGATTTGTACTAAAAATATCTATTGTAGTATTGTTTTTTTCTCTCAGTTTAATAAAAATACTTTATTGGTAAATTGACAACTGCTAAATGAAAAGCTCCAAATCTAAGTCATAAAAGTCTATTTTTTTACTCTTAATTGTTCCGCCATGACATGTAGTAACTAAAACCGTGTCATTTAAAACTTTGTTGTACTCAGACCCAAAAGCAATGGTACTTTTTTTTACATTGTTTGTAATAATTGGTAGAATGTAATAAATTGATTCTGAGTAAAAATTCAGGTGTTTGTTTGTGCTACATTCCATATATATAATATATAATTTAAAGATGTATATGTAGCATACTTTTAGGGTTTTAGTACAATATTTAAGCAGTTTGATTTACAAATGGATACAATATGCTATACTTTTTAGTTAGCTTTATATCTTTAGGTGTGTATCTAGCTTTGATTCTAGATTTATCAAGCCCCAAACCATTTATGACTGATTTCAATAGTAGATGCGCTAAACCATTAAACCATTTCTAATGTTGTGTCCGAAAAAATGTGTATTTTGTGAATGTTGTAAGAGATCATCTCTATAGTTGTTTTAAATACTTCAAGGGATGATTTGGATGTTAAGGTTTTTTTGTTTTGTTTATCACTGCAGGGTCCACCTGGTCGGGCTGGTCTGCCTGGTGCTGATGGCTTACCAGGACCCCCGGGTACCATGTTGATGCTGCCAGTGAGTTCACACCTGTGTCTTTAACCAAACTCATCTTCCTCACAGCTTAATTTTTTGTGTTTTTTACACGCTGGCAATAACAATCTGTTTGTCTAACAGTTCCGGTTCGGTGGTGACGGCGAAAAAGGTCCAGTGGTGTCAGCCCAAGAAGCTCAAGCGCAGGCCATCCTGTCCCAGGCCAGAGTGAGTAAGAGGGACTGACCCCCCCCCCCGCCCTTTTTTCTCTCTCTGTCTTTACTCTGTAAAGGGGAATAGAAGAGGGAGTTTTTCATTGGGGATTTGATGGGGGCTGCCCGGATTTTGGACACGTGGAGAGCTGGCTGAGGAGCCCAAGATGAAAAGGCCTCTTGGAACACATGGAGAGGCTTTTCAAAATACTTTGGCCTTCTTCATTCAATTCATGAGTGGTGTGAATCAACAGGTGTAGCATAAATCATTGGCAGTGGATGAGAGGTCCAGAAAAAGTCTTCGATTTAGAAGTTGCAATTGTGACTAATTGCTCCAAATCAGGTTTTTCAAAATAAATGTCTAAAACAAAGATGAATCCAACTGTGAGGCTTATATGAAATCAAAACAAGATTTCGTATTATAATGAGCTAATTATAATAAAGATTTCATGCTCTTTGGAAAATGTATTTGATACAAAAACATTGAGCAAAGGGAAACAGCTAAAAATGTTTCTTTTTTAGAAAAATGTAACCATTAACCATATGAAATGCAACCAAACTTAGGTTTTACTTAACAACAAACGGTTTTTAATGAACATCTTCCAAACTTTGAAAAAACAAAAAATTTTCTTCTGAAAAGATACTTTTTTTTTTTAAGAAATCTGATCTAGTAGAGGTTATTTCTCTGTGCTTCTATTCCACAGCTGGCAATGAGAGGCCCCCCAGGGCCAATGGGTTTGACTGGAAGATCTGGGCCAGTGGTGAGTCAACTCTTTAGGGTCTGCAGGTGTTTATTTACCATTGTCATGTCACCAAACATGCATTCATTCACAATTACGAATTGTTTGGAGCGCTAACTGGGCTTCACCAGGTTTAACTAAAGAGTTTTTTTTTTTTTTTTTACATTTCTTAAACCTCCTTTTGCATGTGACCATTTTTTTAATCACTTTCTATAGTTTATTTTTTTGAAATAGTTAAAGCTATACAAACAAAACAAGCTCAGTGGACACTACCTGACTGTAAGGCGTTGCTGCCCTCCCCTCCTCGTTTTCATGTTGATACTTGATCTAGTGCGTACCTGCATGAAAAGGCTCTGCAAAACCTTGTTAGGCCTTTCAGACTGAGCATTAAACACAGTGGTCTTCAGTACTTTAGCACTAAAAGGAACAGATATTATATATATATATATATTCAAAGTTCTGCAAATAATCAGTTTAAATTCAGCCTTTTTCTAAAAGTTTGTTTGTTGTTTTTCTGATTCGGGAGTGATGTTTTTGCATCTATGTTTTAATGGAAACACATAATCTGGTATTATACGAGTCATTGATACGGATTTTATAAAATAGGCAAACTCCTTGTTTATTTAGTTTCAATAAGAAGGATGTGTGGATTACTTTCCCCATGGTTGAACATATTCTTTACTGAAGCTAAATGTTGCCACCTACTGTATTTTTCTTGTATTATTTTTTTTCCTTAAATCTAAGTGTGACTGTAGGAATCAGAAAAAAATACTAAAACACGGTAAATGTGGCATGTTTGGATTGGGATTCCTTCCTTTAGGGTCCACCGGGTCCTGCTGGACTGAAAGGTGAAGGTGGAGACCCCGGTCCTCAAGTGAGTCCCGACTGATGAGCTAACAAACAGAGATTTTGGGTCAACGTCAGTCTAATGGGTTTGGTGTGATATCTCTGCTTAGGGCCCTCGTGGCATTCAGGGGCCTCCTGGACAAGTTGGCAAATCTGGCAAAAGGGTGAGTGAACCTGCTCACCTCAAGCACACACACACCCAGAGTTCGTGTTTGTGGTTCTGTGCGCAATCGGCCCTCAAATGCTGAGAGGATTATTTTCTCTCCAACAAACGATTGGTTGATGTGTGCTTAAGGGCCTCCATCCAATCCACGAATCACTCACACAGAGGCTAATCTGTCTGAAAATGCCAAAACTGGAACGCTGGCTGTGGATGTGGGGCAAAGTTGTTGTCAAAACAAGGGCAAAAGATTTTCTCCCAGTTGGATTCAAATGGAATGAACTGAATAATGGCTCAAAAACTGGCTTGTAGTTGATTCAGGGTCTGGGTTAAAACAACAATCATATGAATTTGATTCATTTAAAATAAAAAATGACAATAAAGAAGCTAAAAGAAAGACACATAAAAGATTTCTTGAATAAGAATTTCTTCTTTAATCATTTGCATCTTTTTTTATGACGGAGCTTCAGCCATAAAAGTAAATAAATAAGTCAAATATACGAGAATGAAGACATAAAATTGTAAAAAAAAGTTGACATTTTACAAAAATGAAGTCATAGTCAGAAAAGTTCTTTGAAAAGTAATTTAATTATGAGGAAAAAAGTTAACATTTTACAAGATTAAAGTCTTAATAAAGTTGTATGATGATCAGAAAAAAGCCCAAAATGGATGAAAAAAAGCCTGTAAAACTATGTGGAAAAAGTTGTAAAATTATAACAAAAAAGTCAATATTTTGTGAGAACAAAACAGTAAAAGTTATAATTTTATGAGAATAAAGTTGTATAATTATAACTTTTTTTAAATAAATTTTAATTTCTGTTTCATGACAATAAATTCATATTGTATGCTATAAAAAAAGTCAGCCTTCTATGAGAATAAAGCCATACATTTGTAAAAAAAAAAAAAAAAGAATCAATTTTATGAGAATAGGTCATAAATTAGAAAAAAATAGTTATATAATTATGAAAAAAGGTCATCATTTTGCAAGAATAAAAAAGTCCTAGTTTTAAAAAAGTTAAAAAGTTGTAGATTTATGAGAATTAAGTCATATCATAAGGGGGGAAAAGAGCTAAAAATGTATTAAGGAAAGTCATAATAAATGATGAGAAAAAAATCATAATTTTCCAAAGTAAAAGCCATGATTTTCAAAAATGAAGTTGTTACTTAATGAAAATAAAGTTGTACATTTTTAATTCATATAAAGTAATACAAATTCTTCAACAGTGTGACGTTTATCAGATATTTTTGAATTGTAACATTAATTCAATATTTAATTTTCCATTGTCTTTGCTGAAACATTAAATTTGACATTTTATTTTTGAAAAAATTACGACTTTTTCAGGCATAAATTGACGACTTTTTTCTCACAAATTGTTTCATATTTTTCATAACTGTACAACTGTTTCTCAGAATATTATGACTTTATTGTTGTAAATTTCGACCTTTTTCTCATAACTTGCAAATGCACCTCACATTTTTGTTTATGGTGGCCATAATACTCCATCGTATTTTCCATACTTTGATGTAACTTTTTCAACGAAGTTTTGGTGGCAGACTTTTTCTTGCTGATCTTTGACCTTTGTGTCGTATAGAAATTGAATAACTCCCCAGAAATATATGTTTGCTCTGCTGTTGCCAGATCTGGGCAGTCACATGTTCGCCCCCCTCCTTTGTGGTTCTTAACTTTTAACAAAAATACTTTGAGTAATCCAATAAAGTAGAGAAAGATTAGCTTTTGTTGTGTTAAAACCTAATCAAAATCCAGATTATTTATCAAACAAACCATATAAGCCTGCTAATGAATATTGGAGAAGTTTAGGATAACGGGACAAAAAATAAACTGGAAAAAAAGTCTTTAGTTTAACTTTTTTTTTTTTTTTCAATTTCCAAAACCTAACTCTCCTTTTTTTCCCTATTTTCAGGGTCGTTCTGGTGCTGATGGTGCTCGTGGAATGCCCGGAGAGCCAGGCTCAAAGGTACCAACGTTTTTGTTCCTATTACTGACTACAAATGGATAATATAATGTATTGACGACCAAACTTAATACTGTATTTTTATATATTTTAGATGCATTTATTGTTTTGTTGCTTTTTTTAGGGGGATCGCGGCTTTGACGGACTTCCTGGGCTGCCTGGTGAAAAGGGACACAGGGTGAGAAAACAAACAAAAAAAACATTTATTTCCCCCAAATCATAGAAAAAGAAAAAAAAAATATATATATATATATATATATATATATATATATATATATATATATACGCTTTTTTTTAAATTTCCTATATGAAAGATTACATTAACTTTAGTTTTGCTGCAGACAACAGATGACTAATTATTTTCTATACAGTAGATAAACAGGTGATCATCTTTATTATTTAAAGTAGAAATCTAATGTTTTAAAGAATAAATAAGCCTTTTAATTTTTTTTTTCTTTTTTAACTGAAACCTCCATAAACTGGTACAAAACTGTAAGAAATTAGTTTTATGTACTCAACTGCTACCTTAAATGTGACTTTTAGAATAGTTTCCTTATTTTAGTGTATTTGCGATTAAGAACTACTACTTTTACTTTTTACTAACATCAACAAAAATGTTAGTTTTGGTGTTTTTTTTATTTTTGCATTTTTTGCCTTTTTGTTATACTGCCTGATTCTATATGTTCTTAATAATAATTCAATATGTCTCTCAGTACTTTGATGGAAATGGTGTTTTTGGTGATTTTAACAAGTTCTTGAGGCATTTTTCTGATAATGGAGGACAGTTATTAGGAAAATTCCGCTTAAAGTTGCATTTCTGAGTATTCCTTCAATTTGATGTGAATCAGGAGCAGATGAAAATAAGCCATTTGAAAAAGAGGTTGCAGTGTTTTCTGCACTATAAGTCGTTCCAGAGTATAAGTCACAAAGACCAAAACAAGGATAACAAAGAAGAAAAAAAATCATATATTTCACACTTTTGGGAGAAAAATGTGAAATGTCTGAACTACTCCACTAAGCGCTGCGTTTGCAAGAAGTCAACATTCAGAACCAGAAGTCCTTGGAAGTACCTCTATATCGCTCAAAAATACCCTTCCAACCATGACATTTACGATTTTTACCGTTTTAAGCTTTGATAAAAGTTATTTTACAATCCTGAGCACTTTAGAGCCGGGGTGGGGAAACTACCTTTTGCCTCGTGGGCCACAAAGGGTTCTAAAATTTAACAGGAGCTGATCCGTGGAGTGTTTTTGGTAATCTACCTCAAGAAATACCATGGCATCTGGACGAAAACATCCCTTATTTTGAAAAAACAGAATGTGGCGGCCAAACGCTCAATTGTTACAAGAAAATATATAATTTTTGTAATTTTCTTCAGTCTCTATGCTACATTTCAGAACAGTGGCTTTTGTTCTCATTTTAGTACCAATGGCACTGATGGGTTGATGTCCCCTCAGGGAAAAGCAAAGCATTTAAAGAAAGGCTGCGTTCTTGTGGTGTTGGAATGATTGGGAAAATGACTATCCGACTCGGAAAACACACATGAACTTTAAGGATTATGAATATAATTTATTCTAATCTGGCAGACCAGATTAAATAGTTTGACGGGCCGCATATGCCCACCCCTGCTTTAGGGTTACGCTTAGCATTACAGTTAGAGTAAGGCGTATAATTTCCGCTTCCAGCTGAAGAAGTCAAGCACCATCTTGTCTGCAGCTAGGTCACTCGGCATAAGACTGAGCTGTGCTTCTTCTTCTGCTGTCGGTAAAGAATACTAACACATACCTACAGTGGCCTCTAGTGGTTGTTGGTGGGAACCACCAATAACAAATGAGCCTTTTTATTTTGTGAAAAGAAACATACATATAAGTCGCACCCCCAGCCCACTGTAACGTATGCTTCAAAAAAATATTGTATTTGTGATGAATAAAATATGCTGGGTCGTCCACAAGCTTCCTACTGCCAGTTTTCAGCAACGGGGAGGGGAAGAGGGAGCGGGGTTGCTCTGCACAAAATGGTTTCTACTGAACTCCTGCTTTTCTGCAGACATGTGTCCTACAAAATGACAGGTTTATTGATTTAGGCTAAAAACCGTATCATCATGTTTAAAAGACCACTGGGAACGCTTTGAAAATAGATCAAAGATGATCAGAGCGGAACTTTAAGATGTTTTTTAATTAGTTAGGTGTTATAACGTTTACCTAAATTGGTCTTTGAATGACTCTTTCTTACTTCTACTTGATTAGCCTTAGTTTAAAGTTTCATTACTCTTCTTTAAGTAGAATCCTTGACTACTCCACACGCCTCTAAACATTCAAAACAAGCACTCCATCTTAAAATGAGAATCAGCAGCGAGGTTAATGAAAATTGTAAAACGCTCCAGGCTGATGCACAAAGCTGAAGCTGAAAGTTGTTTGTTCAGCCCCAAACATCTGACTGTGTCTGTTTTCTGACACTCTCCTGTTCTTCAGGGGGAGCCGGGGCCAATGGGACCAACGGGTGCGCCCGGAGAGGATGGGCAGAGAGTAAGTACTTCCTCTTTTGTCCTTTTTTTTTTTTTTTTTTTTTAATCAAAGCGCCCCAAGCTGAAGTAAGTGAGTCACTGACACCTCGGTTTAAATGAGCTGCACCTCAGCAGCAGCTCAGCCCTCAGGCAAAGGCAGCTGGGAGGAGACTCTGAACTGACGAGGACAGTTTAAGTTTGACCTTTCCCCCCTCCCCGCCCTCCCCCCTTCATCCTAACTACGTTCAACTTCTCCACCTCCAACCTCCCTCAGGCTGTGACTGCATTTAGTCAACAAAGTTTGGCTGAAATAAGACCGTGACCGTTGCAGGAGTTTAGAGAAGGCTGGAATCAAATTCCGGCCATTTCTGACTTTTATTCGTTTGAATCAAAACTCTAAAAGCTGAGCCTCTGAAGTGGATTGTTTCATTACATTCACTCTTCTTTCCTCAGGGCGAGGATGGAGAAATCGGGCCCAGAGGATTAGCTGGAGAGACTGTAAGGCTGGATTTCATCACTTTTTTTTTTATCTTAAGATTTGTAGCTAAACAAGCCAATTAATAATTCTATGCCATTCCAGGAGTGGCTTTTAGGAAAACTTGTGTCTGAGCTTGGAGTATTCTTGTTTTTTCTTAGGGTCCTCGAGGCTTGCTGGGACCCCGTGGCCCCCCGGGACCCCCTGGAGGTCCTGTAAGTGTCATAATCCCCACTTTTCACTTTCTCTGATCTGATAACCCCTCCTGTAAATGACACGCCGGTTGAAACACCTTCTCTCCGATACTCTCTGCAGGGCGTCGCTGGAGTTGACGGGCCTCCAGGTCCCAAAGGAAATATGGTACAAACACAACTTCCTGTCAGTAAACAGACCGAAACGCACCTCTTGACGCTCAAATGCGTCCAGCCTCTCAGTTGGGCCAGGTTGCGGTGTTTGTGTGTGTGTTGCTGGTAAAAATCCCTTCAGGGTGCACAGCTGTGGAGGTCAGAGGTCATACCTGTGCCTCGATGCAGCTTCTGTTCCACTGAACCTGCAATGATGATCACACTCAGCCACTTTTGTTGGTGATCACGGCGGTGCATGTAATCACCGGCGTGACATCTTAAAACCCGATGTGAAGCAAAATTCTTTAATGATCTGTAGGGAAAAAAAAGGAAAAAGAAAAACACAAAAATTGGTGCTAAAAATCCAAATGAAGTTTAAGTGGAGTTTAAAAAAAAAAAAAAAAGATTTAATACTGTTTTGAATAATAAAAACATTCAAAAATCTATAATCATACAATTTCCTTAGGAAATTCCTATTTGGAAATTCCAACGTGTTTCCAAAAGACTAATTAACAGCAAGTAAATGCTTCTTTTGGACCCATAAAGATGACTTTTGTGCACTTTTCAAAGGTTTGATGATGCATTGAAGCTATAGGCTAAAGATCTGTGTGATGTTCTGAGCACTCTTGTTTCATATTTTTAGGGACCACAGGGGGAGCCTGGCCCACCCGGGCAGCAGGGAATTCCAGGAACGCAGGTGAATAAATCCGTTATGCACCTGTTCATGACACCTGACAAAAGCGAAGAGAAGGTGATGAAAATATGCTGGTCTTGTAGGGAAGAACGCTGCAGAAAACTTTGGAAAAATAAATTTTAAACATAAACGTCTTTTCTATATTGTAAAACAACATTATTTGTAGGAAGTTACATTTACTTTAAACTTTAGGAGATACTGTTCTACTGTTGTTTTGTTTTTGTTTTTAGGTGCATTAAGTGAGGTAGATAGACAAAAGAGCAACTTACTGGACAGATATATCTCATATCTTGGAGCACTAGAGAATGCAATTCCGCCCTTTTTTTAAATTACATTTTTACTTTTTTTTTTTTTGCCTCTGCATTGCCTGCCTCATTTTGGTGGACGAACTGACCACCTCCTCCTCTGCCTCATCGTGTAGCTGCATGTTTGCAGATGCAGCAAGTGTATGAGACCCGATTATGAGTCTTCTAAGTGCAGAAAATCCAGTAGATGTCTTCATTCTTAGTTTTTTTTTACCCTTTTCCCGCTCCCTCCTTCTCCCCCATGTAACACACAAGCGTACCTTTGTGTTTTTGACTTATTCTAAAACAGGAAAACTTGACAGGGAGCCTCATGCAGGAGGAATCCCTGCAAAGCTGTGCAGGAACAAGCGACGCACACACTATCACACATTTTGGAGCAGATGGGCAAATACTGAAGTGTATTCTGTTCTGCAAGCGTGCTAATGCTAGTATGAGTTCAGCAAACAAGCTTTCACACAAGGTTTTAGCATTCTTTGTGTTTCTGGAGCGACTGATGATCGTGTCTGTCTTTGCAGGGTCTGCCTGGTCCTCAAGGCCCTATAGGACCACCTGGAGAAAAAGTGGGTTTGTTTTCCTGTTATTACGGAAAACTATATTATAAATGTAAATCTGAATCATTAGTGTAAATAAAAAACTTCAATAAAAAAGCTGAAACCAGAAATCCCTGAGGTAGATTAGTAAAAAAAAGCCTGAATTACGTGTTTTCTTTCTGAGGAAATGGAGAATTCTGCGACTGTTTCTGACCTCTGTTTGTTTGTGTCTCTCTTCTGCAGGGGCCACAGGGCAGGTCGGGGTTACCCGGATTACCTGGAGCCGACGGGCCTCCTGTGCGTGCCCTTTACACCCACACAGCCACCTCTTTCTGCAACTCAATCTATTCTGTTTTAGAGCCAACACTGCAGCCAGTTTCCCACCCGAAAATCCCAATTTTATCCAAAATAAATATTAAAAACTCAATCTGTTAAAATGCTAAAGTATCCTTAAAATATATATTAGTAAATTAATGTTACATTTTTCTTTTAAGATAGTGTATTAAAAATAAGGACCTACATTTACAGTTAGTTAGTTAGTTAGTTAGTTAGTTAGTTAGTTAGTTAGTTAGTTTTGTTTAGTGGTTTCAGAATTTTCTAGTATATGTCTTGAAGTCTTCAACCTCCTGTAAGACAAATATCTAAACTCAAACTTTTAGACTTTAGTAAAAAAAACTTTGACTTATACTACCTATTCTTCTAACTTATAGAATACTTAAATATTTACTTGAATTATTTTTTACTTGATTGTACTTTATAACATACCTTATATTATATTTTTACTTATTTTTGCAGCTTATAGTACTAATACTAACTGATTTCTTTTTAGAGATTTAAAAAAATATTATTGTCCAATTCAAAATGACAATACTTGCATTGATTAAAAATGCCTTTTAATGATACAACGTTACAAAATAAGTTACTACTAAACACTTTGTTTTGAATGTATTTACAGTATGGCATGGGCTGTAATGGCTGTAGTTTGCCTGACATACATATTTGCTTTCTTTACACTTAAATCTTTCTTTGACATCTCAGTGTCAGAAACTGGAGCTCCAAGTAAAATGTTATTAAGTGTAAAAACTTTTTTATTGTGGTACCTAATTAAAAATCATAACATTTTTTTATGCAAAAACAATTGGATCTCAGGCTATAAATAATTTCCTGTGCACACTTTCTGAAGCCTATTTGAGAAATTTCTGCTCCTTTCTGATTAATTGACCTTGTTTTGCGTCATGCACCAATCCTTCATCCACTATAAGGCTGACCTGCAGCTCGAGAAGACACTCAAAGCTTGTTTTCCCCAGAACAAAAACAAAAAAGTACCAATAGGATTTGTGAAGCAGGCCCATTGTTGCCCATGTTGCACCTTCCACATCTGCCCTCAGGCTCTGGAGGCGTCAGATTTACAACTTCCTGCCGCCGTTTCACACATCAGATGGAAAGTGCCAGGTGTTCCCGGCTTCACATGGCCACGTGTGTGCCATGCGCTTCATAATGAACCCACATACCTGTGCAAACACTGTGGCATCCCTATCCGTCATGTAATGTGTGCTACTGGTCCTATGTAGAACATCAAACTAAGAAAAAAAAAAAAATATTGCTTTAGAAAAACAAGCAAAATTAGGGCTCAGAGTTTTTTTTTAAAGACCCACCCCGATAAAAATTATGTTTTAGCCCTTTCAGTTATGGGTGACAGGAAGGGGAGGCGGGGTTGCTCTACCAATAAGTCAAAGGCAATTTCTAAAGAACTCCTTCGTCTCTTCATAAACTATGCCTTAAAAGAACATCACAGGATTTAGGATTTTGGCAAAAGATGGCCAAACTATAATTAAAAGTGCACTAGAAACCCACTTCACAATATATCAAAAGATCATCAGAGAGGGGACTGTAATCACCTTTACATACATTTAATGCATGATGGTGCAGTTTTTGTCTGTTTTTTGGTTAATTTGGTAAATTGGAGGTGGACAGGACAGATGTTTGGTGTTTTTTTTAACTCATTTGCTGCGTTAATCGATTCATTATGAATTTGAGAACAAATTAGCTTTCCAAATTGTGTGAAAATTGGAACATTAGGTAGCTGAACTATCTTTGCTGTCATCATCCAAGCTAAGACTTTCAATTAAACGTTTTTGAATGCAAACTTAAAGCTTTTTTTAATGGGACGCTGTGTTTTCCAGGGTCATCCCGGTAAGGAGGGTCCACCTGGAGAGAAAGGGGCCCAGGTAAGTGGACTTTACTCACAACATGCCTGTTGTTACTTTTGTCTCCACCTGTGCAGAAGATGTGTTGTTACTTGGTGGAAGTCAAGGATTTGGTCACAAATCAGAGTTCAAATGAGCATTTTGTTGTCTCGAAATACTGAAATACATTTACAACAAGCTGTAAGGACACAACAGTGTGTACAGTAATGTAACACAACCACAAGAAGACAGGAGGGATGTCCTAGAAGTGCACATAAAGATAAATCAATTGTTTACGAGTTTTGTCTTTCAAGTCGTAAAGTAAAGTAAGGTTTTAAGCGACCTTGCTCATGCAGAATATAAAAATCAAAGTAGCTTTTTGTCGTGTCAACTCTACTTTTTTAATTATAGAAAAACAACAATTGTAGGAAAACTATTTAAAAAAATACACAAACAGCAACAGTATGTCTTAAGGAGTATTTTATACAACAACGATATGTTTACTTTTTTTATTTGAGTTTTTATATCTTAGTGAATGTCATTGCTCAAAATTATCTATTTGTTTTTTATTTATTTGTTTATTGCAAATAGACCTTCAAAAAAAGACTTAAATCCAGGAAAAGTACCAACAAAAAAAGCTAGTGTTGATGAATTTCCATCACAAACTGGTCCAGAATCTTGGCCAGGAGGAAGTGAGAGCCTTTTTAATCCCTTTCATACTTTACATTTTGTCTATTGCTATGTACACTGAAAATAATACAAATATATGCCAGCCCACATAATATAGGAGTATATGTCTTTACATACAGCAGATCCATATGAAACATACTCATATATAATGACATTTTTCACAGTGGTCCTATATATAATATTCTAAAGCTCACCAATTCAGAAAATGTCAAGAAAAAAACTCCATAAAAACTTCATGTTGCTGTTCAAGATTTTTTATAAACATAAAACGTTTGTTAACTATGGATCTGTTCTCTTTTTCAATTTAACTTGTAACTAAATGAATTTAAATAGTTGTTTTTAATGTAATCTGCAGTTTTTAAGGTAAAAGTTTTACAATAAAGACCTGATTTTATCTGCAATAATTTACTATAATAAAATGAGAATAATGTACTGATTTTTTTCTGCAGGGTCCACTGGGTCCACAGGGTCCAATCGGATATCCCGGCCCTCGCGGTGTCAAGGTACTGTGGATTTATTGTTCGTTTGGTGTTTCTGCTTGTTTAATTAAAAAAACAAAAAACCTCATGGTGTTATGATTCATCTCTGGTTTCATCAGGGTGCTGATGGCGTCCGGGGTCTCAAGGGATCTAAGGGAGAGAAGGTAAATTCGCTCTTACTGTTGAAAATACAAATTATACCCAAACACGCGAGCAGCATTGCAGATGCCCACCCCTCACTGGCTGTGCAACTGACATGCAACTGACACTTTTTTCATAATGGCGCCTTTCCTTTGGTTTTATCTCCATAGCAACCATTTAATTTTTTGGTTGCCTGGGAGTGATGAAGACTTCTATGTCATTTTCAGAAGAAACGGCAAAAGTACATTTTTGGATTTCCTTGGCAATAGAGGTTTTTTTTGATAACCACGCCAGCATTTCTAATTTAGTCATATTGTATGTTATGTCATTTTGTTCCAATTAAGCCAGTGATTCATGTATTAAATTCTCACAATATTCTGGTAAAAATGATTCTAGTAACACCAATTAAGTTTGAGGAGTTTACATTTGTAGCTGGTACTAAATATGTCTTTTGGACAATTTAAGATGGCAGCCTCTTCCTGGGGTCAAAGGTCAACCAAACTTCGGTTGTAGTTGCAGACTTAACCTGGTTGGGTTTGTGTAAAATGTGGTGCTCAAATAAAAGTTTTTCCCATATTTTGCAAAAATGTGAAAAATTACCAAATTTCTCACTTTGGCACAAAACGGCCGGCAAGCCATAGGTCCTGTGGCCATCCCATAATCACCGCAACGTGTTAGTGGATTTTGAACTATTTTAGAACCCCATAAGTGGTTTTAGCCCCATTCCTCTTTTTCCCATTAAAGTTGCAACCACTGTGATGTCATTATTTTGGGGGAGGGGGCTTTACTATGTCCAAAATTGATTTTCACCGTTTTTTTAGCATATGGCGGGGGCCAAATTTTCACTTAAGGATGCAGAAACAAAGAAGAATTGCTAAATCAATCTGGTCCTTGCAGTCCAGGACTGCTGTGAGGTCTTGATCCTGGAAGTCAGACTAAACCGCTCATTACAACTCCTGCAAACATAAGTACAGAGCTTTTTTTGGCGGTGAATGTATTCACGTCACAGACAATCCGTCTGCAGTCAGCGTGAACTGTCTGCCTGCTCGCTTCGGTTTGACTCTTGGAGCCGCAGAGAACGTCCTCTGCGAGCTGAATGGCGCCCAGAGGTCAGTGGATCTCCATCCTCGGCGGAGTCAGAAACTTTCTTGAAGTGACCCTCAAGGCGGCTCGCCTTTGGAAGTGAGCTGTCAAGCTTTCCGCTTTTGCCCGAAAAGGACACTACAATCAGTCTCAAGTGCTTTTGAAGTATTCGACTGTGTCAACATGTATAATTTAAACGAAGCGTTCTCAAATATACATGAGTTTTATTGAAGATCAATGCTGTTCTGCAGCTCTGTAAAGTCTATTATCTGACTGGAGGGTATTGTTCTCACTGCAGTGACAGCTATTCTTGTCGTTTCTTTATTGAATTATTTATAGCTGGAGATTCAAAAGCACAAACTTTGAGGAAAAAAAAGGATTTGTCATGAATAAAGGATGGGCTTTACCTCAGGTGTGTGCACCGTCTCTACCTGGTGGGTCTTCATGAAGCGAGTTGAAGGCATGAAATGGTCAGTGCTGCATTATGCATGAGGCGGCGCTGAAATTGTGGACAAGAGGCAGACAGCAAAGACTAAGTGTCAGAGGGGAAGCAGAGGTCCTGGTCAATCTTTGACTACTTGATATCTTAGAAAGAGTTTCAGGTTATTAGAAAAATTTTGATACTAAAATCTATTTTTTTCTGTTTCATAAACAACTTTTAGGTTGTTTATCTTTTGGAAAATATGTGCATTTTTAGTATAACATAACCTAGTCTTGTAGTTTTCTATTTTTGACCAAACATTATGGCCACTTTTTTAAAGCTTTTTCTTTTATTGTTGTATGTTTGTGTATATTTCTATGGTGAGACAAATAAATACATATTTTTCTCCTTTTAATGTAATTTTTTTACAGACACATGGAAGTCCAAAACATTAAATCAGATTATATCTAGATAATGTTTATTTATTTATTTTTTACTACTGTCCCACACTAGAGTTTTAGGTCCAGACGCAAAATGTGGCGCACCTTTTTCCAACTTGCTGCTCATGTGTTCTGGTCTTTGGCCAGCAGAGGGCAGCAGCAATTCTTAGATCCATAGGAGCCAATATTTAGAGGAACACTAAAGACAAAAAAAAAAAACAGATAAACTAAACATTAACGGCTTGTCATTTCCCTCCCCTCAGGGTGAAGATGGTTTCCCAGGTTTTAAGGGGGATATGGGAATCAAAGGTGACCGGGTGAGGCTGCATAACTCTTCATCCTGTCATATATGACCATAATTTGACTTACTCAGTGCAAAGACAGTAATTCATTTTCATTCATTTTCTGTTGATATTTATAAAAACCAGGGTGAGATTGGTCTCCTTGGGCCCCGTGGAGAAGACGGTCCCGAGGGTCCTAAAGGTAGAGCTGGCCCCACAGGAGAATCCGGACCCCTGGGTCCAGCTGGAGAAAAGGTACTCCTTTTTTTTTCAACTATTTTCAAACATTCTCTTACTTACCTGTTTTTACACGCGCATTGCTTCTTTTGCAGGGCAAACTTGGTGTTCCAGGATTGCCAGGTTATCCAGGACGGCAGGGACCAAAAGTAAATAAAAATTAATTTTGTGCTTTTATTCTGAAGGTGACACCACTTTCAAACACATTTTAACATTTCAACAGGCTAACATTTTAGTCTGACTGTGCTGTAGTGTATTATTTCAAAGGCATCTAAGCTTATTAGTCATATTGACATGAGTCTTGCGTTTGGCACACATTCGCTGCTCTCATTGATTGGGTCTTTATTGAATGTCCTGCTGCACAAAGTGAGGAGTTTCTGCAGTGTAGGTAAGAATATGAATGAAGAGTCATGTGTACCTGTGCTGTGTTTACATGCGTTGAGTGTAAAGTGTTGGTTCATGAAAATCCTCTGCATGACCTCTAGAGAGACATTTTGTCAGACACCTCAAGTCATTGAGTATTCTTTTTTACTGAAGCTAAAAAACAAAAACTGCTAAATTTCACCCAAAAAAGAAAAGAAAAGTAGTAAATATGCATGTGCTGACACAAAAAGTTATTTTTTCTTCCCCTCATTCTCATCTACGCTGTGCAATTCTTTTATTGTTGATAGGGCTCAACGGGATTCCCTGGATTCCCTGGAGCCAATGGAGAGAAGGGTGCAAGGGTAAGAAAACACATCCGCTCTCTGAGCAAACTGCATATGAAAGACCTGCATCATATCTCTTGTTGACAGGAAAATGATTGCGAAAATGAAGACATTTGTGTGGTGATTTAGGAAGGGAAATAAGGCCTATGAGGTGAACAAAGTAGTGTGTTTACCCGTTATCCTGTAGAGAGGCTTCAGTTTAGATTCGGGGCATATTTTCTTCTTTTTGTAGGACTTGGTAACCCTGTAAAGCCCGCTAACATCAAAGAATTTACAGAAAGTTCTGTTATTTTAAACCCGTGTATAAAATCCACAAAAAAATGTTTGCAAAATCAGTTTTATTGAGATGTAGATATTATTAATTATATGTTGAGTGATTTGGTTAGTTTTTGCTCACAACGATATGCGGTTCTGGCATCCAAGTTCGCCCCCACTTCCCAGCCTTGTCCCACCTGCACCCCCCCCCCCCTCGAGATACCTCCGTGCCCCCCAAGGGAGACGCACCCCACAGTATGAGAACCACTGCTTTAGATTATCGTGTACTCAACATCAAAAAGGCTTTTAGGCAGGGTTATTCTTTTGTTCGCACCATGTTTTTCCAGGCTCTGAGTAACTCCATCGTCTCTCATCACCTCATTCATTCATTTCTCTCCTCCATTTTAATCAATTTCTTCATTGTCCTTTAAAACAAATCATGTTCCTACTAAACAAATGGTTCTCTGTCTTTTTACCTGGATAAAACTTTTTTTACAGAAATAAAAAACATCAAAGTTAAAAATCATATGACATGTCCTTATGAACTGAATTTCTTCATATGTCATTAGCATGTAGTGTCAGTATAACAAAATTAAAGTTCTGTAAATTGTACAAACGCAGGTATACTCTGTGTGATTGACATGTTTTCTGTTGATATCTAACAGGGCATTGCTGGCAAACAGGGTCCAAGAGGACAAAGAGGTCCAACAGTACGTTCTTTTGTCTTTATAAATAAAAAAAGAATGCCACAGTAAACAAGTTCAAATCATTTTTTGACTCTTATCCAGACTAACTAACTTGATGTACAGGATGTTTTGGATCCTCAAGTTGTCTTTCTGCTTCCATTTTAGGGCCCTCGTGGCGCCCGCGGAGCTAGAGGCCCAACAGGGAAGCCAGGTCCCAAGGTAAAGACGAAACATTTTTGCTGAGTTCAAGATTTTTTACTAGAATATTTATTACTGATGTTGAGTTTTATGTTCTTAATGCTAAATATAAAATACATCCCTGGCGTTGTTGTGCGTTACAGGGCACAGCAGGGAACGACGGTCCTCCAGGCCCGCCTGGAGAGAGAGTAAGTTCCCGCCTCTGCATGTTTATGAGCTCTTCTTGCAATTTAGAAAATATGTGAATATACTGAGATATTACTCTTTACTGATTTAATAAGTTTAATACAACGGTGATTACATAGCTTATCAGCCGAGAATTTAAATCTGAATTGTAGCCAAATCTATTTATATTTAAATGTGCAATATATATTTATTTATAAATATGTTAGCATACAGAACAGAAGACAGTTCTGTCCTCTTAGACCCGAACATACAGAAAAATAAAAATAAAAACTATAAAAGGAAAGCATAAAAATAGAAATAATAAGAACAAATATAAAAAAGCAAACATTTTCATGTAAAATATTTAGAGCAATTGGTTATATGAAATAATGGTTGTTAAAAGAGGCGGTGCAGCCAGAAAGTGAAGCTGTGGTGATTGAAGCCAGAGTACCATGCTTATCGAATATTTATTTCAATGTTATTTTAACATTTTTAACTATTTATTTTTATTTTTGTTGTTTAGTTTAGGTTGGTAGATTTATTTCGCCATTTTATGTGGTTTCAAGTTTAGCTTTTTAAAAAAAATTTAAATCATGTTGAGCATATTATATTTTTTTATTTAAAAGATACATTTTACATAGTATTGGATTTTTCTAGTCTTTTCTTTATCTTGTGCTATCTTATTGTCGATGAGGTATTTTTAATGAGTTTTCCAATAGGCTAGGACCCAGATCAGCTGGCATATACAGTACAGGGGTGGAGCTAATAATTTCAGGGGCTCAAGATGTCATTTAAAAATATTGCTTTCTTTTGCAATGCCTAAAGAAGCTTGCATTGACAATGTCTTAATCTTTGTCAGTAATGATACTAATATTGTCTCATAAACTTGGGAGAGAGTTGGTGGTACTATCCCCTTTGGCCCCACTGTAGCTCTGCTCCTGTTTTAAAATCTATATGCAAAATAACATATTATACGTAAGGGTCATGGCCGACAAAGCATTATCAAAAATGAACCCACTTCGCTTTGGATGGTTCAGGCTTCCACAGTGTGCATTAATTCTGATAATGCACACTTCAAAGGGCATTAACCTGCTTATATCATGGTCACTTACAAAATAAATAAATATTCAATCAGTTTTTTTTTCACAAAAACTGACTTTTTTTTTTTTTACGTGGTATACATATAGCACAGGCTATGTGACCGGAACTTTTTCATCAGGTGTGCATTATCCCTGTGCATAATCACTTTTAATGGACACCCAGCAGCCAGTCGAGTATCATAATTTAACCAATTATGCCTTTTTGTTTAGTATATCATAATTTTTATATATCTATTGAGTACATTTATTGTTAAATACAGTCAAAGGTATCTAGTAAATCCATAATTGATCAAATTTCATGCTCTGTTTTGTTGGGTTTTTTTTTAATTGGTGGCTTACATTTTTGTCACTAGTAGGTAAGGAGCTATTGATCTGGCTCGGTTCAGAAGATACATGTGTTTCATCTCGAAGAAGCACGAATGAGTCAGTCAGGAAGTCACAGGCAGCATTAGGGTCTTTCTTCAGGAGCTCTCCATGCCTGGTCTCATTATCGCGGTTGGTTTCATTTGTCAACAGCGGGGTGAGTCACACCCAAATGCAGGTTTAAGCTCCCAAATGTGCCAGTTCTAATTTGAACTCGTAATCTTTCAGCAGCAGCTTATCGGCCCAAGTTTTATGCGGACTTTATACTTTACTCTCTCTAAGTAAATCCTTAACGGCTCGCCCTTTATAACTTTACAAAGACCTCATGTTTCTTCAGCTGGTAATTTCCTACCAAAGTCTGATAGGCAGCTATCAACCTTTTTAACTGTCTGACTTAAAGTGGATGGAAGGCAACTCTTAGATCCAGAGCTGTGACATTTAAGGAGGTCAGAGCATTTCTGACAGCCTCTGTCTGTCGTCCCCTTGCACTGAGAATGTAAAGACAGATAAAAATACTGCACAGCACTGGAGGGAAATACAGCAACACCTGATGAATTAAAGATAAACTCACAGATTTGAAATGTATATTGGAATGCAAAAGATTCCATCGGGTCATTTGCATCATTTGATTAGGTTTCCATTTGAATATCTGAAGGATACCTCTAGCCTTCTTTCGTTTTCCTCGTTTCACATATGTTATTTATTTATTTTTTTCCCCTTTGAAATGAAAAGCAATTATGGACACATGTATATTTGCTGGATATATATCTTATAGTGTGAACATTTACTAAAAATAACGATGCTTCCTTATAGAGTTTAGGAAAATAAGTTATGTATAAAAATATAGCAGTTCTGGTTTATTTAATAAAGAATGAGGCTTTTGCTACATAAGCGCTAATAAACAGCCCTATAATTTTTATAAAAATGTCTTCTTTTTACGTAAAACTGATATAAACGGTGGACCAAACAAAAACAATCTTTATAGATATTACAAACTCATCTTTTTCTTTCTTGTTTTAATTAAATTGTTTGAAATGTTTTCTTATTTTTTGCTTAATTAGGTTTGATTTGCCTAATTAGGCTGCTCTATGATTACCTAGGATGCAGCGTTTTTAATTGTGCAAATTATATATTTTTTTCCTATTAAACTTCTCTTAAATCTTAAATCTTAAACTTAAATCTTTTTGGCATTTTTGAGTGTTCATCTGTTGATTGCAGGGACCTCAAGGACCACAGGGACCCGTGGGCTTCCCCGGACCAAAGGGCCCCCCTGTAAGTATTTCTCCCCTTTGGAACCTTATCAGAAGCAGTAAAACCCTTAACTTCAGAGCAAAAGGATTGTCTAAAAAATGTACTAAAGGTTACTTAAAAAAGCAAAAATTAGCTTATATGTAATTTTTCTTTCTTTCTTTTTTTCTTTTTAAGATACAGTAACAAAAAACATGTTTTTTGTTATGGTAACAAAAATATAAATAAATGTATAATATTGTATCAGTATTAAAAGAACACTAACATAAAAAAAAGTTTAGATTTAGATAAGCATGAGTTTCTCCAAAAAATTTAGTTCACATGGTGTTTGTTGTGAAAAATGTGTTACTGTAAACCTCTGGTGACCTCGTTCTTAGCTGTTGGTGCAACAAAGCTGCAAACAATTGGTACCTGCATCGTATCATTAGTAATGAGAACGGTTCGGAATCCTCTGGAATTGCACTAATTGGCGTAAAAGTGTAAAAACTTGCGGTAGACAAACGAATGTTGACACTGGAGTTAAACGCCATGTTACACAGTCACTACGTACAATTTTGCTTGTACTGCACTGATAAAAATTGGTCATACATGAATATATGTGGAAAAAGTGAGAAACGTTTAGGTGAAACTCTCACAGATGTATAACAAATCATGTTAAAACCACAGAAAAAGTACAAAAAAAACGTGCAAAGCGTGCGCAAATCAACGTAGAACATGAACTGCGTGTGATTATTGCACCGTTTATATGCAATTTATTAGTGATTCATGCATCAATTATGTAATTTAACATGATGTGTGCACCCTATACACAATATAAAACGTATACATCAGTGGTACATGCATGAAAAGTTCTTTAGACAAATGTGGTCATTCGTAGTACGGCCATGGAAAGCCACAGATTTGCATATGCAAGATTCTACAACCATTTTTTGGCTCCATGTACAAATGGCCATTGAACGAGTGTTGCAATGGTAACCTGGTGGAACTTTGACCAATCAGGGACTCAGTATGGCCTCCCTTTTATTTCACGGAAGTGCCAGTCATTGAGGAAAACTAAGGAGAAATCAATCATTGCGGTTTGTTCCCGCCCAGACTGATATGACACCAAGTCTTTCATGTATCGGAATAGAGCTTTGAAAGAAAAAGCTTGGAGCAAGATTTCTGAGATTTGTACCGCTTTGGCTTTTTGCAGCAACTGTAGGGGGACGGTCATAGTAAACAGTAGAAAAAGCCGAAAAAGAAAAAGATCCTCTTGGTTTTTCCATTGTGAACAGTATCAGAGGCTATATGAAGAACCTCGCTTTTAGTGTGTTCTTGAACGCACATCACATGCTCGGTGTGTACATAGCTTATGAGATTCACAAGTTGCTCTTGGGCCACAGGTGGCCCACAGGCACCTATTTGAATAGCACTGATCTAAAGTGTGTCTCCTCTCTGCATCCTTCCATTCTTAGAGTTGAACCCTGTGCCATTTTACTAACGTAATAAGTTTCGATTGATTCAGTTTGAGCGATTCTGTAAATGAGGTTAGGCTTGTTATATAACAATATCCCCTAAATCTGTGCACAGATCATTAGTCTATCCGTTATTGAAGCAAAACCCATTTTCTCACTATCCAGTCTAAACACCAGACAAGCAGCAATTTCCACCTATTGATTCCAGTTAGATTCATAGCTATTTCTTTTACAGTGAAAAACAAAACCGGTGGTTTTATTTGTCATTGAAGTTTAGTCTTTTTTTTTTTTTATTGTGTTACAAATGAAATAAAGCGTTAAAATGAAACATGAAGCATTTTTAATCTGTCTTCAGTCATTTTATATTTGTAATAAGTGTTTGATGATTTTGTGTTGACAGGGACCGCCTGGTAAGGATGGGCTGCCTGGACACCCTGGCCAGCGTGGAGAAACGGTGACTATACATTATTGTGTTTCGGATGTCAGTAGATTTGTTCACGTTTGCTCAGACTCAACCTCTGACTTGATGCTGAACGATGAATCAAGCCTGGAATTCAGGGTGACTTAAAAGGGAAAGCATAGCATTTGTTTTGATGTCAATTTTTTTAGGCTTTACTCTTGCAGGATAGATTTCACCAACCGTATCGGTGAGCCGCAAGTCACAACTATCTTTCTGCCTTGCATTTTATCTGTGTGCTTTATTCATGCTTGGGATAACAATCAGTGATAAACAAATCTCTGAGGGGCTTGGCGTGTCCTGTAAAACAAAGAAAACAGAAGTCTGCAAGACCTGTAGTCATTACTGTTGTTGTTTTTTGTTTGTTTTTTTACTCAGTATAGAATGCATTTTAAGATCATTCAGATTATTGTATTTTTGGACAAGAAGTAGAAGTAAAGACAAAAAATATCCTATTTAAAAGGCTGAAAAAACACGACTTGTACTTCGACAGATACCGTCCTTAGTATTAGTCTCAAAGGAGCATTTAGCTGCGGAATTATTTTTACACTAAGTAAAGTGTAATTTATGGCTTCCTTCAATTTAAAGTGATCAGCTGCATCATAAAAGTTGTTTTATTTTCTCAGCAGTCTCCATCAGCAACTAGATATTGTTATTGTGTGAATATGAAGACATAACAACATCTGTTGTTTTTATGTTTTGTTTGTGAGTTCCTATTTTGGGTATATTTATTAATTCAGACGTTACCTTCTAATACAGTTTTTGGAACTTGCATAATGTTTGAAAAAAATTGCATTTATTTTTCAAAAATGGATGTTAAAAGCTATAAATCAATTAAAATAGTTCTGGGTACATTTAATAAACACAATTTTTTCCTTCAATACTTTAAACTTCGTATAAGTCAGCAAACTTGGTGCTCTCTTATGATTTAATTTCATGCTGTCATTCGCACGTTTTTACTGGCCGCTTGTATTTAAAAAACAAATCACGTGCAAGTAGTCACTTTCTTTAATTGTCTTTCAACATTTTGGGTTTTTATTTCACTTTTTGTCAAAGTTTTATGAAGATTTTGGATCATTTCTGAGATGACGGTTCCTTCTCTGTGACAGTTTTCCCACAGAGGCACATTTTAGCAGTTATCATAAGCTTTTTTTGGAAGATTAAATATCTGATGCTATTTTTGACAGTAAAGTTGAACTATTGTGAATCCGTTGTCATTCTTTTTGTCCTTTATTTTCTACATGAAAAAAAGAAATGTTTGACTCTTTTAACTCATTTGGACTCTTCTAATTTTTTTATCTTAGTTTTAGCCATAAACTCTTTAATCACCGTTAGCTTTGTTATTACTAATTTAGCATTAAAAGGTTAAAAAAAAAAAGTATTAAGCGGATACTTTCTACTTATTTTTAATGAAATTTTTTAACCAACTTTACAAACTTTTGAACAAGTTTTAATGTGTCTGTAGAGAGTTTCTGCATTTCCATGTGCATTCTTGACGCATTTTACTAACATAAATAGCTATTTGAGATCTGAAGCCTAGATTTAGTTTATCAGTAGATAATCCTGTGGGATTTAAGATTATTCTCACATTAGCAAAATATAAAAAACTACTTCTAATCTGATCTGAGGCTGCAATCAGGTGCACTTCGTCGATTTCTCTGTCCTCACAGAGTATTGGCAAAGCTTGGCTTGATGAGCCTCAGAGGGCAATAAACTGTGCTAAAAGCTTGACAGATCATCACCTCGTTCATTAAAGCTTCCCCTTTTCCTCACGCCTCTTTCCCACAGATAATTCGACACACACACACACAAGCACTTCCATGCCTTTGCTGTACTCCGAGCAACGGTGATAGTCCTTTATCAATGTGTGCAGATTTATGAGCTGATAAACGGGGACCACAAGCATCCAATATAGAAATGGACGGCAGTGAAAGAGATGCTCAAAGGTGCCCATCATGTTGAATTTGAAGAAGTGTCAATCAAGATTTGAACTGGTGGGTCTGAGTCAGGGCAGATGCTGTTAAGAGACGACGGCTTCCACTGAATTATGCATCTCCATAAATCAAACAGGCCCCACACTTATCCTCCTTCCTCTTACAACCACTTATTAGGGTGATGGGGGGTCCAGCCTGCAATGCACCTTGGGGGGAGGAGCTACTTGGCAGTGGTCCCCCTCCCATGTTTGTCGTATGGCAACTGGCCCCTCCCCTCTTGGTTTTAATTGCACGTTAGACATGTAGGACCCTTGGTGGGGAGGGCGTATGGACATCACTGTGAGTAATCAGGAGATGTCCTCTCACCAATTTTAACTGCACCCTTTAGTACACACACCCTTTACCCCCTCAAAAATATGCACTCCAACACACACACATACATTACACAAGGAAGGAGGGACCTCTGATCATCTGTCCCCTACCCCATCCCTGGCGGGGGGGACCACACCCTTGGCAACGGGGCAGGGGTGGCCGGCCCCTGCCTTGCTCTTTTTCCTGGACCAACTGTGGGCTGGGTGGGTGGCTGCCTGGAGTGTGGGGTGGCCCTGGCTCGTGCCTGGGGTTGGGGTGGAGGGGTGCTCAGAACTCCTTCAGGGGCAAGGGCTGCTCCTCTGATCAAGTAGGGGCTTGCACTCTCTGTCCCTTTACGCCTCCCTGCTCTCTGGCATTGGGGGCTCCTATGGCGGTCCTGCTGGTCCTGGCCTGGGTGGCAGATGTATTTGCCCGGCGGGCGGTTGTTCTCTATATGCTACTGTGCTGGTGTTGGGGGGCTCCTGGCTACCGCTGCTGCTACAGCGTCCAGTTTCAATGTTAAGTCATGTACCATCACAATTAGAGGTCCTGCTGGGCGATTTTAACATCAAACGCAGCGCACCGGCTTGGCATCAAGGTGTTTTAGGTGTCGAGAGATGAGTCAAGATGAGTCCCAATTAGGGACTCAAATTTGACCCGTGGCGTGTGGATTATGTGAGTCCAAAACAAACCTGGTGGAGAATCTGATCCTCCTTCTCCTGAACAATAAGATACTTTTCCTGCTTGCATCGAGACAACAAAAAGATCGTCTTAATTTATTCTTATATTAATTTTTTTTCCCCATCGGACTGATGAGCTCGGTCACTGATAGACGAAATAACCACAGAAAGCAGCCATTATTCATATGGATCTCCTGCAGTAGGTGGTGAACCTCACCGTTCTGCGAGAGACTCTGAATGATGGTATGAATCCAGACATGAAGGCATACTTACTGATGCTTGTGTAGAGCTCTTTAAAATAAATAAACCTGATCTTGCCACATCGTCCGTGTCTGCCATGAATTGTGAATGACAGTCAATGGTTCCATGTAGACTAGCATTGAGCGATAATTTTTGACACACCTTCAAATTCGTGTCAGACGCTCCTGTCTGCGACCCTACACGGGCCCAGACAACCCAAAAAGCCCCATAGCACCTGTACAGGTCAACCCCCTTTCGGGTACAATGCATGTTTGTATCACATGCATCTACATACTTTTTGTCAGTCACTGATCTGTTCATTGTCCATTTTGGCAATCTGAGGCATCATGTCTAGAATTTTGCCAACAGTTTAAATAAACCCTTTTAAAAATGTCTCCATTAAATGATGAGATCACTGTGGATAAGAGCCAATTTTTTTACATTTTACTGCTGCCTTTATTCATCCAATAGCTTCATATAAAGAATTTCTTGCTTAATTCTTTGGGTTTGACTCATGCTAATGTAAAGTGAATTATTTATCTGACTTGTGCTGAGCTAGAAACCTCAATACCTGGGAATGAAGGCTGCATGCTGGGCTTGTATCCCTTCTAATATTTGATCTGAAGCAGAAAGGGTAGAAACTTCTGGTTGTAGTTTTCGTTGAAGTTTCTTAACACTCATTTATTAATAAAAACCTTTGTTTAGGCTTTTTCCATTATCATTCTGCCAAAACATGAAACTATTTCTGTTGAAAAGCAATTAGTTAAAACAAAGTCTCATTAGGAAAATTTGTTTTCAGGGCTTTTAAAACTTGGCTGTTAGCCTGGATGTTTAAGGCAGAATTTACTGGGATACAAGCCTGCAGCAACCTGGCCAATATCAACCAAACAAAAATCTGACAGTACTCTGACTCTTTAGTGTTCAATAACCATGCATATGTACCACTTTATTTACCATAGAGAGCTAGCAGCAGGTCGTTTCAGAGGTTGCTAATCAATTAAACAAGATTATCTGATCTTTCTTAGGGATTCCAAGGAAAAACTGGTCCACCGGGTCCAGGAGGTGTTGTTGGGCCACAGGTAAGGATCTTTTTTTTTCAAATAGTAAAAATACTCTTGAATAACTAGAGTCAATTATATTAACTGGTTGCCAAAAAGTGTCAATTTGATAGACAAAGCAAGCAGCATAACAGGAGGCTGCATGATCTTTATTTGCAAATGCAACACCTCCATCCAGTACAGGCAAACAAAAAGTTCAGTGTTTCTTTTTATGTATTGGTAAAATGTGGGTAATTAGGTATGGTATAATTGGTAATAATTCTCATATGTGCTTACACTTCAGGGGCCCACAGGTGAAACCGGTCCTGTAGGAGAACGAGGACATCCTGGACCCCCTGGCCCACCCGGAGAGCAGGGTCTTCCAGGTGCTGCTGGCAAAGAGGGAGCCAAGGTATGAACCTATGGAGGAGTATTGGAAGACTAAAGAAAAGCTCACAAAAAAACGTTGAAGCCTATCTTTGCTTCATTATAATGACAGATTGATAGCTACCAACCCTCAGTTTAGGACAAACGCTTTGTGGTGCTTGATATAGATTTCAGCTATCTAATGAGACGCTAAATATTGAAGTTACTTGGAAGCAAGCTGGAAGGAAGAAGAGGTGATTTGTTTTTATGTGTGGCCTGCTAAGCTCATGTACATTTATGTATTTCGAGCGCTTGGTAAACTCAATAACTAGCTCAGTAGATTAGCAAATAAAACAATAAAGTTACCCAGAAACACATTTCATCATTCTCCAGCTCATAATCATTGCAATATTCCATGAAATAACAATTAATATTGCAATATCGTAGATTTTAAAAGCACATTGTGTTATTGTCTTGTTGGCTTTTTTTTTTTTTTGTTTCTGTCAATTTAAAAGTCAATCTGGACCTAACAGCAGCCATTTTCCACTGTGGATTCTTGTCCAGCCCTAATCCAACTTTCTGAGTATCTTCAGCTTCCCACCCCACCATCCTTAAACCCCCCATGTCTGGTCCTTTTATTTTCTCCCCATCTTCCTCAAGAAGACAGTTCAATCAAGTCTGTCTGCTCAGTCCAAACCCTCCGCCACTCACGGCTCCACTTTCCTCCCACTCTGCTCAGACCTTTGCATCAGTATGCTAAGGGAATGTTGCTGACACCTTGGCAACAAAGCCTGGATCCTCTGGAACCTCTAGGTCCTACTTTTCTGTTCCTCCTCGTGCAGAAAAGTCTGCCTGTAGAAAAGAAGAAAAAGAAAAAAACGCCATTGTAACGTTTCTGCTTCTCTTGTTTGTTTGGATGCTTTTATTTAGAAAATAATTTGTAAAATATAACAATTTATCACTGCTTTTTCTATTTCAACAGAAACGAAACAAACAAACAAAAAACATTACTTTGACTATGCTAGCTCCCAACCTTGTTAGTAACACATAAACAACAGACTGATACCACTAAAACACATTTTTCTGTCACTACTCCCCCAATCTTGGTAGAAACACACACAAAAAAACACAACCAGAAATAATCCATATGTAAATTGCTCTGGAATAAAAGGTGCACTGTCATTTTTTCCTTTTTGTTTTTTTCTTCCAATGACTTTTTATGTGTGTGGAAAATATGGTACAGCACACAATTTTGGCTACATAGTAGTTGAACCAAATGATCTTCGGAATTTGAATTACATTTTTTAAAATGTGTTTGATTCTGTCTCTAAAGGGAGATCCTGGACCACAAGGATCCTCTGGTAAAGACGGTCCCCCTGGGCTCCGAGGCTTTCCAGGGGAGAGAGGTCTACCTGGCGCCACGGTAGGAACTCGATTCCACCTGCAGCTATTCATCATAGTTTAGCTCAACACCGATCTGCTGCTAGGAGAGGATGGAGCATTGCAATGTAGCAAATGAACCAGCATCCATCTCGGGCTTTTCACTTCATTAGAGGCAGCAGCCCTGGAATTCACTCGTAGAAATCAATCCGGCGCAGAGGAAATCCAAAGCGACGTCTTACAAATGAACAGGCGTGCCTCTGCATTGCTCCGGTGCCACTGACTCTGCAGTTTTAACTGCTGCGGTGGATAATGGCCGCGTATTACAGAGTTTGGTACTGTTGTACAGGGATTCATTTGTAAAGACTTTCAAGGACTTCAATTGTTTTTCATTTTTCAGTGCCAGCATTTCTAGCGCTGGTGAGTTATTTGTTTCTGTTTACATTATTTACTAAATAAATTATTAAGTGAGGAGTGTTGGCAATTAGGCCGGGTATGGCTGGGAATGGATGTAGTCTCTAGAGACAAAGTGTTTTGCTTCCTTCATCCTCAAGGTCAGTCAGACGCTGCAGGACAGCAGCACTCTTGATTGTTTTCTGCTATTGTAATTTACTGCAGCTACGGCCCGCAGAAGCTCATTATCCATACTACCATGAGTTTTTGTGTCCCACTGGGGAGCCACAGCCACGGACACAAACCCTGGTCATTGATAAACACACAGGACATACAAACGCGTTTTAAAAACTCCTGCCTGTGCAAAACAGAAGTTGGTTTAGATATATAAAAAAAGGGAA
The DNA here is from genome assembly GCA_023969325.1 of Oryzias curvinotus. Lineage (NCBI taxonomy): Eukaryota > Metazoa > Chordata > Actinopteri > Beloniformes > Adrianichthyidae > Oryzias > Oryzias curvinotus. The sequence continues at coordinate 11,944,770 of CM043711.1, forward strand.
TTCTGTTTTGTCACACTAAATTGCTGCTACATATTTTTTTTACCAGTATTTGTCTTCTCATTTGTGCAGGTGATGCACTGGAATAAAAATGTCCAAAGTTTTCAAGGAACTGAGATGTGCTTTTTTAGATTTTAAAGCAAAACATGATTAAATAGTGCAAAAACGATGCAATACTTCAAAGTATTTCAGTGCTTAGCTGTTGACGCTTTTATGTTCTCTTTTTCCCTCAGGGCCCTGCAGGTCTGAAGGGAGCGGAGGGACCCCAGGGTCCGCCTGGTCCGGTGGTATGTACACTGTAAAACTGTGTTTAATCCAGTTGAAGTTTTTTGGAGGAAAAAAGGCTTCAGTTTACCCTGTTTTTTAAGATTTTGGAAATTTCTTAAAACTCTAAATTTACGGTTGCCCTGAAGATCAAATTACATCGACAACTAGTTCCACAAAGACATATTAAAGACCAACACAACATTTTAAAAAAAGTAAAGCAAACTGTAAGAAAACCTTACATTTTAGAAATCAAAACAAAATTCCAGAAACCTAAAAGTACTTCCAAAAAACAAATTAGAATAAAAAAAAGGAACAAAATAAAAACATTTTGGAAAACAAAAGTAATTTTCAGAAATCAAAATGAAATGTTAAAATATGAAACACAATGAGAAACTAGAAAAGGTATGTAAAATGTTTGTCCACCTTTTCACGTAGAAATTATTTGGGATAGAAAAGATATTTTGATTTGATTTGATTTGAAATGGTTTATTTCAAGCAATCAAATAAGAATAATACACAAACAAACATTACACTCATCAGTTATGTATTCATACAGTAACTAATCAAACTTAGGATAATTAGACACATTAATAAATATTGCTTGAAAGCGAGTGGAAGGAAGCGAATTTATATAATCCCACTCCTGTTCTACTGTAACCATTTTATTACATGATTTATCATTATCCGGTTCATAACTTTTATCAGACAGAATTGAATCCTGAAACATCAATAAAGCTCATGACACATATTACTTAATTATTATGTAAAAAATAACTTTTAGAAATCAACATGGCAAATGCAGATCATTTATCCAAAATATGTGCAGATTATGTTGCTTTAAGCCTCTGGCCACACCCACTGCCAAAGTTTTTTTTTTTTTACCATAGTTAAGGCAAAATATCCCTCTGCTTAACTTCTTCAAAATTCAACTGTCATCTTCTAACCAGTGACGTCCCATAATACCTAATCATTTCTGGCTTCTAATTTTTTTTTTTTTTTTTTACCATTTCATTTTGATTTCTGGAATTTTGTTTTTATTTCTATAATGTCATGTTGTTTTGTGAAACTATTCTTTAGTATTTGTTTTGCCATTTTAATTGTCGTTGTGATCTGTGATTTGTTGATGTCATTTGAACTTCAAGGCCTCCACAGAAAACAATTTGCTTTCTACTTTTTAAGCTATGTACACACCGACCTCGGTAATACACATTTAAACGGCCACCCCCAATCAAAAGCTTAAGTAAACATGTGTTACGGGCTTTTGCATTCAAAAGCTTTGCATTTATGCGTAGCTTCGCAAGTTTACAAACTCTGCAAACAAAATGCATATTAAAAGTGTATTACAAGTTGAAACCAGGTCAATTGTAGCTGATTTGTCTGATGACTCCAGACACGGTGACGAGCCTGATGACATCCGCGTTTGTTTTTCAAACAAAGATAAACCAAAGCTACTCTCCTGACCTGATAATAATCCATATCCGCCATTTAGAGGACTGCTAGTAATGAAACAAACTGTTTCAGTTTCGTGCCTAAATCATGAGATTTGCACCGTTGACATTTTGCACCAAGCCTTTTTCAACTGTATGTGGCAGACGTTCTAGTAAACACTCGCAAAAGAAGGAGCTGAAAAAGAAGCCCCTCCCTGCTTGTCCAGTGTGAACACTATGCGCTTGTACACACGTGTAGCGCGTTCTTGAATGCATGATGCGTGGTGTGCCTGTAACTTTTAAGCCATTTCACACAGCCACGAAGTACATTTTGAGCATTTACTACCTGTGAAATTTCAGTCTTTTGCGATACATGCGTGATATATGTAATTTAAAAAGGACTTTTGCAGTCGTCATTCGTCGTTGTGCACAGATGTCCGTCGAGGGTTTCAACCATCAGATCTTTACAAGAATTTGGTTTTGAGCTGTTCAAAATTTTTGGCTGGTTGAGAATTCCACAGCTTAAGCGTATTTTATGTAGTTCTTATTCAATTATACCATGGTCCGGGTGAATTTTTGATTCTGATTGGCTGCTGGGTGTGGATTAAAAAGTGATAATGCACAAGGATAATACACGGCAAAAAAAGACGTTCCGGTCACATAGCTTAAATGTTCTACATCACTGCGCTGGTTTCTTTAAAACACACGTTTGCGTCCTCTTTTGGACAACAACAAGCAGTAAAAGGTGAAATTTCTCTCTGAACTGATGATATATTTAACATATCATGACGACCAGCATATATCTTGCTTTCCTTTGCCGCTGCACTCTAGGTCCGCGCCGGCTGAGCCGGAAACGTGACAAGGACCATTAGAGCATAACCTTTTAGTTTGTGCAGTTCAGACAACTTTTAATAGCATTTGCTAGCATTTGTATATTTCTTTCAATTGGCTAATACTACAGCTGCAATAGCAGCATTAGCTTTGTTGGACAACCACGTCAGATGCCTGGTGCGTATGTAGCGTTATTTTCACCAGCTTTTATTGCTATTGATAACATCTGATCAGGAGCATTTCCTGCTTTCCCGCTATTGATATCCTGTTTCTCCAGGTTAAATACCTCATAACAGCTACCACAAATAAGACACGAGCCGCTGACATGCGGCCGTTTCGATAGAGGAGAAAATCAAGCACGGCGAATTTGTTCTGTCGCACTGGGTCGCCCGAGAGCATGTGTTGTACATTCTGGCTCATTAAGTCATCACTGCCGTGTCATCTGTGATTTATCTATTATTTTTCCAGTGAAAGCAGCTGCATATTTCATCTCGTCATGCTGCGCACATCCGTTTACAATCTGATCATCCACTCGAGTAGCTGGGGATCAAGACTGTTTGCTCCAGTGCCTCCTCCTGGCACACAAGCTCAAATAATCAAATAAAGACGCACACACACACATCAGTGTGATGCTCCTGCGTATCTCTTATCGGATCGAATAATTGCTTCCAGTCTCTGTGGATTCTCTCTTTTTGTTTTTCTCATAATCCATTGAACCAATTGTGTAATGAAGCCTTTTTTTTTTCACAAAACGCCATATTTTTAGTGTTGTTGTTTTCCATGTTTGCTTTATTTGTTCCAGTTAAAGCTGTTTATTTGTATAAATTGTGCATATTATAGGTAGTGTCAGACAGTTTTGCCAAACTAAGGCATTTAACACTTTCTTATAAAACTGCATGTTTAATACTTCATCCTCTGCTTAGAAAAGGCCTCAAATTGTTCTTTTAAACGGCACGTATAAAGTTTTATTTTTGCAAAAGATTAGTTCTGTTTCTCCCAAATTATCCTGATGTGAGTGAAATATTCAGTGGATAAGGATGTCTTGCAGCCTTCATGAATGCTCCGTCTACAGAAGAGGGTATAGATTTGAAGACCCACTCGCATGAAAATTGTGTCTTTATGGTTTTCAACTTGTTCTTGTGAAATTTTTCTGATGATAGAGGACATATAAAGAAATTTGCTTAAAATTCCATTTTTTTGAGTATGTCTTTATTCAAATTGTGAATCAGGGTCAGACCAAAAAATGCAGTTTGAAAAAGGTTTATGTGATGTAGAAAATACAGTAAGTGGTCCACAAGCTCCCTGCTCCGCCCCATCCGGATGCATCCACTTGTACACAAATAGATCCATGTACCATACTTTTTGTGGTATAAATCGCACCTGAGTTTAATTCGCAGCCCCAGTGGAACTGTGTAAAAAAAATTTGACTTTACTCTGAAAAATTGTTTTCGTTGTGTGAGCTGGCGTCTGGCTCGATACTCTACGACTCGATACCTCCTATGTTTTTTTGCACTGGTAATGTTGGATTGGGGCTGTGAGGGGTGCAAGCTAATAGGAGATTGTGTAAACAGAGAGCTCTCAGCAACAGGGAGGGGAAGGCGGGATGGGGATGCTTTGCCCTAACTGTGCCGCCCACAACTCAGTGGTGAATTTAAAATCAACTTCTGCCACTTTACACAAACTATGTCCAAGAAAACGACTTTTTTTTCTTTTTTTTTTATTATTTTGGCTAAAAACGGCACAATCATAATTAGAAGACCAATGGGAACACTTTTACAATGGATCAAAATGATCTGAGTGGGTCTTTAATGAAGCGTACAGGTCTTTGGATTTGGATTCAGTTCCTTTTTTGATTAGTCACTGCAGGAAAAAATGATCCAGCTTAAGTCTGTTTTGGACAGACATGTCTGTTTTCAGCAGCGGTAGCAGCCGTTTAGGCCTTTCCCTGTGTGGCATTAGAGCCTAAAAACGCCCTGTTTTTGTGTATTCCTTTTTCTCCACACTTTCCTTTTAAAGGTTTTTGTGGTGGTGCGTGTGTTTGTGTGTGTGTATTGATCCATTAGCAAAAGGACTCACTTTAGTTTTTAAGAGTCTTAATGGCCGAGCTTGTTGTTCAGTGCAGGTCAGGTTCACCGTGTGGGCAGACAAACAACACAAGGACTTTTCTTGAATGGAACAAAAGCTTCCAGCAATTTCTTTTGATCCAATATGACGCTAATGGTCTCATGCTTAAAGGGGTCCCCTGGTGAGAGGGGTTCTGCTGGGCCAGCCGGTGCAGTTGGACTCTCTGGTAGACCTGGTCCACAAGGTCCCCCTGGTCCTGCTGGAGAGAAAGGTGCACCTGTAAGTATTTATTCCAATCTAATCTGTTCTTTGACCTTAAGTTTTTAAATTCCTGCAACAATAAATTAAATTTGGACTTCTAGGGGGAAAAAGGTCCTCAAGGTCCGGCTGGTCGTGATGGAGTTCAGGGTCCTGTTGGTCTGCCTGGACCTGCTGGACCCCAGGGGCCACCTGGTGAGGACGGTGACAAGGTCAGTCACACCCAGCATTGTGTTCTTTTTCAGAGTTACCTCTGTATTTCTTAACTGAATTAGAATGAGAGTGTGGGTCAGTAACTGTGTGAATAACATTTCTTAAAGCTTTCTTTCTATAAATAACACGCTTGTGTGTTAAAGAATGGAGGGCAAATGCAACATTGACTACTGTTTTCTTTCAGAGTTATCAGATTCTTAAAGGTTACCATCTTAGACAGTAAAATGTGGATGTTGTAACTGTAGACTGAGAAATGATTCTTCCAGCTCAATTTGTTTGTCTGCATGTGAGCCTTTTAGTGATTCTGGTGATATTTAGAAAAAAAAAAGATGATCTGAGACACAATTCTTGGGTCTTTTTCTTTCCCAGGGAGAGGTTGGGGAGCCAGGTCAGAAAGGAAGCAAGGGTGACAAGGGAGAGCAGGTGGGTATTGGCTGCTGCTTACAAAGAAAAATATGCAGATACACCACATTTCATAATTTAAGTGTGTTTAACCCCTTGACTAGGCCTGGACAATCAAACACAAATCTTTTGTCAGCACAATTTCAGCCTGTGCGATATGCATATCGATAAAGACATCATAAACTGCAATAAATGGTTACCTTAAATGTTTACACACATGCTAAACCAATTTCATGGCAGCTTGAAGTATTTGATTGGTCAAAAAGAGACCTCTTTGCATCTGACCAATTGGATAGATCCCTTCACGCCATTGAACAATCAGATGGACCCATTACGCCATTGACCAGTGGAATAGACTCCCTCGTGTTGTTGACAAATCAGGCTGACCCCTGCATGACATAAACAAATAGGATAGATTCCCCTTTATTTATTGGACTGATCAAAAGGACCCCTTCACATTGTTGACCAATGAAACGGTCAACAACAAGGTTTATTTGGAGTATAATTTTAGTCATGTTGACTTTTTTTAAACAAATCTGTTGCAGTGAAATGGAAATTATGTATAGGTTGTTTTGCTATTTGTTCATGTGTTGCAAGTCATATCAATATAATATTGATCACGAAAAACACACATCGCTAGTTTTTCTTATTTTATAGTCATAACACAACTCACTTTATCCAAGATTACCACAGTTAAAGCAAATCTACGCGAAAAATAAACCATAAGTAATTTCTTTTGTAGCTGGCAATAAATTCAGCCATCAAGGGGTTAATCCAGTCTTTCATCTGCTGCATGAATCACATTTTTCTCTGTTCTTTTCACTAATACTTTTTTGTTTAGGGTCCTCCTGGGCCTGCTGGTGTCCAAGGACCTGTAGGTGCCCCAGGTCCTGCTGTAAGTACAACAGTCTTGAAAAAACAAAAACTTTTGAAAACATCTGAGATGACATATGAAGATTTAAAGTGTAGGACATCCAGCATTTATCAAAAAGCAGACGGTGCAGAAATAGTCAGTTGTAGATTGCAGTTTCATAATTGGATCATTTTCTCTGAGGCAAGGGACATTTTGGTTGAAGAATTACACATTTTAAAATGTCAGTACCCCCTCTACAACCCCACCCCTTCCCAACACAAATATGTCAGCAAACAAGATAAATGCTATGCAGCAGAAAATCAAAAACTGTGGTTATTATTTTTAAAGAATTTATCAAAGCTGAGGGCTAAAACAGCTGTTGGTTCTCAGGGAGCAGATGGAGAGCCAGGTCCCAGAGGTCAGCAGGGTATGTTTGGGCAGAAGGGAGATGAAGGTGCCAGAGGATTCCCTGGACCACCTGGACCAATTGGTCTGCAGGTTTGTACATGAACTAAAAATACTTTAGCCTAAAATATTGAATCTGTATTGTATTTGGACTCTGTTTACTGAATATATTCAACAAAACCTTGTGCTTTGTATTTCAGACATTTTACATTTATTTTTATAATGTTATCAAATGAAAAACAGATTTAAAAAATGTACAAAACAGAAAAATACAAAGGATATTTTGTTTACATGTCAGATAGGAACTGTCTCTCTTTGGTTTTCACTTCTATGAGCAATAACATAAAATTGTTTCCTTGCTATAGTTTTTTGAAGAAACCACCCTTAAAACTGTCTACCCATTTCATATGTGACATAATACATGGACTGGTATATAAAGAAAAGTAACAGATGTTGGAAGATGATGCCATCATCTTGACAGTGTAATTACTCATAATTGCAGTAATGCATACAGTATAAACGTTACATAAGAAATTAGATTCTATTATTTTATTATTAATTAAAGTCAAGTAAAGTTTTATTTGTAGATTTTTGTGGCCCCTATTGACTTATTACTATAACGCTCTCTCCATCCATCTACATATATGTCTCTTGCATATCTGTCATAATCCTGTCCTTATCAGGTCACAGAGAGATTATGATATGATATGATATGATATGATATGATATGATATGATATTACTAAATGAAATAGTTATTAATTACCCTCTAAAAACTTTCTTACATCAGTCAGGAAACAATAATATGAGTCACACTTCATGTAAGATGTGTAATCCTCATTGATTTTAATCTAATTTTAATCTTCAATCTAATAATGATTGTTGAAAGCAATTTCCCATCACTTCTGTTATTTAGGGCATGAACTGACTAATCAGATGCCTCCATAAAAGTGTGTGGTCTCACGTTGAACGTTTGATTGACAGATCTCACTTAAAAGTCGTAGGGGTATGGACTTCCGACAAGCTTATTCCTGATTGTTGAAAGTAGTTGTCATAGAAATATTGACTCCTTTCGGATGTCATCTGGCTCCAACATGGGTTATACAATTACGACAGTTGACAATGACTATTACAAAAAAAAGTGACTTAATTTCATCGGAGCCGCCAATAAGCCATTCTCTATGGGTGATGTCACACTCACTCAGTTTAGTTCTCTTATACAGTCACTGATCTCAGGTTGCTATTGTCAATTTCTAAACTAGTAAGCTATTAGTTCTTTTATTCTCTTTCCATACAATAATAGGACAACCCTGTTTCCTGGGCCTGGTAGGTAAAACCACAAGTTAAAGGCAGAGGATAAATATCAAAGAGGACAAAGGAGCAGATTTTCCGTCTTTTAAACACCTCCATGATGGCAGTGCCTAATGAAGACATTACATTTTCTGAATCCATGGATCGCCTGTCTTTGCTCCTTGTAGCTACACCCCGACTTTCATCTAACAACAAGCTCCAGTGGAAACTGAGGCCGACACGAGTTCATCCTTTCACAGCTGCCTGCGCCGTTTAATTGGATCCTGGGAGCGTGATATGGTGGCGCGCAGCGATTACACCTCAGTTCTCAGGCAACCTGTGCCGTCTTTGTAGTGCTGTGTCTACACAATCGATGCTATGACGTGCAGCATTTCTAACATCCAAAGCCATCTGAGGACAGGAATCACGAGGAAAATCAGACTTCTGCACAATGTTTTGCCACCCCAAGAAAATGTTAGAGGACCTTTTCCTGCCTTTTTGAATCCATCTATTTGTAATTACCCCTTTACTCATAGTCAACTCCTTAAGTGTGAAAGTTTAGAGATTTACCACACAGATTGGGGTCATTGTCTTGATGAAATTACGTAGACTCCTGCTCACCATCTCAGAGTGCTATTCTGCCTCAGCAGGGTTTCATTCAATGGTTTTTTAATTGGAGTAATTCACTCCCCATCACAGTTCCATTAATTGCATGGACTGACCTGCTCCAGCAGTCTGCTCCTCATCAAGCACATTTACTAAGCTGCATAATTAGTACCTTTGCTAATGATTTTGAGATTAGAGATGACCTTTGCACAGATGATATTCCTCAGCATGGGAGGAGATGAAGTGACACCCGGAGACAAAGCTTTCAATGATTCACTTTTAGCAACAGTTGGATTCATGTCTTAATTTGTGGTCGACGATACGATTCATAATCAATATTGGTGCATTTTGAAACAATCCGATTCACTGACCTATAATTGATCTTTAGGCTACGGTCACAAATACAACTGCCACTGCACGAGAGGGAGGCAGAATCTTTAAGATTAGCTGCCGCCGCCACCGCCCATTTTTAAAATGGTCGTTGGTGTGGTCATGTATGTAGACGGCGGTCGTCAGGCATCAGTTACTTGGGCGGGGCGGTGGCAACCAGATCACTGGCTGGCAGCAGCTCTGATTGGACCATGTGTAAATGTCTCAGGGTGGTAGACATCCAAATCAAGTGCCACCGACCGCTAACCGCCCGGTAGCCCTTCGATATATCAAAAAGCGGCAGACATTATCAGATTTAGACAGCAGGTATCCCAAGAAACCCACAAGAGCAAAGCCTCAGAGCCCAAAAGGAAGGTCTAAGTTTTCCATCCACGGCAGGATTTATATGCAGGATCCATGGTGGTCAGAATCACCAGATTGATGTACGGTCATTGCCGGGCCCCCCGCCCATGTCAACAGCTATCGTCAAGTGTCCTCGCTGCTACCATACGATTTCTAGCAATCTGACGGGGGCAGTTGGATGGCAGCACAAGGGCAGGGGGCTGGCTGGTGGCTGGCAGTGTGAAACCGACCGATCATCAGACGATTTTGGGGACCTTGGAGCCCCTTCTATTTGTCAGTAATCGCACTGCTGCATTCCTGCCATCCGCTTGTCACTGGACAGCCACCCATGAGACCTCCAAATGTGCCCGGGAAGCCACTGACCGATGTTAAAATGATGTCCAGTCGCTATAAGGTTTTCATTTTGTTCTTAAAACCTGAGTGGCCCCTGCATGGTGTGTAAAATTGCGACCACCTCAGCCACCTACCAAATTTGCTAAAAAATGTACATTTGGGTTGCAGTGGCATTTTGGGGTAGGTGACCGCATTCCTAGTTTCCTAAAGTTCAGCCCACTGCTGCTTTTCTACATCGAAATAATCCAAAGGATTAATTAGAACATCATGTGTGTTTTACGCTGTGATGTCACATTGTCGTTCATAGTAAAATAAACGTACCAGACCATAAATTGTGTTCTCCCTCGCATGGTTTCACTTACTTTGAACATGCCCCCCAAAAACGAATGTCTTTGATGTCTTATTAATTTTCCTATTTTTTCCCTCCGTCTTTATTGAAATCCTACACCTCAATAACAAACTGCCTTCGATTCAACGACCAGAGAGGGCAAGCCGCTGCAGTTTAATCACGCCAATTACCGGTAAAAAATGTCAGGGATCAAAAGACGCGCCAGGCCTTGACCAGGCTGCTCACTTCGCATGCAGGAACGCGGCGGATTAAAGCCACTACCTTCTCTGGGAAAAATGTACAGATAAAAAAGAAACAATGTTTTTGTGCACAAATGCAGAGATGGAAGAAATTGTCGTCCGCGATTACAAGGAGGCTTCAACCTCCTGTTGTGCTCCAGCATCAAGTGAGGCCACATCTGATACAGTCTCCAAAGTCTTATTATATCAGCCTTTTTAATTCACTACACTTATTCTTAGCCTTGCTCTGCATATTCATATGAATATTTCATTAAACACATAATAGAGGCAGACAGCAGCTAAAATATGGATTGCGATTCATTTAAGCTGATTAATTTATGAGCATTCTGGCTCCAAAATGCATTTGAATATTACCCAAATGTATCCCAGCAGTCGTCAAATCAAACTTCTATTTAAGTAGCAGTTAATGCTGCAAACAAATTCACACAATTAGGGGAATTTTTGCTTGTTCAGCTCCTTCCTGGTTTAATGGGATTATTTTCTTTCAGTTTGACGGCTTTGTCTGTGCGTTTCCTCCTACAGGGTCTTCCAGGACCTCCAGGTGAAAAGGGGGAGAACGGCGATGTCGGGCCCATGGTAAGATTCATTTTAATTTATTAAAAGCTCATCCAATAGAAATTATTGATGACATCATCTTTTATTTTCCAGGGCCCCCCTGGGCCTCCTGGTCCCAGAGGTCCTCAGGGTCCAAGTGGAGCTGATGTACGTATACCAGATACATTAAAGCTTCTGTGATGTACATTTTCCAACGCAACCTTCATTTTATTTATTTGTTTTTCTTGGTATAATTGCCATGCACTGCAGCTGAGAGCTCCTCCGATTTATTCTTTTTCAACTGCTTGAATCTATGGTGGGCCTGAAGTGCTAATCAGGCCAACAAATCACAACGCAAAAACATTTTAAAGATCACAATTTAAAAAAAAAAGCAAAACAACTAATATAAAAATATCAGATTTTAGCAATCAAAACTAAATTACTGAAACCCAAACTCAGTTACATAAAAAATGGAACAAAATAAAAATGAAAAGTTTCAGATTTAGACAGATTTGTGAACAATAATTCAGAGATCTGGTCGTTTTGTGTATGTGGAAAATGTTTCACATCTTTGAGTTCATACCATAAAAAAGGGGAGCAATAACAAAAGTGTTACGTTTATATTTTTGGTCCGTGTATGTGTACATATTTTTACATATGTATACTTACATAAATATATACATCTAATATCCATCCGATATATTTGAATATTGTTTTAAAATCATATTTTTATATCTTATTTTAAACAGTTTTATATTTGGACATTGCTTTATTTCTGCTTCTATACTGTTCCACAGTTTTGCTCCACAAGTAGAAACACTGAAACATCTTCTATTTGTGCGTGCTTTGTGTTTGTAAAAATTCTGTTTTCTTGTCATTTGCTGGTAACATGCTGTGGCTTTGAACATGATTAGTGCTGTACGCAGCTCCACCAGATCTGTAAGTTTCAATAATTTTGATTGTAGGAATAATGCATATGTATGATCCAGATAACCCACGTTAGGTGTGATTCGTATTGCCCTCTTTTGAAGTATTAAAAGTGAATGTAATGATGTTTTATAATTGTTTCCCCATACCTCCACACAGTAGTTTAAATACGGTAGAACCAGGGAACAGTACAGAATATAAAGTGATTTATGATTTTGGACAAATTTTGCTTTATTTATCACTGATATGCTTTTAGACAATTTTGATAGTATGTCTTTATCTGATAGTAAATATTCTTTAGCTGAAAGTCATCATTTTTCTAAATAAAGAAGGAGGGTGAATCACAGGACAAAGATTAGTTGGTTTTAAGCAAACTGAGGGGATCCAGTTTGTTTTATAAGTCTGTAGCAGATTTTTAGCGAGCTGTCACACCTGCCATAAGCAAAAAACGAGCACTATGCAGCAACTTTTTTAGCTCCGCTAAAAGTCCACAAAGCTAAATCAGGGTCAGGCAGGCAGAATCAATCACGAGCATTGGAGAAGAAGCAAGAGTAGTCAATCCAGGTGAGATTCGGGGCACGCGGCAGGCAAACTGAGTCCGAGACAATTGGGTCAGGAAGTCAGAAGATCATGTCCAGATATAACGCTCGGTAAGGCAGGCAGAGTGGCACAAGCAATACATAGCACTGAGTGAGGCTCAGTGCAGAGCTTAGGTAGACTGTGAGTGCATGCAAATGAAAGTCAGTCCATGTGTGGCATCCAGAAACTGTGCGCTGGGGTTGCTGGGAGATGAAGTGCACTCAGAAATCTGGAGACTGTTCCTTTTAAATTCTGACAAACACACACAAAAAATTTACAGCAAATTGTACAAGAAAACTATATATGAGGAACATGGAATCCACCTGTTTGATACATTTCTTGAGATTAGGATTTTTTTTAATTTGGATCGAATTTCAATATCAGAGCCATCAATTTGCTATTCAGTAAAATGAGTATTCTGTGATTAGCTTAATTTACTTTTGTGTACAAAAAAGTTTTAAATGCATAATTTAGAAGTCTTATATTCACTAGTTTGCTCATGTATGATTGCTTAAAACTAAAAAATGTTCTCAGTGCAATTAGTTTATCATTAAGCTGTCAAATAAAATATTTAAAATATTCAGAAAACAAATACGGGTACTTTTAAAATAATTCTCACCCACAGCTTTTTTTCCCACACAAACATTGTGTAACAGAGAAGCCGTGACAATAATTTACACAAAACAATCTGGAATCCACAGAATGAATCCCTCTATAAATCCTTTGCGTACTTGTCAGTGGCACTAATGTTTTCAGGGGTCCTAACTGATCTTCTTTAGCCTTGGATATGAGAGCTAATCCTTTTATCTCCTGCTGCAGGGCCCTCAAGGTCCCCCGGGTGGTGTGGGCCCGATGGGATCCGTGGGCGAGAAGGTAAGAGTTGCTGCGGGACTCTCATGGGAGTCCAGCTTGCATGAGGGGTGAAAAGCTGAAAACGATGCACGATACTTCTAGATTGTTTGTCTTTTCTGTAAAAAGCCAAAAGAAAGAATAATTTTCCTTAAAACAGAAACGTTTTGTTTAAAAAGCTCCACACGCTTGAAACATGACTCCTCCAGTGATGTCATGATTGGCCGGCAAATAAGATCAGAATAATGGATTGAATAATCTCAAATGCTTCTCTTTCGAATGTGTACCTGAGCTGGCCAGCGCCGTGTTTCATCTTGAAGGATTATCCATCCAGACACTGACATTTTTCTAACTGCAGGGTGAGCAAGGTGAGGCCGGAAATCCCGGACCACCCGGAGAGGCTGGAACTGGGGTGAGTAAGCTGTGTTTTTGTTGTCAAGCCGGTGTGTCAAGATGAATCTGTGCAACCCACCTGACCTCCATTTGCATGCAAGTTGCATGTCTGCACCAAAGGATGCACGTGTGATTTTGGTGTTCCGAATCCGGGCCATAAATCCAGCCACGCTGTTGTTTGCTAGCTCAAGCCACATAGTTGACCTTCTCCGTAATATATTTAGTGATTAGAAGTCATCCCAGTAGGTTTAGTTTCATTAATTAATGGTTATGGGGCTCATATGAAACAACATACAGTCTAATGAGACGGGGCTGTCTGTTTTATCTTCATAGGAGTAATTGCTCCTCACATTTAGGCTGATAGATCATCTCAGCGTGGCTTCTCGGCTTCGCGCTGCAGGTCCACGCCGCTTGCCAAATTGAGTCACTTCCCAGAATCAGAAAACACAATTATCAGTGGGATAATTGTGCTGCTTGAGTCCACGAGAACATTGGTTGCATTAGGGGGAATCAACACCGAAACAGGACTCTTGCATTCAGCTGAGTACAGCTTTAGCGCTGTTAAATGCTGCTTTGTTGTCAGTCAAAACAGCATTTTGTGTTGGCTTTTTTTAGGGAAAACGCATATAGTCTTTACAAATTATATGTTTACATCTCGGTTTAAATTATTAAAATGATCTAATTAAAAGATGCATCAAAACCAAGGCCATATCAAAGAAAGAATTTATTGTAAACAGATTCTTTAAAAAAAAATGTTGGTAAAGGGGGCGGGAACAAGCTCTACAGTTGTTTAAACAGTAAGCGCTATTTTACAGCTGACTGTTTGTTACCTGTCAATAACATGACACAACCTTTTTAGGCTAATTTTTAATACCAAAGATGAGATGGTTTAAAGCCGAGAGTGGCGTTGTATGTGCTACCCTCTTCTGACCCGCCATAACTGAGTGGCTGCTACATGCCCCTTAGAGCGACAAATTCCTTAAAGAAAAAAAAGACATCACTTTTTCTTAAATTGCAACTTTCTGTTGGTTTTATCTCTATAGCAACCATATTATTTTTCTGTTGCATGGAGATGACGAACAGCTCTGTCATTTTTAAAAGAATCTGCAAAAGTACATTTTTGGATTTCCCTAGCAACAGAGGTTTTTTGCTAGCCACGCCCACATTCCTAATATGGTTTTATCGTATGTTGTATTGTTTCGTTCAGCTTGAGCCAACAATTCATTTATTACATTTTTTAAATAATTCTGGATAAAAAATGTGTCAGTAACAGGTAAACGCCATTATTGCTAGATCACCACGCGATCATTGTTGAAATTCTACAACATCTACAGTACAAACCAAAAGTTAAACACACCTTCCCATTCAATTGAATCAGAAGGTGTGTCCAAACTTTTGGTCTGTACTGTAACTTCCAACATTTTTTCCCAAGTAGCGTTCCAGTGATGCTTGAGGAGTTTGGGATCGAAATCTGGAGCTGGAGTTTAAATTTATAGAAGGTATCCTTTATGTAGAAAATTCAAGACGGCGGCCTTTTCCTAATGACAAAGCTCAATGAAACTTCAGTTGTGATTGTAGACTTAACCTGGTGGAATTTTGGGAAGATCATTCCTTTCATTTTTCTTTCCGTATCGTGCGTAGAGGTGAAAATCGCAGAATTGTACACATTGCTACAAAATTTTTCTGACGCATTCTCCTGCTGTGATCGTGCCATCATTTTTTGGGCGTTGTTCACTATGCCCAAAACTAATTTATCACCGGATACTAGGCCCGTGCATATATTGGTGACTTTTCAAGTATGTGGTCATGGGAAAATTTTCTGTCAAAGGTGCAGTAAGAAAGAAGAATTGTGAAAACAATCTGATCCTTGCGGCTCAGGACAGCTGCGGTTCATAAATAATTAGGTTATGGAATATTATGAAAGGAGAGTGAGGTGCTAGCATAGGAATCATCCTTGTGGCTAAGTGGTGAATTAATCTGACTCAAATCATTTTTTGTTTTCCAACTGGCTTCAAACAGGAAGTCAAACGGTGGAAAAACTGTAGCAAAAACAAGACAACCTGTGTTGGACTTGTACATCGATTAGTTTTTGGAGGTCAGCAGGATTTTTTGGGTACGTCAAAGTCTGGTACGGTTTAAAATGGTCCTGGCAATTCATTTGAGTGTTTCCACTCAGAGTTGGACTGTCACCGTGCATACGGGGTGAAGCTAACAACAACGACAATGAAGGGTCATCCAACGGCTCATTTTTTCTACTTAGCATTTGGTACTTAGTACCACTTAATGGGTCCATTTTATAATGGAAACACTCACAATACCGTTCCAGACCATACCACTATGTGGAAATGAGGCTTAAAGTCTTTACATTAAAAATAAGAATGTTGTTGATAAACTTGCAGACTAAAGTTCTACTAATTGTATATATATTACCTAAATATTCAATTTGTGCCTTTGATCTCATTGGAGGTCAAATTGAATACAGACTAATGCACTCAACATGAATTTGAATTAATAACTAATGTTGTATTAAAACATGAATCTGGTTTTTGTCTTTTTGACATTTTCATTCTAATTGTCTAACACAGCAGCCTCATCTAACAGCTTGTTTGTCTACAACCAACAATACTTGATGATAGTTAGTGATACTGATGTCATTAAAGCCCTCTAATATCCCCCGTTACTCCAGGGGCCTAAAGGTGAGAGGGGAGAAAAAGGAGAAGCCGGCCCACCTGGAGCTGCAGGACCCGCCGGTCCCAAAGGACCCCCTGGAGATGACGGTCCAAAGGGCAACCCTGTAAGTCGATTTGAGAGATGTTTTTGAGTGCAGTCGCACGCTGCTTTAAAGTGTCTCCCAGTTTTAAGGCAGGACATTTTATCCTACCTCATTTTCAAAAGCTGAATAGCCTTTTTGAGAGATTATACAAAGTCTGCATGGGGATGGGATCCGGTGAGATTTACTTTCTTGGATTTGCTAAATCATTATTGAGTTGCTCAAATTATGCGGAAAAGTTGTAACCATGGTTTATATTACTAAGCATGTTAATACATACCCTATAATCAATGGAAATGATAACTCAACCGCAGTTCCTTTTTTATCTGAAATGCAACAACTTTTTTTTTAAGGGACCTGTTGGATTCCCTGGAGACCCAGGCCCACCCGGAGAGCCAGGTGTCGCTGTAAGTATGACATCTAACATTAGATCGTGGGCACTAGATCTTGCACAACAGCTTTACTGTTAGAAATTAGACAATCGGAGCATAGATTTGTCAGCATCTTCTGGGCATTTAAATATCACGTGTACACCCTGTGTGCAGCATTTGTGCACGGTTAGTAGTGAACCAGTACTCGCACCTTACTAACAACTAGATTGCGGTGTTGCTTCACAATACACTTACCACACACACAAAAATGGTACGTTCCATTTTTATGACATTCCTCAAGATGGTCGCACAAGTAACAAGCGAACTGCAAGACACACTTCTATTCTATTCTTCTTCTATTCATCCATTCTTGACTATGACCCACCATGGCCTGGACAACCCAAAAACCCTAAGCCCCCATACAGGTCAACCCAACGTATTGATGCATGTGACTTAGGCCCGCCTCCATGTTTGGTCCAGCCCGCGGAACACTATCAGAGACGCATAATTTTTTTTTTTTCCAAATGATCGAAACCCACATAGAACGTAACCTTTTATACCACCTATCTGCAGTCTGCGCTCAAATCTGAAACCCTCTAAAAAATCCTGGTTAAATAGAACAGAAGACAGTCTTCCTTTTCTACATCGCAGTTCATCTTTCGAGGTCTCAGCATTTACTCTTTAATCTGGTCCGCTGAACTGGATTAAATTGTATTGATAATTCTTATTAATATTTTATTTTCCCTGTAATTCTGAAGTCTCCCCATAGATGGTGCACTACAAATAAGTTGACCTGTGTTTAGGTGTAGAAAGTTATTGTGCCTTCATGTAATGTTGGATTATGTTGTAAGATTTGCTGTTTTTCTTTTTTCCGATCATTGAAACACCACATGAATGCAGCATTTCTCTAAGGTTACGTTTTCCATGAGGCACAACAAATGGTGCAAATGGCTCTAAAATGAGAACAAGTGGCACAATTTTAAAATGAAAACTCAAAAATGTTCTGTTTTAATATATGAATATTAATTTTTAATCAGCATGAAAGCATGTTTTTACCCAGATTCCATGTTATTTCTTTCTCGTATGAGGTAGATTACCAAAACACTCCACACCTCTGCTCGTGATCCGGCCCTTCTATCAAAATTTGGAACCCTTGGTGTCAAGCAGTCTGCCCACCCCTGCTTTAGTTTGTGGACCTGTCTAACCTGTGGTTCACTTTTTGCAGGGAACCGATGGAGAACCAGGAGAGAAGGGAGAAGATGGTGAATCTGGTCAACCGGTAAGACAAGCGTCATTTAGTTTTTATTTGGACATAGTTACACTAAACCATTTTATCAAAGATGGATTTTTTAGCCTAAGTTCTGCATTTATTTTCTGCAAAGATGCTTCAAGCATAAGATACACACAATACACAGTACTTTTAGTCAAGGTTCTGCTATGCAGCTTGAATCAGGTTATGGGAAGATTTTGCCATAAATTCCAAACACCTGTATCAGAAAGTGGCGGCTTTTTTTTTTTTTTCCAAGGTTGGCCTTTTTTCCATTTCTGCCCTGTAATTTGGTTTCAATACCAACCAACACTTTTTTCACATTTGTGATTTGAAAGTGACTTCCCTCATCTCTTGTCTGGTTGCTTTCGTTTAGGGACCTCCAGGCCCATCAGGAGAAGCCGGTCCACCTGGTCCACCTGGCAAAAGAGTAAGTCTTTGCTTACCAGAGTTAATTTGGAGAAATTTACTTCTAGTTTTTAAAGCAGTCCAAACCGTTTAATGCCTTCATTTCTAAGGTATTGGTTCAGTATTGCCTCCCTGAAACAACCCCAACCCCCCGCCTTCCACCTCAACAACTCAATTTTTTCGCTAAAGCTGGAGAGATTCATTTTCATTAAAAGTAAAGTGGGGACATACAAAGTGGGAGATTTACGGTATTGGTGGTGGTTGGAGGGGTATTGGGGGGGGTTAGGCATTTTTCTGTCTGCCAAGCAAAGCCACCTAAAATCCCATTGAAAATGAAGGCCAGGATGTAAAAATCAGGACTTTTTTTTCTTTCTTCTCTCTCAGCAAGTAATTGAAATGGCTTATCCAAAAAATAAGAAAAAAGCCCAAAGTGAAAGGGGGTTATGGGTTCCAATTTATGAGGAAAACAGTGGGAGATGTATTGGGAGTTTGACACGTTATTGATCCACGGCAGCCTGATGGACAGCAGAAATGAAAACAACATCACGTGAGCAGGAAGGAGTGGTTAAGAGGCTATTACAGGATCAGCTTTGGAAAAACCACCAGAGAACATGCAAAAAAATCCTAAACAATACAGTCTTTTATTGTGCCATGCTTTCATATTATGTCATCATGTGTAAGTGTGAAGCCCCAACCAACCCCAACAGGAGTCTGTCAGACTTGCTTTTTTTCATTATTTAGTCAGTCGACATCAAAAATAATCCATAAAACCTATGTTGTTGGGTTTTTTTTTTTAAACAAAAAAATAACTCAGTTTATTTATGTACCATGGGGTTGGCCCATGTGTGCTGAATGCTCTGATCTGCCAACACATTGACATCACTATTGCAGCCGTAATATGTTTAGCATTAAAGTGAGCAGGTATTCTCCTGAATTTAAAGGAAACGCCTCAGGAGACTAGAGGATTTCAGGGAAATGCAGAGGCTGTCCCTGGAGAAAAAGCATTCATGCATGTCTAAACAAAGGCTAATTGCTTTCTGATACACCTCTAAAATTCATATAAGCTGTATTTAGGTTAGTGTAAACATACAGCCAGAGGAATATGGCAAGGACTAGAACTAAGTTCCTTTCTTTTATCCACGCTCAGGGTTTGAAGCGGTCAGGAAAACAATAGAAACCCAAAATAAGGTTGAATGTTCTATTCACAATTTTTTATTTGTAGCGGTTTCCTTGATGATTGGATGGTTTGTGTTAGTGTACATTTTGACTGAGCACAGTGTACCTTTGAAAACTGCCTTAACATCAGTAAGCACAACCAAAGTTATTACGTATATAAGATGCGCCGGATTATAAGAAAATAAGGCTTTTTAGTGTGCCTTATTGTATTCTTTTTGGCATATAGAGACTATAAAATGTACTATTTTTCAATGTTCAATTCTGTCTTTAAAGGGACAATTTATAATTTCATCATCAACTATCACTAACTGGAAGTATTTATCTATATTAAAGTATCTTCCCTCTTGCAAATGCAATGCTGCAGATCACAGAAAAAGTGCAACTCTGACAGAAACAACACAGCTATATACTATCCATAGCCAGCGTCTTTTGAAAAGGCTAAAGCGGTGATGAAGAGGCAGCGTCCACTCCACCTGTAAGACACAAACGTCAGAAGATGAAAGCCTTCCGGACCTGCTTGTCTTCTCAGCTCTCAGTCAGCAGCACTCAGGCTGGGGTTGACCAGATCAGAGTGGAGTTTGGGTGGACGGTGGTTTTGAGGAGGGAGAAAGGAGGCTGTGTTAAAAGAAATCCTTTGGGGACCCTGAGAAAGCGTGACTGCAGCAAAAAAGATGACCCAACAAACACTGGCGTGACATGAGAGGCCTGTGTGGCCACTCAAACGGATCTTGACATGGCTAACGGCGTCCATGTTTGATGTCTTCGGATCAGAGGTAATATCCACGGATTTGTTGAGCAAGGCAAACGAGTTAAAAAATATCTTTAAAGACCTAATTCGATCCTCGTTTGAGCTCTTTTAAAGCGTTCACATTGATCTTTTAACTATCATTGCCATATTTTCTACACTTTAAAGCCTTAATTTACAACAACAACAAAAAAAAAAACCACAGTGCGCTTTATAATCCAGACTGCCTTAGTCTTAAACTTACCGATGTTGATGCGATTTTCAGAGGTACACAGCTCTCTGCCAAAATGTCAGTTTGTTTTTAACAAGTTTGGGTGTTCTTGTGAATACACGAGCAAGGCTAGCGTGTAACTGTGTCGGACTGTTTTTTTGCGTGTTACTAACAGGGTTGTGAGTTAGCATAGTCACAGTAGCGTTTAATGAACTTGACTGAGAAAGGGACAAAGCATATTAATCAGTAGTGGTTTTAGGCACAGGCAACACGGACAATTACCCGGGGCGCAAATTTCAATGGGGGGCGGCATTATGCTTGGAAGAAAAGTCAAATTGCGCCACTATCAGTTTTCTATTATCTATAATTTCACAGACTTTGGAACGGCCTAAAACCAGCGAATTGGCACCCCCGGAGCTGCGTGCACTCAGTTCATTTTAATTATGTCATTATTCACTGTATTGTAGATATTTTTATTATTTAGTTGGTGACAGTTTTTGACATAAAGAAAGGCAGGTAATGCAGTAAAACAGCTGCACTTTTTGAGATAATAAATAAACAATCGATCATTTGTTTATTAATGTTTTAAGGTTTTTTGGAGGATTTTTACTGTTGGTGTTGCACAAAAATGCCAAATATTTTTGGAGTAATCCCACTGATGAGGTATATGATTTAGTTTTTAATGTTTTATAAGGCTTAAAAATGACTTTCACAATAACAGGTTTTTAAAAAAATCAAATCCCTCATAGGACATCAAACAAGAAATGAACTTATTGATAAAAATGATGCCAGGACTCCAGCGCTAAAAAGAAATGACAAAAGAGCAAAGAAAACGGAATGATTAGGGCCCGAGCACGGAGTGCAAGGACCCTATTGTTTTTCGAATGTTTATTATTATTATTATTATTATTATTATTATTATTCTACCGGAAAAGTGGCCATTTTGAGGCCTTTAACATACCCCAAAACTCACCAAATTTGGCACACACATCAGGAGTCGCGAAAAATTTCGTATTTTATAGGAGATTGGGATGGGTGCACAAAAACGGCTCAACAGCGCCACCTACAATGACTTTTGTCCCGACGCCCCGCATATGCTTCAACGTACAAGTTTGATTTTTTCAGGGCATGTTCATCTGATGGAAACCTACAAAAAAGTCTGTAGGTACCAAGCTGTCAGTCGCACAGGAAGTCTGCTATATTGATGTCAATATGTCATTTTTGCTCTACTTTGGTCATTTGCAGGCCTCGTTCTAGAACGAACTCCTCCTAGAGATTTGTGAGTAATGACTTCAAACTTTGGTTTTGTAAACTAGACCCATGTCCGATGTTAAATTGCGAAGCGTTTTAGTTTTTATGGATGTTTGTGACCGTGGCGGTGCGTCAAAATTGGAGGTCGTTTCGAAAACACGCCATGAAAAGAAAAATGGCCATTACTCAGCGATGCATAATCCAATCTGATTCAAAATTGATGGGCATGATTGTAGTCTGACTCTGAATACATCTACAGTGAAAGAATCTAGAACAGGTGTAGCGCCACCTGCTGGCAACAGGAAATGACATGTTTGACTTGGAGCATCACTGCTCCAAGTAGGATGAGCCGACACACCTCAAAATGACGTCCACCTGTTGAAAAGCCATTGAAGTTTACTCTGACAAAAAACCATAACTTTCTAATCAGGGGTGTGGTCGTGACAGAGCGGCAAAGTTGGGCGTCTCGCCACGCACACAAAAGTTGCTCTCACGTGCACATTCCTTGTCCAATCTCACTGAAATTCAATGGATATGATGAAGCTTCCATTCTGAACCCATGGATATGAAAATCTTGGACGAGCTCCATAGCGCCACCTAGTTATTGAAAAACACAGTTTTTGTCGCAATTATCCCTATCTTTTCTCTGCGCTTCGTCCGACGTGCATGAAATTAAAACTGGAGATACTCAGAAGGGTCCTCTCTCATCATCTAAAATTTCATGGGTGTCAATCTGACGGTGCCTTCATAAGGCCCCCCCAAACAGGAAGTGGTCAATTGCACTTACTCATAAAACAAAGCTTCATAGCAAATCAGCCGTTTGTCTCAGGAAGCTGAGATTTCAGAATAAGATGCCTTTAATAATTTCTAGCTTTGATATGTAACACTACAGGGTCTACGAGAAACTTCATCACTTGATTTTTTTAATTAAATTTTGGACTAAACAACTATTATTATAATAACTTCTGTTTGGGTTATCAGTACCGACAATTCCACTTTCATAGGCATTTATGTGCTACTGCTTCCTAAAAAAATTCAGAATAATTGAAGTTACAGGTGACGTCTGAGAGAGCCGTAGATCCAAAAAGGTCCGAAAACGTCTTTTTAGGCAAAACTGCAAACACCTATTTTTTTTCATAACTTATCCTTCAAATATCAACACAAAAAAATAGATAACGGTAGGGATCTGTGTTTGCTGCCTTCCATATTTCTTTCAGACTTCTAGGTGAAACAGATGTATTTATTATAAATATTTTACATCACAAAATCTGTGCTTTTTCCGTCTGGACTCCAAACAAGTGTGTTTTATTATAACTTATGTTTCAATTATCCACACCAGGTTTTACAAGCATATACCTGAACATGTCTAAGTGGTCGCTGGATATTTTTTACAGATATAAAATAAACTGGTCATCTGTAAGATGTATTTTCCTCTAACATATCCCAGCCGTTTCCTCAGTCTGCTCTGCAGCAGGAGTCAAATTTCACTCCCCCCCTCCCCCCCGCTGCCTGTTCATATGCTAATTACCCAGGACTGTCAAGATGACAAGAGTTTAGCCACACTGAAAGACTGCTTTTTCATTTGTTTTGCATGTCTTTTATACATTTTTACTACTAATCATTGCTTTTTTAGTCATCTAAAATGCAATTAACTCAATATTTTATCTTTTTTTTTTTTTTTTACAAACAAAACATATGAATGTGCTCCAAAACAAAACACAACTCTCAGTACAGTTCTACAGATGTAACATAAGACAGTAAATGTCTCTTTTATCCTTTTTTAATCAATGCTGCAACTTATTTCCTTTCTATAAATCCAATAAAATTGAACTACAACAGCAACAAAAAGTACAACTGATAACAAATTTCTCTAAAAAATGATGTGTATATATATATATATATATATATATATATATATATATATACATAGCACCTTTAAACACCAAACAAATAACAAATCCTCCCAATAAAAGCACAAAAAAATGGAACACAAAATGTGAAACACACACACTCAAATGTTAAAAACACACCTGTTAGCTGCAAAAATGTCCACAAGTCAACATGTACGGAATACAGATAGTGTTCACACATCCACACTTGTGACTTCAAACCAACTAGTGTGAAATATTTCATTCATTCACACAAACTATTAGTGCAAAGGTGAGCTAGCACCTGTGCTCAGGTGAGTGTTTATGTTCTTCTAAAATGGGTGGTGGAATGTGAAAAGAAGGAGGGAGAGTGACCAGCCATCCCCACACCAAGGCCCCCGCTGCAACAGCCGCGGCAGCCAGAACCCCCCAACACCACACGGCAGCAGGTAGAGAACATCCAGAGTGGAATTCTAACAATTGCCAGTACAACCTTTGATAAAAGAAGCGTCAGCAACTTCTCTGCATTGCAGAACATTTAACAATGCATTGCAAGTGTCTTTGGACACTGACGATGGGTCATCAGACATACAGGAGCAATGCCCTCATACTTTTCAAAATCATCCTTGTATCCAAAATATCCCACAGAAATTGTGGCTGTGCTGAAACTAATCTATATCCTACAGAGGCAGATCTTAACCATTATTTATGAATGCAATAATCATTATGCAAAATGCAATTAACTTTAAATTTTATCTTTTTTTTACAAACACAACAAAAACCAACCTCAGTACACTCCTACAGATGTGACATAGGATGATAAATATCTCTTACATCCTTTTTTTATAATCAATGCTGCAACTTCTTTTCCTTTTTATACATCCAATGATATTAAACTACAAATCAAGAAACACAACTGATAACAAATGTCTCTTAAAAATGATGTGTATATTTGTAGCACCTTAAAAACACCAAACAAATAACAAATGCTTCCCATTTAAAGCACAAAAAATGGAACACAAAATGTAAAACACAAATTAGAAATCAACATTTTAAAAAGATAATTTTTTTCAGCAGTTTTTTAAAATAAATCACAGATTCAAACAACTGTTTGGTTGCTTAGAGCTCTAAATATAAAAACAATGCTTTTACAGCGGGGAAAAAAAGTATTGAAGACGTCAACATTTCTCTCAAAAAACATATTTCTAATCGAGCTATTGACATGAAATTTTCACCGGATATCGGCATCAACCCAAGTAATGCACACATAGAAAGAAATCCAAACATTTATGTCCATAAATGAAGTTATGTGTAATAAAGTGAAATGGCACAGGGAATAAGTATTGAACACATGAAGAAAAGGAGGGGTAAAAAGGTCTGGCAAGCCAAGAAAGCAGCTGGAGTTTGTCAGTATTCAGAAGGTAACCTGCCCCCTATTGGTGCAAAGTAATATCAGCTGGTATAGTCCTGATGCCTTTTAAAAAGGTTTCTCACCAGCAAGGTGTTAGACAAGAAGCATTGCATGATGGGTAAAAGCAAAGAGCTGTCCAAAGACCTACGCAACCTTATTTTGCAAAACACACTGAAGGCATTGGTTACAGGCGCATGCAGCTGAGGTTGTCTATGATTTTCACAATAGGAGTCATTATGTCTCCAGAGCCAATCACTTCTGCACATAAGGCCTGCTGGTGAATGAAGCAGCAGTAATGCAGACATTTTGGAAAGTCTGGGTCAGCTTTACAGTGAGTGATGAAACCTGTTTGTCTATTGATCATAGCAGGAGCCCCGTCTGCAGTCACTGCTACCAGCTTTTCTAATGGTACCTTTTTCTGCACAAAAACTCCTTCACCATGTTATACATTTCATCTTCTCTTTTAGTTGTCTGTTAGGGCAGTTGTGTCAAGAGTTTATCTCTTGATGTTAATATAAACCAACAGCTGCGCTGTACTGCTGCTTTCCACAGACTCATCACACCGGATGCTAGACTACCTGCACTTCGCAATATCCCGGTCCAGCTAATCGGCCAAGTTATCAGACATAGCTGACTCTTGTCTAGACATTGTAGTGGAGATTAGGTCAGTTCCATTTTTCTCATCCTAAGGTACAGTGTTAGTAATTATTATGATTGCTTGATTGACAGCTTCTTAATTTGAAAATGCCTTCTTTTTGATGAGAAAATGAGCAGGTCTAAACGAGGCTTTGGTTGAAGATTTTTTTTCATGCTATATGCAAACGTCTCAGTCCTTATAGCCAACAGATTACAACCCCCACCCACCCACCCCCCCTCCACCGACATGCTGCTGTCATGTTAAATGTAGCTTGCAGCTCCAGAATGGAGAAGAAATAACTATGCCAAATGGTTCGAACAGGGCGTGGCTCGCGGGGCGGTCGCCCGTGCCAGGCGGTCGCCCGTGCCAGGCGGTCGCCCGTGCTCGGGCCCGCTAAATGCTACTTGTAGCTTTAATTTGATTTGTTTCTTATTATAAAAATTTCCAGGCTTTGTTTGTTTTGTTCTGCAGCATGTTCATATTTTATGGAGAACAAAATATTATATGTTATTTAAGGTATAATTTGATTTATTCTGGATTAATATTCCTGTCTGTTTTTATTCATTTTTATATATTCAAAAAGTTCAGTTTTAAAGGTTTCAAAGGTTTAAAAGTTTAGCTTTAGTGTGTTCAGTAAATGTTTAGCCCAAAACCTAAAGCGTGTTTTTAATTTAGACCCCCTGTGCGACTGAGTTTGACCCCCCTGTAATACGAGTTTATAAGATTCATGTATTTTGTGTAAAATGTTAAATAAAGATAGAGACAAAAGGATGTCGTCAAAATTGTATGTGTGCGTTGGGGGCTGGTGGGGTTACTCGCCCGAGGAGTGAGTAAGTGTGGAACCGCCGCTAATATTAATGAACAAGAAAAAAAAAAAAGTAAAATACCTGATTTAGTCGCAAGCTAATTTCTATTTGGAGTCCTGTTTCCTTTAGCGGTAAAAGTCTGTATTTTGACATGCTACTAACAAGGTTGGGAGTTAGCCTTGGAGCGGTTATGTTTTTTTTGTGGTATCAGTCTTTTTTTTACGTGTTTCAAAGAAGATAGGCTAACGCAGCTAATTCTAACACGGCTAACGTGTCACAAACTAGTTACTGTAGACGCAGTTGATATATTTTTACTGACTGATCGACTTATCTCTGACTCTTTTGGCTGGCTTAATATGCCTTATAGTTCGGTTAGCCTTATTTACAACATGAGTTTGAAAATGGACCATTCGTTGACGGTGTGCCTCGTAGTGTGGAAAATACAGTATGCTGTTTTTAGCTAAAATAAAAAAAGCTTAGTTATTTTCTCGGACATACTTTCTGCAGAGCCGCAGTAGTCCTTAAGAAATTCGCCCTGGAGTTGTGGGCGGAACTGTTGGTGCGGAGCAACCCCGCCCCCTTTCCCCTCCCCATTTCTGAGAGCTTGGAAGAGGGAGCTTGTGGCCTGCCCAGTGTTTTTTCTACAAGACAAATATGCCTTTTTTTTCTTTTTTTTACAAACAACATTTTTGATTCACAACAATTTGAATAGAGAAATACTCAGAAATGCAATGTTTAGCTTAATATTTCTTTATATATGTCCTCCATAATCAGAGAGATGAAGCAAGGACATGTTAAAAACACTCATCTGAGTGGTCTTTAAGGGGAACTATGACAAGATAATGTTTAATTCAAATTTCGACCTTTAGGCCATGCTTGTTGCAAGTATATAACATTATAACAAGACAATTAGCTAAAAATTACTCTTAGAACGCTTTAAAAAAATCTGGTTTCTTAGTCTGTAAAATGCTGATTCTTTGCATGTGGTAGCATTGTTGATTTTTCTAATGCTGAAACGCTGTCCTGCCTCTCTCCTCAGGGACCCCCAGGGGCCGCCGGTGCAGAGGGCAGGCAAGGGGAGAAGGGCGCAAAGGTAACCAAATCAATGCATGCACACAAAGTGCTAACTCAGCAAGCTCCTCCACCGTCCTCTGTTCAAACAGAATGAGAATGTAACAAAACAACTATTTCATTTAGCTGTTGTCTCACATTACAAGGAACTGGATGTACTGCTCTGGCTTACTCTGGTGCTGTTCTTGGCTTTACACCAAGCTAAATCTACAGTGTTTATTTTTTACCTTAAGATGGTCTGTATTATTGTGTATCAGGTGACATTTAGCTTTGATTTGCTCCACCAATCCCAGCGTTTCATCAGCGTCAAATTCTCGGATGTGCTGCCGGTCGGACTCAGTTACCAACTTCCTTCTTATTTACCGCTACACATGAATTCTCCTTGAGCGTTCATTAAGATGCATTTTAGAGGAACAGACATACGTTGTTTGAGGTTTAAATTCAGTGCTTTAATTAGATTATACCATTGGTGAGCTTTTTTCCCCAAATTTGTTTGGAATATATAGACAAAAATAGTGTTGCAGCTGCAACACAAAGGAAGGCAGAGTTCCTCCAATTTTAACTTGATATGTTTTTTTTTTAATCTCCTCTGTGTAGTTTTATACGTAGTGATGTGTATTGATAGTCCTGAAGTATATTAACCCTATATAGCGGGAACTTTAGTGCGAGTTTTACTACCATAACTCTTCAACCGTTGCTGCAATCAACGTAAATTAGCTGATTGTGACGTAGAAGCAACAGTTTTTGTCACATTTTCTTACGTTGTTTTGATACATCTGTAAAGTGTTTGTAAAGGCGATAAAAGAAAGCCGATTTTATTGCGCGTGTTGTCACCCGTGACAGTTCAGGTGTTACAGAGTCCTTCACAGCAACACTGCGACTTTCATGTTCCTGATTTATTCAAAAATGTTCAAACCAATGCTTTTTATTTTAAATGGAAAATTTGATTGAACCTGAATTCTGCTGCTTCCTATTATTTTTTAGTATTTTGAGTATCACTTTTTCCTTCCCCCAAAATTCGTCGGTCTCTGACTTCTTTTAGAGTAAAAACTTTTTGTTTTGCAGTCAAAGCTTGAATTAGCAGAAGCTACTTTTAGCAAAGAAAATTTCAAAAAAGCTTTTTTTTTTTGCAAGATCTTGTCATTTTTGTACAGAATTAAGTATTTGTAGTGGTTTCTTCCATTACTGGTGTCTGTTTGTCGACTAACAGGGTGAAGCAGGTGCAGAGGGCCCTGCCGGTAAAACAGGACCAGTTGGACCCCAGGGACCTGCAGGAAAGCCCGGTCCAGAGGGTCTACGTGGAATCCCTGGTCCTGTTGTACGTCATCGCCGCAGATCCACTTCTGCATGCACAGACATTTGTGTTTGAGCTGAAACACACCCACAGCGTACACACAGACAGCTGAGGGCCCGATGATACACTTCATGGAATAATCAATACTCCCATTTGGCTTATACTTTACTTTCACTTGTTTATTCTAGCACACTTTTCTTTCCTCTTTGGGCTATTAATCATGGAGCTCGACACAGAAAATCAATGATAAAGCAGAAAAACTACAGCAGCCCATAACGTTCAGTGCAACTGAATGTAATTTTTTTTTTTTTTTTTTTTTGTCTTTTTCGACAGGGTGAACAAGGACTGCCCGGCGCCCCAGGACAAGATGGTCCACCAGGTCCAATGGTTAGTATGCAGGGCCCCTCTTCGCTGTTTGGATTTATTTATATATTTGTTTAAAGGATTCCTGTGTAACTGCTGTGTAAGCTTTGTAGTTAAAGTCACTTCAGAGATCTGAGGGTTTTTTTTGTTGTTTTTTTTGTGACTTGAATTGCTCCCCAAAGCATCTCTGATCCCCAGATTTAAGCTGATCATCTGGTACTCTTCCCTGTTGACAGTTGAAGTTTACTGCGAAACTTCACTGGTTTCCCTTTGAACATTTCCGACTGGATATAACTCAGTCTTTGTTGTACAGGGTCCTCCTGGTCTTCCTGGTCTTAAAGGTGACCCTGGGTCGAAAGGTGAAAAGGTATGTACCTATTTTCCTGTGTTTTCTGTGATGGACAAAGATAAGAGGAAAACTACAAAAATTTGTAGTTCACTCTGTGTAACATTTCACAGCTAGTAGTTATAATTTTTGTTATAATGACGTTTCATGGCAAAATAATGCTTTAATTATAAATAATATATCTGCTAAGAACTTTTGAAGTATTTGAATTTTTTGCAAAAAAGGTAGTTTGTACCACCTGGAGAGTTATTTTTAAATGCTGTGTGCCTTCATTTGTATCCATCTTGCAGGGTCATCCAGGTTTAATCGGTTTGATCGGACCTCCTGGAGAGCAGGGAGAGAAGGGAGACAGAGGTCTGCCTGGACCCCAGGGGGCTCCTGGTGGAAAGGGCGACTCTGTAAGTGATTGATGATTCTATTCTTACACAAGCACACCAGCTGTTTTGACTGTATGTTCTGTTTTTTTTTTTTTTTTTTTTTTTTTTTTTTTTGGCCTTATCATCCTTCCACTGCTCCTAGCTTTTCTCACTGTCACCTAATGTTAGTGAAACCTGTGTGCATCACGAGCTGCGTTTCCATTGACTATGAATTGGGTGAATTGGATTTGCGTCAATCCATTCGCCTAATGAAGACACAACAATTTTGAATAAACTTGCATTTATCTTACAAAAGTTTTTTCAGTTGGAGAAGGTGGTTTTTGAGAAGTATTGAAATTGATATATTGAAACACTTTTTTCAAAATAAATAAGTCACGTGACCACAGCTAGCCAATTTGTAGATATCGATAACAATGTGCTTCTTAGTGGGAACTGGCTGCCTTGGCCGCTGCACAGGGGGCACCACTAGAGGTCCCACAGCATCACAAAGCTCATCAAAAGTTGAGCGTGTCATGTAGAATTGTTGGATCTACAGCTTCTCTGTAAAATCACCAACCACGATTTCCCAAAATGGCTTCATCTGTAGTCGCTCCCACATGTAAGGAGCTCCCTGCTCCATAGCCTGAATAAGACGCTGACGTCTTCCTTGATAGATGATGATGATGAACGCTAGTGCCGTGGCAGAACTCAATGTATGTGCTGTAAATCTAAGTATTGTTCACATCTGTCGCCATGTTTTTGAATGACTAATTACATGTTTTGGTTTGTATTTATTCACATTTACAATTTAACGGAAGCCGTGTGATTGCAAATTGTGTGCAAAAGTTTTGCATGGAATTCAAACACAGCTACAGTTTAGCTTTTTGAACATTAAATTGCTCACAATTTTCTTACCACGCATTTCGAATATAATATTGAACATAACTTTTTGTACTGCTTATGTTTCTCTGCAGTAATTTTTTTTCACTTTGCTCTGAATCGTCACTGGGATTCAACAATTTCCAGTTTAGCTCAAAAGTTACATTTTCACAGTTTTCCTTCATCCACCTCTTAGACTTCAGTTGACTCCCAGCAGACCTCATGCCTTTAAAAATAAATCTTAGGTATTTTTTTTTGTTTTAGCTGCCCGTTTTATTCTGATGGTTGGTGTGGTTGTTAAACCTTGAACTTTGAAATATTCCTACTTTTATTTTGCTTTTATTTATACCATATTTTCTGCGCTATAAGGCCCACTAAAAAGTCCCAATTTTTTACAATTATTTTTGTTTTCAATCGCAGGGTATCAGTGGAAGTGCTGGTCCCCTCGGCCCTCCAGGCCCTCCTGGTCTACCTGTAAGGCCCTTGCCCCCCATTAAAAAATGCATTTCTGTATAGAGAGGAATGAGGGAATGACTTCTGAATTGCTTTCTCTGCAGGGTCCTCAAGGTCCAAAGGGAGCTAAGGGTTCAAGTGTGAGTAAAATGGATATTAAAGGTTCATGTCCACCTTAAGAAGAAGTGATGGCTGGATAACTTCCATCTTCTCTTTCTCTCAGGGTCCTGCTGGTCCGAAGGGAGACACTGGTTTAATAGGTCCTCCTGGGCCCCCTGTGAGTTTTTTAGGATCACTTTTGCTAACTTTTTTTTAGTAATAGTTGTAAAATCTCCACAATACCAATTTGCAAGATGCAAGTTCATTTTTGTTTGAAACCAGGGCCCACCAGGGGAGGTTATTGAGCCCCTCCCCATTCGGTCACCGAAGAAGAGCAAACGCTCGGCTGACATGCCGTCGGACACGGCTGGCACCATCATGGATTACGGTGAAGGCATGGAAGACATCTTTGGTTCGCTCAACAGCCTCAAACAGGACATTGAACGCATGAAATACCCCATGGGCACGCAAAATAACCCGGCCAGGACGTGCAAAGACCTCCAGCTCTGCCACCCAGAGTTCACTGATGGTGAGTGGAAGCCGGACAAAAAATGCAGTCGAAACCAGAACACAAACATCTTAGAGACCCACTCCAAAGAAAATTGTTTTTTTAACATGTTCTTGAGGGGGGTTTCTGAAAATAAAGGACATATATAAAGGAAATTAAGCTCAATATGGCATTTTTGAGTATTCAAATCGTTGTGAAGCAGGAGCAGATGAAAAAATGCAATTTGATAAAGAGATTAATTGTAATGTAGAAAATATGTAAGGCGGTCCACAAGGTCCTTGCTCGTCTTAAACAGAGAGCTCTCAGCAAAGGGGAGAAAAAAGCGGCGAGGTTGCTCTATTTCAATCGTACCACGACTCAGAAGGGAATTTCAAATTAACTACTTTTGCTCTACAAAAACTATGTCCTAGAAAACAGCACAGGGTTTTTGATATGTGCTAAAACTGTCATAATCATAATTAAACGACCATCGGAAGTAATTTTCAAATAGATCAAAAGAGGGAGCCTCCAATGTGTTGAAGTTAAAGTGCATGGGAAAGTGATTAAAAAAGCTATGTTCACACCACCCTCTGCAACATTCGCTTAAGTGACCCCTACCCATAAGAAGTTAATGTAAACGTGCATAAACACGAGTATCGGGCTTTCATGTTCAAAACTATGGCATTCATACGTAGCTACACAAGTTTTTACGGTCGTTTTTTTGGCTCTACGTATAAAACACGTGACCATTGAATGTGTGTTGAAAGTTAAACTAGGTTGACCAGTCACGGGCTAGGATTCGTTAGATGACGTGCCAATTCTATGACACCAAGTCTTGATTCATGAGATTTCCACCGCTTTGCCATCTTGCACCAAGTCTCTTCCAACTATAGGTGGTGCACATGCGCGTTTAGCATGTCCTTGAAATGTCTGGTGTGAACTGTAGCTTAAAACACTAAAAGCATATCAAACAGTGCAGTGACCCTCTATGACCTTTTGCTTAATGCTTTGTGTCACAGGCGTTTTACTGTTTGAAATCCTAATCTTTGTAGCCAAACAGAAAAATCATTGTTATAGTTTTCAATATATGAAGAGTCACAGTGACTCATTGTCTCCAGCGTCTTTCAAGCAGTCAAAATATGCCTTTTTTTTTGGCCAAAGATAATGGCTGAATGTTCTTGGCTCTCCTCAGGCGAGTACTGGATTGATCCCAACCAGGGCTGCTCTGGAGACTCCTTCAAAGTTTACTGTAACTTCACAGCCGGAGGTGAAACCTGCATCTATCCAGATAACAAGTCCAATGGAGTAAGTATTTTTACCCACGAGATATAGCTGTGTCTTTCACATAAAATAAGACAACCATCAAGGCATTCTTAAACTAATTTGTAGTTTAAAAATTGGATTTCACTACAACTCATTTGCTTTTCTGCCAACAAGTCAAACACAACTAAAAGAAGGCTATGAGGTTTGTTGTAAAATTATGGCATATAGACTTCATGTCCTAGATGATTTGCAAATGTATGCATCTGTGCGTACATTTTAATGGAAATATTGTGATTAAAATCAAACGTTGTGTTTTATAGGTCAGAATATCCTCGTGGCCCAAAGAAGTCCCAGGTTCATGGTTCAGTGAATTTAAGCGTGGAAAAGCAGTAAGTTTTTTGTTGTATTTTATACTGACACTATATTTTAGTCAAAACACAATTTTTTTTTTTTTTTCGTAATCTTCTTATTTTATTTTCTTCCTAAATAACCCCAAAACAGGAGAAAGCTTCTCTGCAAACACCTATTTCTTGTATGTAAAACTGAACGGAGGAAGTGGGGCTTACATATCCTCAAGGAGATCATTTGCGACAGAACTTTCTGCAGCTTTCATGCTGCAGCGCTGAGCTGAGGGAGCTTTTAAAGCCCATGTTCAGGGGGGTTACTCGGAGTTCATGTGCCAGTCAAAGCCATTTGTGGTCAGTTTCTGGCTCAAGGACTTTCCCCAAGACACCCAGAAAGCTCCTATTCAATAAAGCACATTTGTTTATTCAGTCATTCAAAATATCGGTAATATTTTGAACCATAGACTTGTTAAATTTTGTTGTGCAGCAATAGCAAGGATATTATTATGATTGTTTTTAAACTGCATTTTTAGGAACCGAATTCTTATTGCACATTTAATCCAATATATTCCAGCAGAGGTGGTGTAAAAAAAGTTAACATTTTCTTTGTGTTCGTTTTCACGCTGTACTTTTGAGTACACACTGTCTAGAAACATCATGTTGTTTCAGTAGACGCTCTTTTGACCATAAAAGGTGTTATCCATAATTAGAACTAGGAAAGAAAGGAATACCGGACTTATTAGACTATAAGTCACTCTGGAGTAAAAGTAGCAGCTTTTGGAAAAACTTCTTTTACAAAATACAGGACCAAGAACGGACAATTTATCTTGAAAAGCAAATCATAATAACGATTAGATAACAATAATGCAATATAATAATAGACTGAATATATACATGCTTCCCTACCATAACTGTATTTAGCTGCATGAAACATCGGAGGAATCTAGTCTATCAGGGCAATATATGAAACATTTTTCAGATAAGCATAGCAGAAAGAACATGCTAACAAGTCAACTGAACTCTTTGTATCACTTCAAATCACTAAATCCATTGAATTCTTGGTGTTTTTGTCGCTCTTAAACAACTCTGTTAAGGCTGGCATATCTTCTTCTGCGTTGCTGTCAGTAGCAAATATTGATACACACACCTACTATGCTCCCCCTGCAAAATATACTCAGAAAAAGACTGTAATCAGATTTGCAATAATCTGAAGGAAATTGTATCTGGTTGCTCTAAAAGCTCGTAGTTAAGAATCCTTCTGCAGGTGTTGCTATCACACTTGCTTTTCTGAATTGGTGCATCACTTAAATTTGATCATGATTAATCCTTTACCACCAGAGCTTTAGCACCATTGTTGAAATCCTTTCGCCTACTGTAAGTCTTCATTCAAATTAATTCCAGCAGATTCTGTCGCAGAGAAAAGTGGCTTTGCGTTATTACGCAACAATGTACTGTATGTTATTGATGTACTGCATATCAGTTGCATTTCTCTGGATCAGAATTGGCTGATTTACGTGATGTTAGGTTTTATTTATAAAATAACCTTAAAGCTAACATACTTCTCTTAACCACACTTAGAGTTCCTAAATTTATCACTCCACCACTACTGCCCAACCTCTAAAGAGCTCGGCAGGCTTTCTACAAACAGCTTTTGGACTTTCAGCAATAAGATATTTAGCATGAAGAAGAACTCATTTAGTGTAATTAGTTGTCAGACTTTGGTAAATAATAAGCTTATGCACTTGCTATTTGCATGAACCATTTGCTCTTTTCTTTTTCTTTGTCACAGTCTGGGTTCTGCATATATATGACTTGCATGGTAAACTTTGAAGTTTAGATGAGTTTTCATAGCTGCCTAAAAAAAAGGAGGCCAATCAAGTAAACAAAACCTGGCATGGACCAGGCAGCCTCGTGGGAAAATCCCCACTAAATTTAAAAGAATAAACTTAGGGATGTTAGCTATGATGGGGTTAACCTCTGTACAATAATTCACAACATACAATTGAATTCAGGACTCCACTTAATTCTTGCATGATTTATTTGTAAATAAATTCAGGCATGAAAGGGTTAATCAGAAGGAATTTTTAGATGTGGATCAGTTGAAATACTCAAAGAGGAGAATGATAAAAAATAGACACAGATAAGAGTAATTAGGCAACATTAGTGACAAGAAGCTAACACGCCTGGCATTTAGATCGGTTCATTGAGGTTTAACTTCTGTTTCATTTAACATCTTTATCTTTTCAGAAACCATGCTGTGAAGGGATTGTCATTTAATTACCTTATTATTATGTGTAACTAGTCTTCCGTGACACCGAAGCATGTTATTGTGTCGATGAAGACCCTTTTTGTCTCTCCAGACAAGAGGATGTTGATCTTCTGAATCCTCAAGCTGTGACTGTTTGGTTGGAATTGATCAAACTTTTTAGATTTAATGATTGTACATTTTATGTTTATTATGAGTCTTTTGTCTGTAAACAGAGTTTTTATGCCCAGGGATGGAGCACTAAGAGGCTGTAATGGGAAAAGATGGTTTAAATTAATATGAATGATTTTTTTTTTCTCTTTTTCAAGTGGTAATTTTTATTTATTCCTATATTTGACCATTATCCTCTTTTTCTTGTTTCCTTTCAGCTTAACTATGTCGACGCGGAAGGAAACTCAATAAACATGGTTCAAATGACCTTCCTCAGACTACTGACGGCGTCAGCCAGGCAAAACTTCACCTACCACTGTCACCAGTCTGTGGCGTGGCATGACGCTTCCAGTGACAGCCATGAGAGGGCGCTACGGTTTTTGGGCGCCAACGATGAGGAGATGTCGTTCGACAACAATCCGTATATAACAGCCATCGCAGATGGATGCGAGGTAAGGAGTGAAGCAAACTTAGGTTTGGCGACATAACACTGTCCTTAAATCTTGTGGTACCTTTAAACTGTTGGCACAATTAGCATAAATACAACGGATTCTGTAATGGTCAATAGAAGCTTTGCGCCGATATGCAGCCCTTTACAATAGTTAAGTGTTTATACTATAAAATGTTGCATAACGGTGTAGTTCTTAGCATCCAGTAATGAAAGTCTTCCGGGAATTCCCGGAAATCCGTGTTTTTGAGCAAACCGATCGTACCTTCCGGGAAATAAAGACCTGATATCTATGGACAAATCACTTTCCGAATGAAAAAATTGTCTGAAATCGACTAATTTTAGCTTTATTTTCTACATTTCACCGCGGATCGCTTCCTCTATGGGCGCGGCCATCTCTCGTTCTCTCGTATTGACCAATGACGGGACGTTTTAGTTGCTTTCGGATGCGTCGACGGCTGTGATTGGCTCTGTCTGTACCACATGGTCAGCGTGACGGATTCCCTAGAGAGCAAAACTGGCGGACCCAGGCTAAACTTTCACAAACAAATCTGAAGAGTTTGCGATCAAATTTGTGTTAAAATATTGGCAGGCATCGTCATCATTGAGCGTGGTCACGACCTCAGTTGTGAGATGATAAAAAACAAATTTAGTGGTCTTGGCTAGAGGAAAAAGATTTTTAAGGTAGTGTAGGTCCAATACATTTTATGTAAAATAATCTCAAAACCGAATTTTGAAATTATTTCAGTTTCCTTATTTTGAATACATTTTTCTATCTAATGTATTTGTATTTCCTAATTACCATGATTTAGTTCAGTATTATTGACATTAATTACAAGTATTTGGTGGTTTGGACCCAGACTCCCTTAAAAAAGAATGTTTACAATGTTTAATTTAGTTTGTATGTTTGTTTTAATATTTCCCAGATTACTAAGTATTGGTGTTAAAGAATTGATGTATTATGTTATAGAAAGATAGTTTAAAGCAGATCCCATATTTTGATGTAATTATAGTTTGAGAAAACAGTGCAAGTGGATGTTTTCCATCTGTCATTTCTAAAGCAGAAATCATGTACAAATGAGGTACTTTCATAGAATATCATAGTTACTGGTGTTCTTTTTGCCATTTGGGCTTTGATGTTACTATATTTTAGCAATTGTATGTTTTGCAGCTTTAAGGAAAAGCTTAGATTGTAGGATTGTGTTACTTTTAGCAATTATCCAATTTCTTTTTTAGGACCAGCAAGTCCTTAATGGCAAGTCAAACTAGGGGTTTGAATGTTAAATCATGATAATCCAATTAGTCTTAGTTTCTTGAATAAGAAGTGAATAACTAGCTGCCAGAATGTACCAGAATGCATCTAAGACCATGGATTTTTCAAAAATTTCTCTCCGCGCCATATCGCTCAAAGAAAAGTTCAGGGATTTTTTTCTTTGCCTGACTTTTATCACTGAGCTACGACGGAGTATTAGGGCCACCAAAAAAAAAAAAAAAAGTTAATCTACGACTTTTTATCTCGTAAATTTACGAGATAAAAAGTCGTAAATTTAGGAGATAAAAAGTCGTAAATTTACGAGTTTTTATCTCGTAAATTTAGGAGATAAAAAGTCGTAGATTAAGGAGAAAAAACCGAAGTTGTCCGTTTATCGGAGCCTAGCTTGAAGATTAAATACGTGGAGCCTTTTGTGAAGCTTTATTTCCGGATTACAGGTTTAAAAAACAGATTCTGAACCTTTAGATGACTTAAAATCAGATTTTTGTCAGTGGAACCGTCTGTCCGGGGTTCAGTGTCAGTAAAGCAGAGTTTAATGCGTAAAATAAGGAGCTCAGAGACACGTTTGGGTGCAGAGGACCGCTGCAGCCTTTATTCTCCTTTTCATTCACACCCTGAAGTTCATCTGTCAACTGACGTCATTAACCTGTCATCCGAACACCAATGCGGAAGTAAACAGTTTTACATACGCCCCCTCCTGCAGATGAAATGTCCCGTTTCAGCATAAAACAATAAAGAGGAATGAAAATAGTCTTTTATATTATCATTAGAACGTTGAAAATGACAAATAAGTGCTCCTCCTCGGACGGAAGCGTCACACAAATGTAGAGATTTGTCTTTGGTGGAGGAAGAAAGGATTGACGTGGACAGCTGCAGGAATACCGACGATGGCTTCATCGGGCTGCAGAGCTCCTGCACCACCCATCAATAGCTTCCAGACATTTGGAACGTTATCAATGAACATTCATCTCGCCTGTTTAACAAAGTTTAGTGGGTCTGCTCTGCTGCTGCGCGGCGTTCACCTGCTGCTCTGCATGCTCACGTCCACATTAATCATAAATTTACGACTTAAAATCTTGTAAATTTACGAGTTTTTATCTCCTAAATTTACGAGTTTTTATCTCCTAAATTTACGACTTTTTATCTCCTAAATTTACGACTTTTTATCTCCTAAATTTACGAGATAAAAAGTCGTAATTTAACTTTTTTTTTTTTTTTTTGGTGGCCCTAATACTCCGTCGTACTGAGCATCAGAATCGTTTGGAATCACAATAATTATACATAAATAGTTGAAGAGTTATGGTAGTTTAGACAGCGTGTGTAAAGCTACGTACACCGGGCATGTGACATTCAAGAACACTCTAAACGCAGGTTCTTTAACACGCATTTAGCCCATGAATAACTAAGAATAGGCTTCTTTTTCCTTTCGTACGCCACCTACAGTTGGAAGATGCTTGGTGTAAAATGTTGAGGTGGTGCAAATCTCATGAATCTTGCTCCAGGCTAATCCTTATCTGAAAGACTTGGTGTCGTATAATTCCGGCCTAACACAAACCACAATTATTAATTTACCCTCCATGATCAATTTTCAAACGGTTGGCACGTCAGTGGATAAAAGAGAAGCTACCCACACATCACTACCTAACCCAACTGGCTTTGTCAAAGTTTGATGTAGTTAACTTTCAACGCGCGTTCAATGGCCATGCGTACCTAGTAGTACCTAGAGCCCCAAAACGGTCGTAGAAACTTGCATAGCTATGCACGTACATTGTAGTTTTAGATGCAGAAGCCTAAAAATTGCCATTTACGTATGTTTACATTTACATTTTTTGGAAGTCACTGCTAGAACACCTGTTGCAGAGGACGGTGTGAACATAGCGTCATTTCCTGTCATCTGCAACATCCATGTTATTAGAGTTAATGGTCTTCATAACAGCTAAATAATCACAAACTATCAGATTTATTTTATTCGTCTCTTTGCTTTTGTTTTCTTGCAGACAAGGAACGGTTACGGAAAGACTGTGTTGGAGCTTAACACTCCCAAAATCGATCAGGTTCCAATTGTCGACGTCATGTTCAATGACTTTGGAGACCCTAACCAGAAGTTTGGATTTGACGTCGGACCCGTCTGCTTCCTCGGCTGAAGAAAATGATAGTTAAAAACGAAGGACTCTATGGGGACAGCAAAGAAAGTCAAGTTGAGACATTCTGGTTTCCACCAAACCCCAGTTTTAGCCCCTTCCCCCACACCCTTATCCATGCCACATGCAAGTTTTGAATAAGAGATGGTGTAGCAAACAAGTCTTTCAGTGTACACACGTGAAACCCCGGAAGGTCCATGTCGCCCTCGTAGGGCTCAAAACCACATGACTTAACCCCGTTTTACGGAGTAAAGGACAATGGAACACATAGCGGAGGAGGGTGGATCGGACAAAACCATCGAAAAGCAGGGGTCGGGGAAACAGCTGTCCTCTCGGGATTCTCCAGGTGCTGTATGAACAAGACTATAACAGTCAAAACATGCAAAAACATATAAAAAAAAGGTGCTAAGAACGAAGGTATACTTTGATAATTAATAAAAACAAATAAAACTGTAATTCTTATTGTGTACAATACTGTTATTTCTAAATCCAATTTCAAAACTTGCATGTGTAACAGTTTCTCTTTAGTTTCAGTGTTCAAAGACATGCAGTGTAAGTTAAAAACATCATTAAATACAATAAATGTAATATCTCGGTATTGTTCTTTTTTTTTTTGTCCGTATTATAAAGCAAAAAATTGCTAAAAAAAAAAAATTCGCAAACATTGTGTATATATTTCTAGTCCACAGCTTGAGGTTGTTTGCTGTTTTTCCCTTGTGGCTATAAAAGGTTAAAACACCTGGAAATGTCATACTGGCAAAAATACGGCAACATCCCCCACTAATCTTTGTGTTTTCACCCCAAAGCGATATCAATTTCCTTTATTTAATTTTATTTGCTGTTTTTTTTCTGCTTTATTTTTATTTTGGACAGGCTTTTATTTTGGTTGTATACCTCAAAACTTTCTTGATAACCTATAACAATTCAAGGATGTTATCCCCTGTATATACCTTGGTTAAACAATTAAGTTTATATATTTTGGGTGGGGACATTTTTTTAAGGGACAAATAACTGCTTGACATCCACTGTTGGGATCCTTCTGTGAATGCAATGATGAGACGCCCTGGCGCTGACCCATTTTTGTAACTAAAAATAAGAAAATGTTTTAATGTGCTTTTTATAGTTCATTTAAATATTAAAAAAGGAAAGGATAAAAAAAGAAATGGATTCTAAACAACGGTGAAGTGAATGTCTCCATGATGTGTGTAAGATGATTTTAGATCTACCTACTGTACATGTCAGATGCTTTAAATCAAAGATATGTTTCATCGTCTTTAAGATACTGGGCTGGTGCAATTCCATCTCTCAAGAAACCAATAAAGTACAATCTCTCACAGTAAAATAATGTTTTCCTTCTGAAACCTAAACGTCTCCTTTTATTTACCACAAAAATAACTGAAACAAAAAGACCACAATGCTCCTGAATACATTTCTTTGACAAAGATGAGTTGTGAATTTAAAGCAACTACCCGTCTTTTGATGGTATTTTCCCATTTCTTGATCTTTTTTTTTTTTTTTCAACATCAAGGCTTATAACTCACAAAGAATAGAAAGGCTATATTGTGAGGGTAGAATTTTTGCTCAAAAATCTCGGAGTTTTATCATTAATAAGAAAAAAGGCTCTAAGGGAGATGGAAGCTTGAGAATGTATAGGAGAGTCCTTACTCTTCCCACAAAACTAAACCATTGGTAAAGCTATGTTCACATCGCCCTTAGCAACGCACGTTAAAGTCTTTGAAAACGTAAGTATGCATGTGTTTTGGCCGTCTGCCTTCAAAACTCTTGCGTTGACCAATCAGGGACTTGAATTTGGTAGTGAAGCATGGATGGGGTCCTTTTTAATACGCAGAAGGGAAAACCATTGGAAATTTAAAATTACTTGACACAGAGTCTTTCATTTATGGGAATAGAGCTGAGAAAGAAAAACTCTAGAGCAAGATTGGCGAGATTTTTGCTGCTTCAACATTTTGCACCAAACCTCTTCCAACATGTACTAGTATCTAGTATGAGAATTTGCGTTAAGCATGTTCTTGAACATGTGAACATCAGAGAAAACTGAAATATCACATTTTTATCCACAAACCAATAAAACAAACCTTCACTTTTTAAAAGCTGTTTTTAAAAAGGATTTTTGTGCTTACTTGACTTTGAAACAAATTTAAATTGTGTTAATCCATCTGCTATTTCTGGCAACCAGTTTCCAAAAACTAATGGTGGTAATCCACAAGGGAGGAAAGTATGTGACCCCCTAATGATTTTGTTGGTCTTGGCCATCTTAATGGTAGGCTCATTTCAACAGTGAAAAATAAAAAAAATAAAAAATCCTAAAGAAAATCAAGAAATTGACTTTGAGGAACTTATTTGTGGAAAATAATTATTGATCCTCTCGTAACCATTAAGAGTTCTGGTTCACACAGACCAGTTAGACTCTCCCAATCAACCTGCCACCTGTAAAAAAGACACCTGTCCATAGAGTCAGTCCATCAGTCAGACTCCAAACACTCTGACATTGGAAAGACTAAGTAGCTTTTAGTCAATTTATAGGAGGACATTGTAGAGCTGCACAAGACTGGAATGGACTACACAGCCATCAGCAAGAAGGTGGGGGTTACAGTGACTGTTGTTGACTGAATGTTGGTGCAAATGTGACAAAATACAAAAACATGACCATCAATCCAACTGTAGGTTGGGGCTCCAAACCAGATCTGACCTGCTGGGGTTTCCATGATCACGAGAACACTGAAAAAATCGTCCCAAAAAACATGACAGAAGTTAGTTGATGATCTCAAAGCAGCTGGGACCTCAGTCACCAAGAAAACCATTGGTTATATTTCACGCTGCTGTAGTTGCAGTGCTCACAAAGTAGCCCTGCTTAAAAAGGCACATGAGCAGGCCTGCCTGACATTTGTCAATGAACAACTTCATAATTTCAAGAGGGATTGGGCGAAGGTGTTGTGGTCAGATGAGATCAACATGGAGCTCTTTGGCATCAACTCAACTCGTCGTGTTTGGTGGAAGCATTATGCTTTGGGAGTGTTTTTCTGCAGCATGTGGATGGGAAGATGGATGGAGCCATGAACTGTCAAATCCTGAGTAGAACTTACTTACCTCCACCAGGAGGCTTAAAATAGGTGGTGGATGGGTCTTCCAATGGGAAAATGACCCAAAACACACAGCCAAGAGGAATGAAGAATATGCATATCAAGGTCAAAGAATGGTCCAGCCAGTGTCTGGACCTCACCCTATAGAAAAAAACATATGGAAAGAGTTGAAGCTCAGAGTTGCCAGGCAACAGTCCCTAAATATTCATGATTTAGAAGTCATTTACAAAGAAGAGTGGACCAAAATTTCTTGTGATATGGGCAGAAACCTAATCAACTGCAAAAAACCTTTGACCTCTGTGCTGCTAATAAGTACTAACTCTTTCAGGCAAAAGGGTTCAAATACTTATTTCCTCTGCTGTACATCATTTCTAGACGGTGCGTGTTCCCCAGACTGGACAATATAGATATGGTTTGCCCAGAAAATAAAAAAATGAAATCAGTAAAAGTGCCATATGTGTGTCCAAATTTAGAGAAATTACTTGGCGATAGCTTTCGTTTTTGGGTATTGACTGTGGTAATTACCATGCAGTGATGGGTTCAAACCTCATTTTTTCAGCCACCCTCTCCAAATGATCATCATAGCATAAACGTAAATGCCACTAGTTTACTCCAAAATTGTTTCTGAAATCAATTTAAAGCTTGACAATCCGTGTTGTTCGACAACATGACATGACCATTAACCCTGCGTCCCGCCTTTCTCTGTTTCATCAGAATGAATAATGCTTTGGGTTATATGAGGTGACACTTCCTGATAGGCATTGATACTCAAACCCCAGACACATATTAACTGGACAAATATTCTCTAACATTAACTACAGGATTCCTTTTGGTTACAATAAAGCCTGAAATGGGA
This sequence comes from Oryzias curvinotus, assembly GCA_023969325.1. NCBI lineage: Eukaryota > Metazoa > Chordata > Actinopteri > Beloniformes > Adrianichthyidae > Oryzias > Oryzias curvinotus. Next base: position 11,988,428 of record CM043711.1, read on the forward strand.
CACCCATTCTAAACTAAACAATGGTCCATAAATGGGCAATTAGGAGGGGCTAAATAAAGTACAGCGCATATCTAAAATAGTTTAGGTGTACAGATAGAAATTTTACACACACAGTAAAAGAACACAATGTACTTGTAAATGTATAAAAAGGAAACATTTGAAACATTTTGAAACACCAAGATATAAAAACCAAATCCAAACAACAAGCCCTTTACAGGATTACTGTCAGCATAATATAGGACTAAATATTGTGAAAATTTCTGTTACAACTGGTAAGGTGACCTTGTCTTCTTTACATAACATGGTGCTAAACAGCGTTCAATTGCCAGTTTTGCTGAACAATACCCGTAAACCAGAAGTTTGAAGAAGGTATTGTTCAGCATTACATTACACAGAGGCGGAGATGTTGCCCTGTTGTCTCGTGTCAAGTGAAAACAGTCTTTAGAACCTACAGTAAAAGAGGTGGGGTTTAAAGCTGACCTTTCCCCATTGACTATATATGAGAAGTGAGTGTGATGTCACCTATACAAAATGACTTACTCCAACAAAATGAAGTCAATTCAGGACACCACCATGTTGGAGCCAGACAACGTCAGTAAGTAGTGATTGCTTCAAGTTTGTCTCAATTAATTAATTTCTGAAGCATGAAAGTCATCAGCTGTCATTTCAATTCACAAAAAGGAGATTCAATTTATCACAGGTTGTCACTTCTGTGTTTTGAAAAAAGTCACTACCCATGGGTCACTACCAAATCCAAGTTCCTGATTGGTCAAAGTTCAGCTGGTTTAACATTTGATGCACGTTCAGTTGCTGCATGCTTTGAATATAGAGCCTGAAATTGGACTCAAAAACTTGCGTAGGAACTCGAACACGTTTTCAAGCCCAGTGTGAACGTACAGTAGTTTTATGCTTTCACATAGGTCTGCCCTCTTCAGTTAACATTGCAAATCTTGACCACGTTTTCTGCGTATGCTTTGCAACTAGAAGAGCGGTATTAAAGGAAAGGGGGCTTTACGAGGCAAAATACAATAAAAAAGAGGATATCTGGAAAACATCATCACCAATTATTTAATGCATTTCAGAAATAAAATAGGCATTCAATTATCAGCAACAGTCAGGTCATGTCTAAAAAAGAAGATTTTACATAATAAGGCAGATAGTCAAAAATATATACATACAAAGCTGCAACTATAGCAGGAATCTAGCAACGGACTTTATTACCCATTTCATATTTCTACTTGCAGATGTTAGAGATCTTTGTTGACACCTTGTTTTATTATCCAGCTAATGTTCCAGTAACCATGAATTGATGATAAATGCACTCAAAGGTGCTTTTGTGTACGATTCCATTACAAGAACTTGCCAAATCCTACGTATTTCTCTCACCACTCGTCTTGAAATAATGAGGGTACAACAAAAAAACAGAAGGCTTTAATTAATATTTAGTCCTCTTGTGCCTCTTTAAGCAGTTAGCCGCGTCACTTCAAAGGACTGACCGCCTCTAACCTTTTATTTTCTCCATAAAAGGTGCAGAACAAATCCACATAACAGCAACTGACATGTGTGCGTGCAGCAGCAAATGGAAAAGACTTTTCTCTTTTTCTTTGGAGGGCCAAGCTTTGTAAAGAAAGGGAGCAAAGAGAGGGCTGGTGTGGAATCACCCGCCCCAACTACACACACACATTGAAAACATTACAAGAAATGTTCCTTTCTATTTCATTGGAGAATTCCCCACTGAAACCTGTGTTACTTGAACTCATTTTTGGCATCATTTTACCCTTAGTCTTGAAAGCTGTTACATATTAACTAGAGTTTCATCTAAGTAAGATTTTCCTGCATTTTTTTTATCTGATTGCAGATGACTCTGATGACATACCCAGATAGTTTTTTAAGAGCAGAACAAGAAAAACAACAAAAAAAAGACAGCATGCTACTGGGAATTTCTATTGAAATGTCATGCGGTGAAACCCTGCAAAGGGTCGATCTCGGACAACCAGCAGGCCTAAAACCAATTTAAACTTTGGAACATAAGAGTTTGTGTTTAGGGTGATGGGGTGGGGGGTAAGTGCAGTGGGTCTTAGCAGCGGTGGTTCTAAAGCAGAAACAAGGGAGGGAAAGCAGAGGAGAGTCACTCTGATGAGATTCAAATGAAACGGTTTATGGACGCAGTGGAATTTGGTGCTGGCAATTACAATTTTGAAAACTAACAAAAGGACAATCTGGGGGTGGGGGTGCGGTGGTCAGAGGGGCACATCCTACTGATGCTGCCTCCCCATCCTTGTGTGTACATCCACCCATGTTCTGTTTCTTTGCAGAAAGTCCAGTCCTTATATTTCATGTCTGAACTTCTCAGCTTCATTTTTTTTTTATTTTGCATTCTCTGCTAACTAACTTAAGCAGTTAGTGTTTAAAAATGTTTCTTAATTTGCTCAACTTTAAAAGAGTCTTTTAAATTCTCTTTTTACTGTAAAGCATTTTGATGCCCTGATGGCATCGTAACGCGCTGCAGAAATAAAGATTCCTTCATTACTTTGATCTTCAGTCCAAATCTGGGAAATCGTGATTAAGTTTTGTTCAGAACATTGTTATGCTTTTGAAAGGCTTTGACAAACCCCTTGAAAAGTCTCCAGCTGATCCAAAAGGCTGCAGGCAGAGTTTTGATGATACTAAATGATTTTACTTGCACAAAAACATTTAAGTGAACAAGCTGCAATTTTCTACAGAGACTTCCTGTGTGGATGGTACCCCTTAGTTTCCTTTCAGCTTTGTTTCCTTGGTTTTTGTCATTTTGTGTGTTCTCCCAACCAGTCTCACCAGGTTTAGGCTGATAGTCATCCACAGCTATCGTCATTTCAGTTAATTACCCCCAGTGTTAATTAAGCGTTTGGTTTTTTAGTTCATTTTCAGTTCAGTTGGGTCGCCTGCTTTGTCAGCCTTTAATTGATGGGACTGTCATGTTTGAGGTGCTGTAAGTGAGAAGTGATGGACAGTTGAAGCTTATTGAAGCCTTTTAATCCAATTGGTTCACTCCAGTGTAAAACTTCTTAAAGCTTCATTGGAGTAAAAATGTTTGCAATAAATGTATGTTGTGGTATTATTTTTATATGCTGGCAGAACTGAAAATGTTCATTTGGAAATGATTATTTACAGTGTGGTAAGAGGTGGTAGAGACAACGATCATGCTTTTGTTGAATTGAGATGTCGCCATGGATCATTTATTCCTTAAAAATAACACGATTCCCCTAAATTTCTGGACTCTCCAAACTACCGTATTTTCCGGACTATAAGTCGCACTTTTTTTCATAGTTTGGCAAGGGGTGCGACTTATACTCCGGAGCGACTTATATTTGAAATAAATTACATTGTTAAATAATTTCACATGTTCGTTATTTTCACTGACAACTGCAAGAGGGCGCTCCAGGCTCGGAGTTGTACTTAGTGGTACTTTCATACTGTCAAGTGTGTTTGTTACCTGCGTGCTCCCACACTTAAATACAATTTATTTTAATTTAAGTAGTATTTTACTAATGATTATCTTTTTTCAGGTTAACAAATATGTATCATTTCAATACAAACATTTGTATAACATTTTAGAACATTTACCGGTAATTTTTTTTTCTTTTAACCCAATACAACGTGACATATTAAAAAAAGGAGTCCAGCATTGAGCTTACCAGTAGCCCTTTAAAGTCCAAGTCCCACTCACGTAGTGGTTTTATGTTAATAAAGCAGGCACATACTCAGTTCGTTGTGGGTCATGTAGCTATTAACTATGTCTAAAGTGTCTCCAAACACTGAGTGCAGCTCTCCAAATGCTCACATTTTGAATGTTCCTGGAGATCACATGGCTGTCAAAACGTCCGGCAAAATGTAAACCCCTTCTTGCAACAGTTTCGTGGTACAACTGAAATTTTCAATGTCGTTTTCAGCTCCTCTACTAAAAAAAAAGCATGCTTCAAGACACACATCATATCCCCTACTTGGCACATGCTTCAAAGCCTTCAGACGGGATGCCACATAATTTTGAATCCTTTCTCCTGACAAACCAAAACCCAGCAGGAGATTTTTTTTTGCTGTAGTGGCAGTGTTTATGCCAAAACATGTCATGTAATGGTTGCCAGGACCAAAGCTCGTCATGTTTCCTGCCACTGAGGAGGGTTGCTTGGGCCTCTCCTCTTAATGTTCCTTTTCCTGGAGGATGATCACTACTTGGCTCCCTTAATAATTATGAGGCTTGTTGGGACTACTCCCTTTCACATTTCCTGTCTCTAGAGAGGGGTGGCGGGAATGCTCTCCTTCATGTTTCTTGTTAATGGAGAGGGTCACCAGGATTGCTCCTTCTCATGTTTTGTTCCTGAGAAAGGAGTTGCCATGATTTACCTCGTTTCCATTTAGAAATCACAAACTAGTTTGGATTCAAAAGAAGTGTGTGGAAATTTAAAGGAGGAAGAAATGCTTTTGCCTTCTACTGTTGCCCATCTCACATTTTTTTAGAAACAATAAAATACCTTCATTGATCATGCATGCAATATCAAAATATGCCATTGTTAAATAAGTGGAAAAAAACCCTCAAGTGATACAGGTTTAACTTTTTTAATGTATACAGGCTAGAAACCTATATAATCCAATGTATGTGTTTACCAACACAGTTGAAAAGACTGCTATATTGCATTCAGTACTGTAAAATTGACAGCACATCTTAAAAACCCATGCATTTCCTCAAAGGTTCTGGATGTAACATTTCATTTTTCATGTCATTGGGTTTTGCATGTGCAATGATATGCAGCTGACACTTCAGACAATTGTATCTGCACCTGCTGAAGTGAAAGCTTTCGAAGGCCTCACTCATCTAAAGTCATCTCATTCCTGCTTTCTCTCCACATTTGCTAATGAAAACACGGTGAACATTTGGGAACCCTCTCCACATATTGCTGGATGCACTCTTCATTTTCGCTATTCCTACATGACTTACCAGCCCACAGCAGTAAATCAAGCGTGCCGGCAAAGTGCTCAGTCAGCAAAAAAAAAAAAAAGAAGCAGAAACAGAGACAGGTTTGAAAGCTGATTCTTGACACTGAGCAACACACAGTCTTTAGAGACGGGAGTGAGAAATCTAAACAGCCCATCACACATCTGGTAAACACAACTGAATCTTCTTTTTGGGCTGAGGTGCATCCCACCTCGAATAGAACAGCCATGTCTAAATCTGTTGTTTATTTAGTTGCTCAAATCTCTGGGCACGATGAGAGGGGGCGGGTGTTTAGGTGGTGTGAAGAGGGGTAATTAGCTGTGCAAAATATTTTCAAACTCTCAAAGTCTCACAGACATTTAAAACCTGCAGTTCCACCCTTTAACGCTAACAATGTTGCTGGCGACGCCTAAATAAAACACACTAACATAACGCAATCGCTATAAATCAGCTGATTCAGACGCGTAGAAAAGTAGCTTTTCATATCAGCTTAGTACTGAAATGCTACACATTCCTAACGCAAAGTGTTGCATAAATCCCCTGCGTGAACGGTTAAAGGGTTACAGTAGAAAATAAACACTGAAAATAAAGCTTATGTGTTAAAGGGTTAAGAAAATTCCCTGTGAACCAAAAGCAAAATTATAGCCAGGATACAAAAACGTCTTAAAACTTCTTAATTATGATTATTCTGTTTCTAGCCAATTCAAAAAATCTGCAGAGCGGCAGGGGTTCATTACAGATTTACCTCAGAGATGTGGGTGGGAATTTTGGGACAGAACAAGCCCGCCCCCACTTCCTATTACCCATTTATTTATACTTTCTCCAGCTAGCTTACAACCTAACCCTCACATCCCTAGACTAACATTACCGGTGCAACAAAAATGGCGAGCAGCATTCTGGTCATTTAGCCGTTTTGATCCAGATTCCAGCTCAGACAAGGAAAACAAAGACGCACGTGAATTTATTTGTCTACAAGTGGATGTAGCAGAATGGAGCAGAGCAGGGAGCTTGTCCACACAGCGTATTTTTTACTCCATAATTATTAATCATAATTATAATTTTTTTTTTTTTTTTTCACAAAAATTAGAATAAAGAAATCCTCAGAAAAGTAACTTTCAGCATAATTTTCTTTTAATATGTTCTTAACTGTACAAAAAATGCCACACGCACATGTTAGAAACAGCATTTTCATTGAAGTGGGCTTTAAAGGGTTTGTATCGGTGCCAGCAAACACTAAAGATAATATGCAACATGTACAAAAAAAGATGTTTAATTTTTTATTTTGGTCATATATGACTTCTTGATCAGAGAGGTTTATCCTGATTAAAGATGAAGATTTGAGCTTTGTCACGTCAAGAAAATATTTGTTGAAAAAAGTCCTTCAAGGTCATTAAATTGTTTTGTTTTTTTAAATAAAGTTCATATTTTACTGCTGTTTTTACTCAAACATTGAAATATTGAAAAGGAATAAAACCAATATATTTCCATTGTCTAATTGGCTTCTATGCTAAGAAAAAAGAAAATGATAGACTAGAGTGATGATTTTAACAAAAAACACTGAACAGGATATTATGAATAAATAAAGAGGCTCCTCTTTTTCCTTTATTGGTGAACTGCCCTAAACTCAATTTTTGTGTTAAATACTTTTTAATAAAGGGCTTATTTTAAAATGTACAAGTAGATTTTTCTCCTGTCTGAAGGAAAAAAAACCCAAATCTGATCAAATTCTAAATTGACTTCCTTTCAGTGCAAAAGCCACAGGTACAGTGTTTTGTATTTACACAGCCGTGGCTCCTGGATGCAGGTAATCAGTGAAACCCTATCCTCCTGCAGAACATCATCAGATGATCTCGGTGTGTGCCGGGATAATCACGATGGCGTCCGCAGAGAAGGAGGCGTGTCTAACTTTTCCAGATCTATTAGCATTCAGGTGAAATCAGGCATCAGTTAATATTTGAACAGAAAAAAAAGGGGGGGGGGATAAGGGTTTTGTTTCCCTTCCTGTGAACTAAACGACGCCTCTGTCTGTTGTGTTTGCTCTTCTTGTTGGCCTTTAAAAGTCCTCAAGTGAACTTCAAGGTCACAATTAAAGGAAGGGATCTAGCGAGTGATCAGAGCGGCACACCAAGTGATTGTGAATAAGCCCCGAGGCACATGCCAAGGCTCCCCTTGTTAGAAAACCTGAGAGACTGTGGGGAGCAGCTCTGCTGGGACCTGTAACAAAGCTCACTCCATCCAGTGCTTCAAAGACACACTCTCATTTAAATAAGTTCAGATGAGCCCTTGTCTGCACTCTCTCATCTTCTGCACGCCGCGTTGTAGCGCGCGTGTGGCCATGAATCCCGAGCAGGACGGCAAGCTCCCACACCTCCCTATCATTAAATTTTAGCGCACCTCTTGGGAAGCCGACGTGCTCCTAAATAGCAGGGCAGGGACGAGCGTGAAGAGTGTGTTTAGAAGCCAAGGACAAGAGAGGCGAAACTCCAAGAAGAGCGGCGGGAAAAAGGTCTTAAAACATTCAGTAGGTAGATTTTATCAAAGGTCACTGCTATACATCCTGAGGAGGATGGAGGAGCATCTACAGAAGGAGACCAAGTCTCTGCTGTCATATTTCATTCCTAAAGAACGAACCAAATGGAGCATCTGCACTCCTGCGATGGACATGAGAAGGTCTAAAGCCGTGGGCACAGTTGATGATGATTTGAGAAATGCTGCCTTGCTGTGCATCTCGATTGGAAAAGCTGTTGGATGAAAACAAAATCCCCGATTTGGATCATGTCACACGTCAGTGGTTTAATCCTGAGTTGGAAAATGTTCCTGAGCCAGAGACGGTGTGCTATCACATGCTCCCTGATCAAATATTGCTGTGGCACTTGTAATACATAAATGAGGAGGTCATTCAGGACAAATTACTCAAACTTTTTCCTTTTTCCGTTAACATTGGGAGGGGGGTCATCTGGACCCCACAAGATAGCACAAGGGTTAAGCAAGACGAGAGTCAGAGATGAATCTGTCAGTTAGACTTTATTAACTGCATTCACAGTGATTCTATTTTGTTTGTAACACGCTAAAAAAAAAAAAAAAAAAAACAGTCCGACACTATTAGACCCAAACATTTCGACAGAGCGCCGTGCATTTCTAAAAATTGCTTCGACATCAGTAAGAAAAACCTAAATTAAAAAACACTCTGGATTTTAATGCGCATTTTTGGAAATTCGCCTTATAGTGCGTAAAATACGCTAGTTGTTTATTTGACACCCAGGGAATCCAACTTTGGTTAGAGTCGTTGTCTGTAAGTGTAAAGCATTAACTAAGCTGTCTGCGCCGTTCCAGAAATGTTTAATTACAGGAATCTTTCTGCTACTTAAGGAGAGTGTTTTTCAGTTTATAACCATCTACAGTTCAAATGTGAGAGCATCAACCTTCCTAACACATTGTGAATTTCCGTGAAAAGCCTCTTCAAGTCAATTTGTGTTGATTAAAGATGGTTGTAAAGAGAGGCCGAGTCTGCTGGGTCTCACTGTAACGGCCACTGGAGATAGATTTTGCCAAATGTCTTTTATAACAAAAAAAGCAAAATAAAATAAAAAAATCTGCTAGCTGTTTCCTTAGAGCGAATAAAACTTTAATAAGAAAGAGATAAATAAGTGCTTTTTGAGCGGGATCCAGCCAAGCAGACTCTTTAATGATCTGGGATGAGTTTGCATTTGTGTGGTTTTCGTGGGGAAAAAGGAAAATATTCCAATAAAGTGAAAAGACAAGCAGACACAGGGTATAGAGGGACAGCGTGGAGAAGGAAGACATGACAGGAGGTGTACATTGTTTTCTTCTAAAACAAGTTGTATTTGCTACAGTGGGCTGAGAGGAGCAGACACTCCAGGACCCTGTTCCCTCAGCTTGACAGGAAATCTAACAAGGAAGAGGAAGGACCATCCCAGGGAATTTTATCAGACACATCCACTGTTTAGATTGATCCAAATGCACTTGCATTATTGGTAACAAAAAACATTGACAGGACCAAAAAGAAAAAGTTTATATGCCGGCCAAAAGTTTGCTTTAAAGGTGCAAATTTTGGAATCTCTCCTGTCTGATTTATGGTGCAAATATTGGACCATTACCCGTGTGCTGCCAGTGTCATCTGTCACTGTCAATGAAGGCCAAATTTAGCCTTTGCACATACTTTTAAACTTTTTTCTTTCTTTTTTTTTAACAGTACTTTCTTTTATGCAAGCACTGCAAAAAGTTCAGCATGAGCAAGCTGACATTTCCAGAAAAACTCTAAGTCACACAGCAAGGTGGTGAGATTGTTCGTTGCCATCAACCTCAGCTGCATACAAAGTCTCCAACCAGGAGGGGAAACTTTGTGGAGGACACTGGGGAGGTAAAGGAAGGAAGGAAGGAAGGGTATTATGGAAAATTGGAACTGGAAATCAGGATTATTTGGACTTGCAACCTTGTGAGAATCAATGGTTTTAATTTTTTTCCACTATTTCTAACATTACTCATTCGGTCTTCTGCTTTGAGTTCACAATACCTTTGTGAAACTTTAATCACACACCTACGTATTTCTAGGGTTTTGAACTCTGGTCATACTTTAGTCCACTGGCAGCTACGTGCTAACACAGATGACCGGCAACTATTGATGATGTCATCAGGCAGTAGTAATGTCTGAATTTTATCACACAGGTTGTGTCCAAATTCCTTCCCTATATATAGTGCACTACATACACCATTTTGTAGCGCTGTCCGAATCTACAATTCCAAAACCAAGTGCACTAGAAATTTCCCAGAAGTCTCTGCGAAAAAAACAGTGTGTATTGATGCTCACTAGATTGGCAAATATAGACCACAATGCATTGCATCGGAACAATTCTTGCACAGAAAATGAATTTTTTTCGTGCACAGCATATATTTTTTTGCATCTCTCTGCTTGGAGGGATACATGAATGGATAGGGAGAAGCTGGAGGAGTAGAGAAGCAATTCGGATTTTCATTTAAGCTTTTTTGGTTCACTTTGTAAACTTTTAAGTCTCTTCAACAAGGTCAAGTCTTGGTTGACCTTTGGGTTCTTATTAGGGCACATGATAAATCACTTGTTAGGTTACATTTAGTGTCAAATTACAAGTGTAAGAAGAGTTTAAAACAGGTTTTTAATTCAAGGGAGGTCCTAAATGGAGAGTAAGATTGTGTGTTTTGCTCGTATCAATATGTCAAGGACTGGTCACTTCCCCGCACAAATACATTATTGGCAGGATTTGTTGTGTTCCAAATAAAGTAATGGATGAAAAATATGGTAGGAATATTTCTGAATTTGTTTGCATTCCCCACATGATCTGAATTTGCATGGGGTTCTTTGAACATGCAAAGAGGAAGCTCTTTTGTTAATTGTGAGATTATGTAGTCACGGTTACAGAAGAAGCATTTTCTTGAGAGAAAATGACCAAACAGATTAACACGATCAGGTGGAAATATGTCATCAGATGCAATTTGTGCACATTCATCTGAATCTTTACTTAGGGACACAGGCAAAAAGCTGTGTCTTAGACAGGAATAAACAATTTTTTAAGTTTTTGAAAGTATTAATTTTTTTTGGCTCAGTCAACCTGATCTTGCGAAGGGCGGCACCCCGTCAGATCTGAACTTGTTTGGAAACGAATACAACCAATAAAAGACCTGCTTTCTTGCTGTGGATAATTAAAAAAAAAGTTTATTTTCATCTCCAGCTGAGGAGGAGCCATGCTCAAGAGGCCATTCAGCTCTCATTATTCAAGAACCAATTATTGGAGAAGCTAATTGGTGCACTGTACTTTGTAATTAGCTGCACATACTGAGATCACTGTGTTGTTTGTGAAAGTATTTCGGCTTCCCCTGGAAGAAGACATTTTCAAGTAGTTACCAACAGACACTTTGATTTAAAAAAAGAGAGGCAATAAAGCCATGGATGGATGGATGGATAGATGGATGGATGGATGGATGGATGGATGGATGGATGGATGGATGGATGGATGGATGGATGGATGGATGGATGGATGGATGGATGGATGGATGGATGGATGGATGGATGGATGGATGGATGGATAGATAGATAGATAGATAGATAGATAGATAGATAGATAGATAGATAGATAGATAGATAGATAGATAGATAGATAGATAGATAGATAGATAGATAGATAGTCTCTAATAATCCCTGAGGAAATGTGAAAATGGCCATCTGCTGACAATCAACACACACATTAAAAACAATAAAGGTCAATGGTTTGAAAATCAACAGATTTAAAAATCAGTGGGTTAAATGAATTAAATGAATTAGTTGTATTGCCTGATTGCATGAGGAACAAAAGATTTCTTTAGTCCATCTGTGGAGCAGCGCTGGGACATATTGCTGAATGTACTCCTCCTGCTTGGTGAAGGCCCCATGTATACGGGATGTGAGGGACTCCTCATGATGCTCCTGAACCTGGTCAGAGTTTTCTGCTCTGCCATTTCCTCCACAAGAGCCAGCTTCAGTCCCACCACACAGAGCTTGCCCTCTTGATGATCTTGTTGAGCCGGCAGATGCTCTTCTTGTTGGCACTACACCAGCACACAGCAGCATAGCCGAGAGCACTCACCACCACCGACTGATAAAACATGTGCAGCAGTTTTGTGCAGTTGGTAAATGAGCGCAGCTTACAGAGAAAGTACAACCTGGACTGGCTCTTCCTGTAAAGCTGGTCTGTGTTGGTAGTCCAGTCCAGCTTGTGGTCCAATACAACCCCCAGGTGTGAGTAGGTCTGTGTCATCTCCAAGCTCTTTCAGGCTGAGGTGTTTGGGCTTTCCTTCTAAAGTCCAGAAACATTTCCTTGGTCTTCTGGATGTTCAGCTGCAGCTGGTTCTCCCTTCTTGATGTAGGCTCCAATAGCTGTCTAGTCCAAGAACTTCTGCATGTGGCAGGTCTCTGTGTTCAGACGTATACATCGTGAAGAGAAGAGATGACAGCCCTTTTCCCTCCGGTGCCCCTACACTGCATCTAAGGGTACTGGAGATGTATCTCCCCTTGCCAACATGTTGCTGCCTGTTTGTTAGGTAGCCCATGATCCAGGACACCAAAAATGGTTGCACAGCCATCTTGATAAGCTTCTCCCTGCAGCAGGTGGAGATGTATTGTGATAAAGGTGCAGAATACAAGAAAAAAAAAGCATTCTCACAGCGCTACCTCCTCCATCCAGGTGTGAATAGGTACGGTGAAGCATATAGAGGATTGCGTCCTCCACCTCTACTCTTTCCTTGCATTCAAACTGCCGTGAATCTTGAACATGCTGCGCCTGTGGCTTCAGCTTTAGCAGCACTAACCTCTCAAAGGTTTTCATCACATGTGAGGTCAGTGCTACAGGCCAATAGTCTTTGTTTTCCTTAGGATGCTTGTTCGTGGGGGGAGGAACAATACATGAGGTCTTCCAGAGAGATGTTACATGTCCCAAGTCCAGGCTTGGGTTGAAACGATGCAGAAAAGGAGATGCAAGCTCATTTGCACAAGTTTTCTACAGTCTGGGCCACACTCGGTCTGGTGCTTTCCTGACATTCAATCTGCAGTTTCTTCCTCACCTGATGGTCTGTGATGTGGTGGGAAGCACATTCTGGCAGGTAGAGGGCGTGGATCACATGTGGAGGACATAGGAAGAGAGAAATCATGGCTGATGAGGGAGCAGCCTGAGCAGCTGGGTCCTCCTCAGGGGGAGCCATCATAAGGAATGTCTTTGATTTCTAGCTGGGAAATCAAAGACATTCTAATCCAATTGATCAAAGAAGCTAAAACCGCTACATAGGAAGAATACAGACTAGATTTTCAAAAGATAAGATGTTCATACCAAGCACTTGTTCTCCACCAACAGCAAACACTAAGTGTCAGGAACTTTGAACTGATTTCAAACTAAATATCTGTAGTGGATATTTGGTAGAGGTAAACCGCTGAGCAATGGGCATGATTCTGGGCCTTTCTTATTTTTTTCACTATAGATAACAAAAAATAAATGAATACAGATGTTATCTGCTGGGAGTTTCTCACAGAAAAAAAAGATTTTGTCTGAAGATGCATTTGATCATGTTGTTTGAAACTCTAATAATACCAGGACAAATCGTGCAAAAGAACAGCACGTGTGACGGGGTCCCGCCGAGAAAGGATGCAGAGGACCCAAGGTGAGGAGGACGTCGTGCTTTTTTTTTATTCAAATGCTCGGAAACAGTGTCAAATTTATGTCAGAAATTACTGTTTGCATTTATATGTGGCCTTTTTTTGTTTCCTTGAAAGAATATTTTCCAGATGTAATAAAAAACAGAGATCTCCCCATTAAAATCCAAATTCCACTGTAAAATTACCTGCATATCCTGAATGTTTATGTATCTTCTTCCCATTTTATTTCGAATGGTTAAATGTTTAATTCCTGGTTGACAGCTGGAATCTGTGTGATTTTTCAAACTCTGCCCCATAAACAAAAAAACTGAATCATTGAACTGAATGTGTTGTTTCTTCCTCACTTCTATCTCTTAACCAACAAACTGCATTTGATGTTGCTGAGCAACTAATGCCATAAAAGAGCGAGGGAGCAAATGGGAGAAGAATAACATGGGAAATAGAAGACTAACAGTGAGCTTTTTTAGATTAAAGAGGGGAATAGAGAAGAATAGAAGAACTAGAGGAAAAACAGGAAAACCTCATAAATGCCTTATAGCCTCCTATACATAAAACATAAAATGGAAAAAAGCAAGTGTGAGTGTATGTGTGCATATCTATGTATAGGTGTGTGTGTACATATGTATATATGAGTGTGTTTGTACAGCATGGCTATATGTGGTTAGCACGTATCAACCTAATCCTAACCCTTCTTTCCAGCCTGTGTGCCAATAATGAAGCACTGGCCACACGGGATTAAAAACCAATAAGCAACATGCACTTTATAATAAGCATAACAGTTATAAAAGCCCGTTTAGAAGATAATGTTGCTCTATGTCGTAGCTTTGTTTACAATGGAACTCCAATTTCTTTTTCTACGGTTGTACCGTAATTTATCCAGACCAATCATTATCTTGCACGTCATCGGACCAATGTACAGCCAATCAAATATTGTGACGTTGTCAATAGTCACAGGCCGTGTTCGGGGGCCCGCAATCGGCCTCTGCCCGTCCCAATGCATGTCCCCTGCCTGCAGATACAAATCTCCCGGGAGACACAGTTCTTGGTAGGACTTCTTGATATCAGCCACTTCAGTTATGGTCCGGTGGTACATCCCAAGCAGGGGTTTGTCCTCCCATGAGGATCTGTCCTCCAGTACTGCATCCTCTGCTCTCCATTGCCTGAGACATTCACTGGTCACACTGTAGTTTGGGCTTTAAGCTTGATGTACTCATGCATCTTGGATGTTTCATCCTAGTGGCTTCTATGCTCACTAGTCCTCGGGCTCCTTCCTTGAAGCTAGCATACAGTCTCAGTGTGCTGGATTTAGGTTGGAAGCCTTGCCATTGAGCTGGCTTCTCAGGACTTGCCTTACTCGTTGGAGGTATTTAGCTGTTGCAGCTTTCCTTGTTGCCTGCTCCAGGTTGCCATTTGCCTGCAGAATTCCAAGGTACTTGTAACTGTCCTCGATGTCTGCTATTGTTCCTTCTGGGAGTGAGACCCCTCCTGTGTGGACTACCTTGCCTCTCCAGATCCAGATTGACAGGAGAGTAAGACTTATAGAATGGTAATGGCGGGAAAAAACAGACATTGTAGTGGTGGACAAAGAACAGAGGAAAGCCGTTGTGGTGGATGTGGTAGTGCCAAGCGATGGGAACATCAGGAAGAAGGAACATGAGAAACTGGAGAAATACCAGGGACTCAGAGAAGAACTGGAGAAAGCCTGGAAAGTGACGGTGACAGTGGTGCCTGTGGTAATTGGAGCACTCGGGGCAGTAACCCCCAAGCTGGAGGAGTGGCTACAACAGATACCTGGAAAGATCTCAGACCTCTCAGTCCAGAAAAGCACAGTGCTAGGAACAGCTAAGATACTGCGCAGGACCCTCAAGCTCCCAGGCCTCTGGTAGAGGACCCGAGCTTGGAGGAGAAGTCACCCACGGAGGGGCGTTATTTTTATTTTTTTATTTAATATATATGTGTGTGTGTGTGTGGGTGTGTGTTTGTATGTATGTATACACACACACAACATTAGATATTCATCTAGCTTATATATGCACAGACAGTATGCATATGTGGTGTCTTGTTCTCCAGAAAGCTCACTTGATGACTTTAGTGCAAACCTCAATCTTCACCTCCTCAAAGTCTGAGAGGCCCTCTGGGTGTTTTTCTGGTTTGTCTCATTTGCTCCTCTGGTTTAGCACATATGCGTTTTTAATATTGTTTCCTTTCACAAACCTAAAGCACAGTTAAGACATCACCATTTTCTAGGACTGTTACGAGTCCAACAAAACAAATTTGTTGCTTGTTGCCTGCCATTTATTATCATATTTGCACCTTTTTTTTACTTCATAAATGTGTTTGTGTATGTGTGCCAAGGTACATTAGTATACCATATTTTCTGCCCTATAATCAGGCCCTCCTTTTTCTGAAAATCCAGACTTTTTTTTCTTTTATTTGAAAAAAAAATGGTTTGCGTAATGAGTAAACTAGGAAATCCGTTATGTCGACAGAAAACCCACTCCAAGACAAAACACAAATGTTTGTGTATGCATTTGGATCTTCACTTTTTCCAGTTGTCATTTTAAATGAAACTTTCCTGAATGCATTTGCATCTGCAGAACCTGTTTTCTTTAGCCTTCAGTAGAAGAGTGTTGATCTGCCTGTGGGCATTTTTCATTATTTTTTAAACAGGTTGTAGAAATCCCATTATTGCTCGGCTTTAAAATAAAACATCTGCAGGTTTTTGAACCCACACAGACCAAGACACAGGAGCAAACTGAATATGTTGTAGAAAGTTTAAATCACAGGGCAAAATGAATAAATATTAGTTTAATTGAGAAACAATTTTACAAAAACTAGACCAAAGAACTTGTGAAACGCTTTTCTGCTGTGGGAAAAATATCCAGAGAAAATCTGCTCTTTCAGCTAAGACTAAAACGTAACTTTTATTGCTACTGCAGAACTGTCAAATTCTTTTTAGTTTTCTGTAACAGTGTGTTTCAACCTTTTTTGAGCTACGGCACACTTTAAACTTGAAAAAAATCCCGCGGCACACCAGCATCCAAAAATAAAAAAAAACCTAAAATAAAAAAGGAAAAGCTAATAGTCTGTATTGATCTACAGCCCCTCCGCAATCTCACTTGCATTTTTGTGATAATTGTGGCAGAAAAAGCTGGAAACTGCAGCTGTTTTTTTCTAAAAGCTGTAATAAAAGTTAAGTTAAAAGATTCAAAAACTGTTTGATGTGTGTTCGTTGTTGTTTTAAGACGTTAAGAGGAGAGACTCATTGTGCTGTCACTTTAAACCAATGCATCATGGGAGATGTAGTGCAAAAATCCGCCGACCAGCAGATAGACTTGCGTCTCTGAGCTTCATGGTTTTGTTCACTTGTTCCACGGTCTGATACCGGATTCTGTGGAAAGCTACATCGCTAAAAACGAGCTTTAGCTGGTATTTTTGTTGAAACTGAGAGACTTATGAGCTAAATCGAAACAAGGAAGTGAAGACTTTAACCACTTTTGATTGGTCAGACTGATGACATGTGATTAAGCCTTCAAGAATAATTGGTGAAAACAGTTAAAGGGGCGGGACTCTTCCAAAAACAGTGCTTAAGCTGCGGCTAAATCACGTTACCGTCATTCTTATCAAAATGTCTTTAATAGAACTAAATAAACACAAAGAAAAAATTATTTTACGATCTTTCATATTCCTAACTTCTCAGTGATTTATCAGGGCCTTGTTTGGATGAACACAGAGCTGATATCCTGGAGATGGTAAATGTTTCTAGATCAGTGAATGAGGGCAATTTCCCACGGCACACCTGACCATCTCCCACGGCACACTAGTGTGCTGCGGCACACTGGTTGAAAAACACTGTTCTATAACATATTTTAACACCAAAAGACAACCAGTGACGGAGAACAGCAAACGGAAAAGCACTGCTTTATAATGAGTCATCAATGCATTTATATATGTGTGCATCACACCCACAAAAGTAGCCTCACTAAGGCCTTGGTCAGAGGCATCCATAAAGGTGGTTAAACCGTATGGGTGCTGTGGCTTTTTTGGGCTTTTCTAAGGCCTGTGGAGGGTTGTGGGTATTTGCTGCATCTTAATTGGATTGCAGGTGTGTCTTGCAGTTTTTTTTTTAGACTCATGTGGCCAACTCAAGGGACGTCATGAAAATGGAATGTAACATTATCATGCGTGTGTTAAATGTACTGCGAAATATTTGTAAGGAGGAAGTTACACACAGTTCGGTTGTACGGTATCCTTTAGCCACTTTTGTACGGTATCCTTTTAACCACTTTTGCAGCTGTATTTATTTAATACTTAATATTTATTTCTTTATTTAATAAAACTCTCATTTTTGATAATATTTTTTCATAATAATTTTAGTAATATTTTTAATAATTTAATATGAATGTCATTTTTTATGTCCTTTTTCGATGTTATATTATACAGATTATTTCTGAATGTCGTTTTTGCTGCCACAGATAAATGAAATTTCCCCATTGTGGGATTAATAAAGTCATCTATCTATCTATCTATCTATCTATCTATCTATCTATCTATCTATCTATCTATCTATCTATCTATCTATCTATCTATCTATCTATCTATCTATCTATCTATCTATCTATCTATCTATCTATCTATCTATCTATCTATAGCCACACAAGGTGTGTATGGGCTTATTATGAATGCACACAAATGCTGCACGCACAAACAAAAGAGCTACCCTCTTATTGTCCAATTTCTACCACCAATGGTCTCTTTTGTTGACAAAATGACAAATCAGTCTCAACTACTTCACCCTTAATTCCCCTTACTTGTTAAGTGTTCACTACAACCCTGTCGCCGACAGCATTAAATGCAGACCACCTGCCATGTTCACATTTACCGATTTTTCGGTCACAAACATCCCATATTAAGTATTTAAAGTATCTTTTTAGTAGCCACGATGATTAGATCTTCTTGTCTTGAACACAGGCTTGAACTGTGACTGTGGTCATTACAACGGCAGGAAAGGAAAATAAGCGCACATCTGTAATTTGACTTGGCAACACTGACTTGAAGACCAATCTGGGAGCAGCCATGGTCCACGAGTAGAGCGGTCGACCTCTGATATGAGTATCGTAGGTTCAGTTCCCGCCCTGCCCGCCCATGTGTCAAAACGTCCTTGGGCAAGACATGGAACCCCACATGGCTATTGGTGATTACAGGTTGGCGCCAGTGTTCGGCAGTGGAGGTATCATCAATGTGTGTGTGCATTGGACCATAACTGTAAAGCACTTTGGGCTTTAAAGCAAGGTAGCAAAGCGCTATAGAAGTATACATTAATTTACCATTAAATAAAAGTAAAACCATATTAAGAGCAACCAGCACTATGGATAGAAATTTGACCTTCCTGTTAAAAAATGTTTTTGAATGTATTTTTTTTAAGTGTTTCATACATTTTTATTGTTATATTAAGATAATGAAGCAGCATTAGGACAAATTCACATCCTCGATTTCGTGCTATTTGAATCATTGTAATAGTTGTAAAATGGAAAAGTGAATTTAACAAAAACACAGCGGGGTTTACTTGTATTTCAAAATGCCGTCGAGTTTCATCACATGGCTCAAAAGAATATTGGGACTCACAACCACAGAAAGTTATAGTCTTCGTTTTTCACAAGATTATTTTAGTAGTGGAAGCATTTTGTAATAAAAAGGAGAATTTAATTTATTTTTAAGCCAAATGTTGCTGTTGAAATTTAGTAGAACTTTAGAGTTTCTCTAGAAACAAATTCCTTTTCTGTCTTTTCTATTTAACAGAGTACGTTTGAAAGCTTTCTATTTGTTAAGAACTACAGGAAAAACTCAGGTATTCATTGTTAGTAAAAAACAAAACATAAAAACTGGATTAAAAAAGGTAAAGATTTCTTTTTACAGTGCAATAAGTACCATGTAAATACCACTTAAGTAAGTACTGTACTGTAAAAGAAAGCGTTATCTTGAAAGGTAGTTTGACAGGTTTAGTCCACAAAAGTTTAGGCAAACTTTAAGAAAAGATTGGTTTATATTCTTCTAAGTTCTTTTTTTCTTGGAAGTAGGTCTGTCAGAGTTAGATGATAAACAGGCTTAGCAACTCCAAGAAAAAGCAGCAATAAGAGGCCAGCAGGGTGGATTTCTAGGTGAGAAGAAGACTTTTTTGAGTGTCAGGAGGAAGCATGGATGTCAAATAATGAAAACCACGCAGACGTGTGTGTTTGAGTCCTACTGCAAGAAAGAAAATTGTAAAGGTACGTTCACACGTCCTCGGAAACGCAGCCACTTCCAATGAAAAGTCTATGACATAGGCGTAAATACGCACTCTCCTGTTCACATGTACCAGTTTCTAAAACCACTTTCGGGCACTTTGTACGTTAAAAACACAATTTTTATTGAAGTGGGTCTTTAAGCGGGACAAAAGAGTTCGAGATAAACTGTCAGTGAGACTTTATTAAGTGCGATAACTGTAACTGTAGAAATTGTTTGCTACACAACACACTTTGTTAGAAGCGTGAGTGATGTTAAGAGTATTCACATTGTCTATCAGCTTTCACCGATCCACATATTTAGTGTGGCAGAGAGTTTTATGCCGGATGCCCTTCCTGACACGACGCTTTTATCCGGGCTGGGGACTGGCACAGGAAGTCCATGACACCTTAGCAAGCCTTTGTGGGTAGGTAAGACTGATGGACGGAGGTAGACAGTAGCGTCAGGTGTCTTGCCCAAAGACCCACACTGGATTTAGCTTATTGCATCCCCTGGGAGACAAACCCTGGTTTCCCATGAACTAGTCCTACACACAGCCGCACTCGGGTCGCAAAAATGGAAATCTTGCAGGAATAGAGACTGACATTTTGACAGAACGCCGTGTACTTCTCAAAAATCCCCTTAACCAGAACTGATACGTAAAGCGCTCCAGACTACAAGGCTTTTTTGTTGTAAAAAACTGTCAGCAGCATTTTCTTTGCATCGATTTCTACAGACAGCATCAGACGTGACAAACAGCAGATCTGGAGCTCGCAAACACAATCTTCAGACGGAACATAAAAATGAAACCCAGCAGTAGCAGGTCTGTCTGATTTTAATTACTCTGACTTAGCCATCTAAACTAGCTCTATAAAATGTGCCCCATTGAGACTCCATTAAAGCAGCATGAATAGACGCAGCACGGCTTTCCTCTTGTTATCTACTTTATAGAAAGAATCTAATTCCTTTAATTGTATCGCCCACAGACCAGAGGTCACAGTGGTTTAACTGCCATGCAAATATGGCTGGATCGTATTTACTGCTTCACAGAAACTTCTCCCTAAAAGACAGAGATAGATGTCACTATAAGGGGCGTTTAAAGGGATGTGCTGAAAACACAGCTTTACTCCCTGTCGATTCGCACTGTGACAGGAAATTTCTGTCTGCTGTAGATGAACTGTGTCACAGTCTGAGTGAAATAGGGCAACCAAACGGGTGCACAGAGCTAACAGGATAAACTGTGCAGAATAGAAACCAAAATAAAAAGATCTCAAACAACACGACTGGAGCGAGAATTCAGTGAACGACCTAACTTGAGCTACACCATACAGTGCAATTCTAATAATTATGCAAATAATATTCCTCTATGAATTTTCTAAATACTCAATGCAAACATCAGTCAGCATAGTTTTCATGTCTCTAACCATTGAAGTATATATTCAGTAATATTGAACAAACTTCTAAAGATAACTGTAATTTGATTTTTCAAAATTAAAACCTTTACAATGCACTGTTCCACATGAATACAACAGAGTCCCACAATATTTGACAGATTCTGAAGAACTGAAAATGGTCATTTGTTAAATTTTCTTACGCTGAGGTTATATTTACTGAAATCAAAAGCTAGCAATCAAAAACATCTTAACAGGTCAAATTACATTTTGACATAAGACCAATAATGTTTTGCAGCTTCACAGTTCTTTGATCCATTGAACTTGTTGTTTTTGGAGAGTGTCTGCTTGAATTTGCAGGATGTCAGACTAGCCTCTCAGAGCTGCTGTTTAGATGTTATTTTCCTCCCACCCTCATAGATATTTTGTTTGAGGATGCTCCAAAGGGTTCTCAATAGGGTTGAGGTCAGGGGAGGATGGGGGGCACGCTATCTTCAGGTGATGATATTCGGCCCAAATCATGACTCCGCCACCTCCTTGCTGACGTCGCAGCCTTGTTGGGACAAGGTGGCCATCCACCAACCACCCACTACTTCATTCATCTGGATAATCCAGGGTTTCATGGCACTATATGAGACACATTTTACTGGTGGACAGTGATGTATGCATGTACGCCTCTGTCCTGTGACGTTTGCTTGTTCTTGTTGTATTTTATTTTTTCCCTTTTGACTATATGTTCAGTTAAATTGTTTTTGACCAATATTTCAATTCATATCATACATTTTTAAGATACCACCATCTTGCTTTCAGTCTTCTGGATTTGCCCCAAAAAACCCACACCATGAAAAATAACCAGAGTCGGACATTAAAGGATGGAAAGTGCTAATGTTGCCCTGTAAAAGTATAAAATCATTTAGCTAAAGTGTAAAAAAAAAGTGCTTTCCTGCGCGTTAAAACTGCAGCTTGTCTTCCTTGAACCATTCTTTTCTCATTAAAGTGACACCAGATGGTTTATAGTTGCTCATTCCGGGGCTTTTATTGCAAATGTTGCTTACTGAGCTGTTGGTGATGTTCATTCGTATCCAGCAGGAACCAAAATGCAGAGAGAATAACTGATGTTTTCCTAAAGGAAATGCCTGCAATTTGACCTGCAGTTTCCCCACCTGCCAAATGTGCCCTCAGGCAAGACACTGATCTAAGTAACCCTCAAAATGTTGCTATATTAGAGTCAGTATTGCTGTATACTGGAATGTATAAAGTTAGTTGTGATCAAGAGAAAACTTTGTGTCGTTTGGATGCTTTATGCATGAAATAGGATCTCAAAAAAGGTAAAAAAGTTTATTAGTTATGTTCAGAGTCCGATTAAACTGAGGGATGATGACAGTGTGTGTGTGTTTTCCAGCACGTACAATGGCGATAATGTAAAAGAGAATGGCAGAAAAACCCACTCTGATGAAAATTGTGTTTTTTAACATGTTTTTGACATTTTTCTGATGATGGAGGACATACTGTAACCTCACTTTTCCACTTGGGTCTATCTCACTCACACACACACGTATGTCTTGCAGCTAACTTTCATTCCTCGCCTTTAAAGGCAAACATCCACCTCACTAGCTTCTCCTCCACCTGTTTCCTGCTCTTGCTACAAATCACAATATTGTCTGCAAACGTAAAGTCCATTGTGATTACTGTCTAACCTCATTCATCAGCCTGTCCGTCACCATTGAAAAAAGGAAGGGGCTCAGAGCTGATCCCTGATGTAATCCCAACTCCTTTGTCGCCCCTGCAGCACACTTCACTGTCTTACAGCCCTAATCCATGTCCTGCACTGCTCTAACATACTACCACTCCAGACCTCCTTATACAATACCACCGTTCCTTTCTTTGTCTTTGCTTTTACTTTAAAAAATACATAAATGTATCTCAAACATTTTATTAATTTATTTAGATCCGTTGTGTGTTTGAGCAGTGAAGGGCAAGTTGTTTCAGTTTATATTTCCAAAGCTTTTAACACCAGGTAGCAGTGGACGCAGTTTATTTTTTTCACAGGCAAAGAATGTTTGAACTAATTGGGGTTTTTTGCACATCTTTGGGTAAAAAGCTCAGTATAATTCTGGCTGTGTGTCCAGCAAATATGGTGATGCATATTTTTTTAATAATGTTTCAAATTATTATTAGACCAAAAATAAGCATTTATAATGGTACTGTGTAAAAAATGCCATAAAAACCTAGAGCAAATTAGTAGTTTCTCTGCAATACAGAATGTAATTTTCATTACACTGAACTGAAAAAGGGTTCTTGGTGGTGTAGCAGTTAGCAGTCCCACAGGAAGGCCCTTACTCAAATCCCAACTGTGTCCTTTCTGTGTGGAGTTTGCATGTTCTCCTTGTGAATGTGTGGGTTTTCTCCAGCTTCCTCCTACAGTCCAAAAACATGCATCGTAGGTTAACTGATGATTCTACATTGTCCCTTGGTGTGAATATGACCCTGTGTCCAAATTCAGACAGCGCCTGAGTGTACCCTCCATTGCCCAACAGTAGTAGGGATAGGCTCCAGCAGCCTTGTGACACCATAAGGGATCCTGCCAGTTTGGAACTTGGATGGATGGGGTAGTTCCACCCAAAGCTTCTAAAGAAATCATGACCCAAATACACATGTGACTTTTCTGAACTTAGCAAAAGCGAACACAGGTGGAAAGATACAGTATATGATATGGTTAGGATTAGATTGCCTTGAAACAGCAGGACATGGTCTCTTAATCAAAAGTGGAATTCCTCTGACACCAAGACACACAAAGAACTTGGTAAAGTAAAGCCAGAGGAGTCATTGGGAAAAGAAAATCATCAGAAACAATAAAGTTTTATTTCCAGTCAACGAGAGAAAGTCAAACAGAAGGACTTTGACAAAATGAGCCGAAGAGTTAGCCACACAAAAACACTGGCACTTGAAAAATATCAAAGCATTGACTGTATATGAGAACTGGACCGAGAGCTTTTGTCGCGATTCAAACAGGAGGTACCCACCAAAATCTAATAGATCTACTGAGAAATAAACAGCTATTATTCAGTCATTATATTTGTCAGAATAACCATTCTAACCTTTTCTAAGGCAAGCCCTTCACGTTACTGCCTAACTATGTAGCCACATCCCCAGGTCCCCAGCTTGGATAAAATACAGGATCAAGTCAGAAAGGGCAACTGTTATACAAAAAAAAACTCGGCCAAACCACCTGTGCTGTGGCGACCCCTGACAGGATATGCCGAAAGGTGAACAACACTCTACAATTAAGATTATCAAGAACATGTTTATCAAACATCTGAAACATTTATTTGACGGATTTCCTATTTTCTACGAAGGAATGTTCTATGGTCAGATGAAACCAAAATACACTCAAAGAAATGAAAAAGTGCTGTAGTATTATTTATGTAAAGTATTTATGTTGAAAATATTAAATCAGTTCACTTTCAGTGATATAAACAAGGGTGTTACATTGCATTTAAATAACAATAGCAATTTGGGTAATATTTAAAAATGTTTAATAAAATTTATTTAACACAATCAATTTTTAAAAGGACAGTTGTCCCAACAAGCTTTCCGTTCATCTGACGCATGCGCATTACGCAATGAAATTCAGCAAGAAGACAGCGGCCGCCATTTCTCGACGACTCCTCATCTAGTAGTTTGCTCAAGAATTTTCATCGAGTTTCTGGTAAGTACTTTAAGTGTAACAAACATACAAATGAAAACGATGTATAAATTTTTTACATTGGGGATTAATAATCAAGATAGTGACACGCACTGTTGATTTCTGAAAAAAAAAAGAGGGCGGGAACATTTTGAAACGTTAGCTAAATACTAACGGTACACGTATCGAACCGTTTCGGTAGGGCAAATTCTGTTTGGATCACTTTTATACCGCTTCGTTTTGGAGGTTATTTTGTTTATCCCCTCGTCCCCCAATGCATAAACTTTGTGCCGAGGTGGAACTAATGTTAAGTCCGAGTTCCCGCCGAGACGCTCATGTCTGCGCTCGCGCCAGTTTAGGAAGAGGAGGAGACCAAAGCGTAGCAGTGCAAGTGAGTGTAGCTCTTTCAGCGTGTGCTGCTGAGTTCACCGTAAGTTTTAAGAGTTTTGCCTTTTACGCGTCATTACCGCGTTAACGCACATGTTTTGTGTCTCCCCTTCCTATCTTCTCCGACACCCCTTGCCAGGGCGGCACCAAGGAGGAGCGCTTCGTCCCCATTGCGCCGGTGGACCGAGCGAATCGTGTCTGTGCAGAGCAATCGGACTTAATACTGAACGTTTTGTGGATGAGGGGCGGATGCGTTGTTACGTGTGGGAGCCTTCAGACTGTCATCGGCCCCGCAGCTCTATGTAAACGAGCAGCAGGAGAACATGTCTCCAGCTCACACGGAGGCTGTGAGCTTTCCAATGCAAAATTCCGCTCAGTCCAAACGATCACGTCAATTTGTTTTTCCAGTCGTGTCCCGACTAAATAAAGGCTGATGTTATTCCCCCATATTCACGTTCAGCCAAGCTGCAGATTGCAGCTTTTCCCGCATCGATTCATGTTCATCCAGGCTAAATGTTGTTAGTGCATGTTAGCCTTCACCTAACCATACTTTCGGCTTCGTTCTGGCAGAAAAAAAGCACTGACCACACAGATTAAAAATAAAATGAGCGAACAGGAGCTTCATAATAACCATAACATAGCAATAATAAACGTACGTTTAAAAGATCATCTCGTATATTACGGAGCTGCTAATAGATGGACTATTGTCACTATGACTGATGTAAATTCACTCCTGAGCATGCGCTGTTCTCTCCGTTGCGCAGCAAAGCGGCTTTTCCAAACCCGTTGGTGATGGCGGATTTTTTCACGCTGCTTTTAACGATTGCTTTGAACTTGAAAGCTGCATCATATTGTAGTGGCGATCACGTGCACGTTGGGTCTAATGGCACCAAAGGACTCTGGGATGCGGCCGGGCATGCGTGTTTTGTTGAACCATGACTGAAGTGTCTAAGACACTTCACTCTAAGGTGTGTTGAAAAATAAATGACTCATTGCCTGGAGTTGGATAGAATATTCAACCCATGCTCCGAGTTCGCAAGTATGTTCATGGCGGCCGTCACTTAAATCCATAAATTGGCCGCGTCACTGAATAAGCCGCAGGGCTGCAAGCGCAGGAAAAAAGTAGCAGCTTATAGTCCGGAAATTACGGTAGTTTGTGAAAGTTTCTTTTTTTGTGTGTGTTTTCACAGACCACATCTGTTGAAAAACGAAGAGAATGCATCCTGAAAGCGGTTTGTCTTTACCTCAATGAAAGTCCTGATGACCTGATAAAGGAGTCCCTGGTAAGTGTCAAATTTGTATGACATGAATCCTTGGGTGTAACATTTCTTAGAAATTAGAAATGTTAAGACTATCTTCATACAGGTTTTGTATTTAGCTCCATAAACAAATAAAACTCAATTTTTCCTAGAAAGCTCAGAATTTAAAGCGTGCTTACAAGGTTTGGTGGTCAATCATCCAGCAATTTACAATATTTCTTACAGGTTTTTAGTCCAGATCTTGGGTAAATATCAGGAGTATTATTTTTATCTAGGCTGAAAAAAGTCATGATGTAGGTAAAGCTTTTTATATATAAGTATTTTCTAGTTGTTGTTCTTTATTATTGTAGTTGATTTTGTATTTGGGTTGTTGGTAAATGCCATAAAAAATTTGAACTTTAATCAATTTTTTTTAATACATATAACGTGACAGACTATCTGAAACACACCTGAAACACATCTTCATAAGTAATTTATTTTAAATCCCTGCTTTAGGATGCTGATCTTGAAGCGGAGCAGGCAACGAATGAGCAACTCGACGTGGTGATCCACGTCATTCAACATGAAGGAGCTGAGCCCACAGATGACCCCGCAGAGGTGAACATTTTCATAGAGGGGGTGGAAGTGCTGCAGGATGTAAAGGACGTGGTGTATGGTTGCGCTCTCCTCCTGGGGCTCATCTACTGCCTTAATTTGGAGTTCCCCAGTAAGCTGAAATACACGTTTGAATTCATTCAGAAAGTATTGATGGACATGGATGGACAAAAACTGTCACCCAAGTTACAGGCCCTAAAGGTAAACTATATGAGTAAAGGAAAGTTCACAAAGTTCCTAAAGCATAATTCTTTGGATTTCTCACAGTTGGAGTTCAGTTAACGTGTTACCGTTTCTGATTGTTAATCGTTTTATCACCTCACCAATGCACTTTGGTATTTTGTATTATTTTTTTGTTTACATGTGTCTACACATAAAGGGAAATAACGGGAAATGGCAACAAAGACGGACACTTAAGAAGACACAAACTCAAAAAGGCACTTTGTTAAGTCCGTTTGAGAGTTGACTTGTGTTTGCCCTTGTTTGTTTATTTGTTATAAATAAAAAATGTGAATGTCAAATGATTAAAGTTGTGGTTATTGAAGTCCTACAACATGATTACAATTAAATTTAGTATTGTTAATGTGAGGGATTTTAGTAAATGGAACAAAAAAACTAAACATGATTCATAAATTTAACATAACTAAAAATCGACTCTTGATTATGAATAAAACAATAAATTAGTAAAGTCAACATAACTGTTAATATATGGAATGGAAGAATTTTGAGTAAATCCAATATAAAAATGGACAACTTTTACTTAATAATGTTAAGTAAATTCAATCTGATTGCTTAATTCAACGCAACAATGTTGAGTAAATTCAATATAATGATTAATAAATCCAATGCAAGAATGTTGAGTAAATTTAATATGATTAATAAATCCAACGCAACAATGTTGAGTAAATTCAATATAATGATTAATAAATCCAACGCAACAATGTTGAGTAAATTCAATATAATGATTAATAAATCCAACGCAAGAATGTTGAGTTAATTTAATATAATGATTAATAAATCCAACGCAACAATGTTGAGTAAATTCAATATAATGATTAATAAATCCAACGCAACAATGTTGAGTAAATTTTACATAATAGCACTATGTAAACTTACAATAACTGTGTACTGTAGCGCTTATTCAAGATAGTATGTTGAATTTTAGTCATTCAGTCTGTCTCAGATTTAAACAAAATTGTTTTGTGGGACCGGTTGACGATACTTTTTTATTTAAATCTAATGTTTCATTTCTTTGAGTGTAGAACTTTTTGTTAAAAACTCTACTCGTCGTGTTTCGAGGAGAATGAATGCTGAGTTGCATCCAAAGAACACCCCACCATAATTTCGGGATGTTTTTCAGCAAAGGGACCTGAAAGACTGATCCACGTTAGGGAAAAAATAAATGGGGCCATGTGTCATCAGGTTTTCACTCAAAACTCAAGACCCATCCCATGTGTCTGGGTCTTTCAGCATGACAATGATCCCAAACACTCTGCCCGGTTAACGAAGGACTGGCTTCTAAGAAGGTCCTGGAGTGGACTAGCCAGTCTCCAGATCTCAACCCCATAGAAAATCTTTGAACGAAGTTGATAGTCTGTGTTGCCTAGCGACAGCCCCAAATCATCACTGCTCTAGGGGAGATCTGCATGGAGGAATGGGCCAAAATACCAGTAACAGTTTGTGAAACCTTGTGAAGACTTACAGAAAACGTGTGACTGCTGTCATTGCCAACAAAGGGTATATAACAAAGTACTCAGTTAAACCTGTGTTATTGATCAAATACTTATTTTCCACCATTATTTACAAATAAATTCTTTGAAAATAAGACAGTGTGATTTTCTTTCTCATTCTGTCTCTCATAGTTGACGTATATATTTGATGAAAATTACAGGCCTGTTAAGTGGGAGAACTTGCACAGTTGGTGGCTGACTAAATACTTGCCCCACTGGATGTCTTAAAATTCCCAAATATTTAAAGTAGACATCCCCCCAGACAATGTAAATGAGTGAGTGATCATCAATACAGTCCATCATTTACTGAGCTCTTTTGTTATACACTGTTCTGAGAGACTTCTAGCATGTCGTGCTGAAA
Organism: Oryzias curvinotus; assembly: GCA_023969325.1. Classification (NCBI taxonomy): domain Eukaryota; kingdom Metazoa; phylum Chordata; class Actinopteri; order Beloniformes; family Adrianichthyidae; genus Oryzias; species Oryzias curvinotus. Next base: position 12,017,238 of record CM043711.1, read on the forward strand.
TAAAAAGGATCCCCATGTTGAACACTTTATGGTATTATAAATACCTTTTAGCATTTGCCTTTAAATCAATGCTCCCTTCATCCACATTCAAGTCAGCCGTAGTGCAGGCACTGATGCATTCCAATAACATCGCAAACACAGATGAAGCCTCTTTAGCTAAAAACAGCTCCGTCTTTAAAAAACGAAACATTTTACTGGATATTTTTTGTTAAAAGCAAGTGGAAAAGTGGACACATCTGACCATAGAAGACAATTTTTCCTGCTGTGTTCAATAACGAAAAAGCAAATAATCATCAAACAAAAGAAGTTGAAAACAATCAAAGCAGTAAGTCAGGTGGCCATAACTCCTGCCGTAGAGTCTACTGATGATGTGCTGCTGCTTTTTCAGACGGTGCATCGTCACAGTAGCCTGCACCAGCATCTCATTTCTCTGCTGCTGTTCCACTGATGAATAGTTTCATATGTAACTCAGGCATGAGATATTCATGAAAGTGTATAAACGTAACCACAGAGCTGTGGCGAAACCAGCTGTCCAACCTTGTAAATAAAAGCCCCTCAGCTCCAGCTCTGGATGAGAGTCATAAAGAAGCAGACTCCCTCAGCTGCTTTTATTGTTGCCAGGCTGTTTTTTTTTTCTCACTCTCAAATCGGCTTCGCATCCTCAAGATCCCTCCCATTAGTTAACTGCGGGAAAGTTGGAGGAAAAACAAAAGCAGTCTTTGCAAAGTGAAAGCTGGCTCCAGGAGATTACATCTTTTTAGCCCTTTGCTACATGATGCAAACTCTACTTCAATCCAGAAGCACAATGCATCACGGATAGTGTTTTTCAAATGTAGAAAAGTGTCAGTATCACAAAAAACACACAAAATCTTACATTTTCAGTTCCATAAACTCAAATCTTCACCTTTTGATTTTGTATTTAAGGCACATTAAAGACCCATTCTGATGAATAATTGTGTTTTGGGTGTTGTTAAAGTGTTCTTGTGGCATCTTTCTCGTGATGGAGAATATATAAAAAGGAAATTAACCTCAAAATTCTTTCCAAAAAGCTTTCCTCATTATTTTGTTATTCACGTCATTATGAATTGGGGCAGACAAAAAAAAATGCTGTTGTGGTAGCCTAAATATTGCTCGTCATTTTTGTTGCACTGCTAATGTTAGTTTGGGGCTATGAGGGGGGCTGTAAGCTCTCGGCAGAGCACATAAACAATGGGTTGACTGGAAGTGGGGCGGGTTGCTCTGTCTCAGAAGGAAATTAGCATGAATATGTATTTCAGGAGTCAGAATAAGTATTTTTTTTCAGTAGTGTTGGATATCAGTCAGCTGTTTCTAAAGATGGATATTCAGATAGAAAATAAAAGTAAATGTTGATTAAAAAAATCCTACAAAAAGATTTACAAAAAAATGCTGTTTTTCTTGTCCTGCAAATCAATTTTCAACTTTGAAGGTTTCTACACTCAGTTGTGTCTTTTCTGCTCTCTTTTCTTTTTTAAAGTGACCCTAAAGACCCACTTTGATCCATTGTAAAAGTGTTTCCAGTGGTCTTAAAAGAAACTGCGTCCTGGAAAACAGCATAATCATAAATAAGAGTGGCAGCTTTTAATTAGAAATTCACCTTTGGTTTGTAGGTGGGATCATTGGTGAGAGCTCTCTATTTACACTCTCTCTTGCTAGCTTACAGCCCCTCACACCCTCAACCTAACATTACCGGTGCTACGAAAATGGTGAGCAATGTTGGAGCTATCCTGCCATGAAGTTTTGAGTCAGAAACCAGCTCAGATGAGAAAAACAAAGACGTTTGTGGATGTATTTGTCTATAGGTGGATGCATCAGAATGGAGCGGAGCAGGGAGTTTGTGGTCATCAGAAAAATACCCAAAACACAATTTTCTTTAAAGGGGGTCTTTAAAAACCAATGTTAGATGTGATCATGCTTGGGTTAGGATTCCTCTACTTCCTCTTTTTTGGAAGGAAATAGATAGGATGAAAAAAATCAGATTTCAGAATTTCTGCATGCATTTTAGAAATGTGACCCGCTGTTCCTCTAGGGTTAAATCAATCGTTGGGCCTTTTTACAAAGCGGTAATGGACGGTTTCTTTTACTCATATTAGGTCTTGAGTGACAGGTTTGATGATTGTACCTCCCTAAACCTGGACACATATTAAGCAGATGTGACATGTTTTTTTTTTATTTTAGAACTTGAGGGAACTGAACATTTTTGGTGACTAATGCATCACTTATCCTCATAAATGAAGCATTAATTGTATGGATACAATGGCTTAGCTGATTAAAAATCTGTTTTATGTCACTCATAAAAATTTTCTATACTATTTGCGCTCTATTTTTCAAAATATATGCAAAATAAATGATATAGTGGGAAAGAATTTTCAGGCAATATTTCTATAAAAAATAGACTTTAAACCCATTAAAGTGATGTGTTTCTGGAAGTCTTGAATACTTTCTGTTACCTCTTCTAAGAGGATTGATTGTATTTTTAATGCAAACCTTCCTGCATGTTCTTATAGAAGTAGTTTTAACCAAATGCCCTCCATGTCTTTAACAGATGTGTGTTGCTGGGAGTCTTTATCTGTACCAGCTTTGAGCAAATCTTCATCACAAACTTGCAGATTGGAAATCGTTCGCACAGATCTGCCACAGAGGCGCCTGGTTCCTTCTCTTAGAAACAAAACCTTTCTTTCATGTAGTTGTTTTTTAATAGAATTCGTTCAATCACAAACATGATAAATTTAGTTATGGAGTACCGATCGCCTCTTTAATAGCATTACTCTCTGTAATTACCACACCAGTGAATAAAGAACATGGCATTGATGATGACAGGGAAATCCAAAGATCTCAGGATAATGGATGAAAGCGAAGTGACAGGAGCTGCATGCTGAAATCAACAGGACCAAAGCAAATCCCAAGGTTTTAATCACCTGTCATGATTGATCGACTGATGGACTGATTTCATTCAGTTTCTGACTCTTGTATCAGGCTGTCCAGTCAAATTACACACATTTTTGTAGGTGCCGATCAATATGCCAGAACAATGCAATCATTCTGTGGAAATGAAAGGGATTCTTTTAGCAGATAAATGGGACACTTTGTCCAGAAAAGAGCCTCCTGCCTCTCATGCATGTTGCGCATTTTTGAGCTTTCTATTTTTTTTTTTTAAATCAAACAATAAATAATATTTGTGTCTTATTTTTGGAAACCACAAAGGCATTTCCTTTTTTTCATGCACTTTCAATTCAACATCACTTTTGTACAGAGTCCTGGTCATGAAATTAAAAAGAGACTAAAAAGATTGTGCCCTCTAATTATTATTTGTGGCCAAAATGTGGCTGTTGGCTACAGTAAGCATTTACAATTTGTGATAAAAATTTGAGCTTTGTGTGAACAAATTAGCATGTTGTTTCACACATTAGTATTTTGCAAGCACAAATTGGTATTTTGTGGCAACAATTTAGCATTCTGTGCACACAAATTAGCATTATTTGCATGCAAATTGTGCATGCAAATAAGTATATTGTAATACAAATTAGCATTTTATGCATGAAAATTAGTATTTGTTTCACACATATGGGCATGTTGTGTATGCAAATTACCATGTTGTGCATGCAAATTAGTATTTTGTTTCACACTGGCATGTTGTGGCAACAATTTAGCATTCTGTGCACACAAATTAGCATGTTTTGCATGCAAATAAGTATCTTGTAATACAAAGTAGCATTTTGTGCATGCAAATAAGTATTTTGTAATACAAAGTAGCATTTTGTGCATGCAAATTTTGTTTCCACACACATTGGCATGTTATGGAAGCAAATTAGTATGTTGTGCATGCAAATTAGTATTTTATTTCACACAAATTGGCATGTTGTGTATGTAAATTAGCATGTTGTGCATGCAAATTATTATTTTTTTGCATGCAGATTAGATCCACAAATTAGTTGGAAGAGTTCATAAAAAATATATTTTTAAACATTAAAATAAATAAATAAACATAAGTTCAATCAATAATTTTCACAAAGAAGTATTGTGAACATAAATCGTTCAGCATTATAAGGCACAAATGAGCACCGACAATTATAAACTATTCTAAAATCATTAATTTGTAGCCACAAAATACGCTATTAATTTGCACAGCAAAATGCTAATTATTGAACACAAAGTGCTTATTTGTTATCATAGTATGTATCGCCACATTAATAATTTCAGGGAATATTATTTGTCATTGGCATTCCCAGTGCTCCCTGCTTTACCACCTTGGTTTTCTTTCCAATAAAAGAGCATCAGACTGGATGGAGATAACCACTGAATGATGTCACAGCCTTGGTTCCGCCTCCCCCTGCAGTCTCACTGAAGTGAAAATATTTGAATATTTCTCCTCCCGTCATAAGTTTTCTTTTTTTTTTTTTTTGATCGCCCCCCTCCTTCCTCCGCACTGCCCTCACAGTCGGTGCGCCGTGGAGCGGTGATGCCGCCGTCAGAGCGCTCTCTCTGCGGATCCACGCGAGGAGGCGTCACGCCGTGAGAGCGGAACATCCAGCGAGCCACACGAAAACCGCACTTTGTGGAGGAAAAGTGAGCCCGCCAGCATGCGGGTCCCTTCCAGCCTGCTGTACCCGGTGCTGTCTCTCACCATCTTCGGATTATGTCCGTCCATGGTGAGTTTTTTTTCCCACCTGTTTCCTGTGGGGTTTTTGTAGAACAGCGAAGGTGATGGAGAACGGCGGGTTTGTTGGGGATTTATGGCAACTTTTATATGTGCTTAACTTAAAAGTCTAACAGGCATTTCGGTCAAAAGGCTTTTAAAGGAAACTTTGATGATAAACAATGTTTCATCTGCATAAACAGCAGAGATGCGACGCTCCTTGGTAAAAATGGGGTGGAACCACCCCACATTTAAAACGTGGTCTTTGTAGGTGGTGTGCAGGTACTGCAGGTTTTCTTATATGAAAAAAAAAAAATAAAGAAAAAAAAACACAAAAAAAGGATTCATATGTGTGTTTAGTTCTCTGTGCCATAGATTTTTAATCTAATTTCGAAGGCATAGATTTCCCCTGTGCCAGTCCCCAGCCCGGATAACATACAGGGTTGTGTCAGGAAGGGCATACAAATGTCTGCTGAACCAGCTGTGCGACCTGGTGAAAGCTGGCTCGCCGGGCGACCCCTGAAGGGAACGTGAACGACATCTGACATCCACTTGTGGACCGGCTGAAGTTCTGGTGCAGCCGTGGTATTTTCGGCAAAACTTCTAAAGTCTTCCGGATTCATTTCCGTCTGATTTTCATCCTTAACCTTGTGCCGCTCTGAGGGCAACAGCCTCACATGACAGATTCTCATCACCTCTGACTGACGGGGAAATCAGGAGGCTCAGGGAGCTGCACTGTCTTCCTCATGCAGTGATGCTGGGGAGCTGTCCACTCTCTGGTGCTGAAACGCTCATCGTCTAAGCAGCTCTGAGCTCTCGCTGCAGGATGCACACAAAGAAGGGGTGTAATGACTCCTTTTCACAACGACTGAATTCATATCATAATTTCTGGTTGAGGATACGATTTATTGTCAATATTGGTTCATATTGAATGATGTGTTCAACGATCTTGAGCAAAAAATTCAACCAGTGTGACTGAGAGATAAACATCTGGCTACTGAACAGTGCAGGTGAAGTTTTCCAGATTCCTTGTATTTCTTGCAAGATAATCAAGTGTAAATTAAATAAGTGTAAAACAAACAAGTAACCAAGAATTAAAGTAAAATCCATTCACATTTTAGATTCATAAAGTTCAGACCACTGTTGTTTTTCTACAGTAAAATTATCCAAAGGGAACATTATGAGAACATTCAACCTAGACGTATGGTCACATGTCTTTGCTAAATTCACACTTTGGACTTGAATGATGGCTTGATCAACTTTTGTTGCCATCACATGCGAGTTGTTCACTGTGGTGGTCTTTTTTCCTTTTAGTAAAATAAATCTACAATTCTAAGATCTCAATCAAAATGGTATTTGCCCATATTGAAATAATTAATTTCATTTTTAAACAATTTTTCTAACAGTATGGGTCGATTTGATTAACAACTTACTGCAGACAGATCCTTCTGGTTGGATCGTAGGAATATAAATTGATTAATCTATTAAACTGATCCCTTTATACCTAACTATGTTTTACTACTAAAACATTCATTTTTTTCAGGATTTATGCCCTTTTTTACATGCATGACTTGAAGTTCATGCATCATATTCACCACACATGCTATAATTTGGTAATATTTGTGTGTTTGTATCCAAAAAATCTAAATAAATTCATGATTTTTTTTGCATTAGAGACAATAACATTCCTCTCCCAGGGATTAAATGTTAAATTAAAACATTAAAAACACAAACTTTTTGGTCAAAACACACATGCATAAAAATACTTTCCTTATCTGGTTTTGATCCAATTCTTCCTCTGCAATCAAGGACGAAAGGATGTTCATCAAGGCCTGCATTCCGATTGTTTGATGGTGTTTGGTTTCTTTTTTTTCTTTTTTCTTTTTTTAATGATATGGAAACCCAGAAACCTTTTATGGTATTACTCTGAGCTGGAAATGATGAAACTGTCACTCCGGGCTGTCAGACCTTGTTTGGGAGGCTTTGTTCAGGGTTGCAGTCATTAACCCCCCCTGACATTTAAATTTATGTGTTTCTGCCGGCCCCTGCGAAGCACCCACAATCCACCCACAGGTCCAGTGTGGCAACTTCAAGATAACCTTTTAAAACCCAGATCCTGGATGAAGTAGTCAAAGCCGAGGCTAATAGCATGGATTTTTTCCTTTGCCACGCTGAGACATGATGTAGTTTGGCAGCTATTACCTCTGCGGTGTACATAACCGATCCCTGAAGAGCCTTTGTGAGAAAGTGAAATATTTACATTGTGCGGTTTTCCCTTATGGTCTGTTCCAGCCGGGTAATTACACACCGGCTGCCAGAGGCGCCGTGTTACTCTGATCATGATTAAAATTATGACTGGAATTTGTGTTTTATTATTACACATAATATTCTGCACCTGGAATACATATTGATTGAAGTAAAAGGACAATCTTAATAGACTTGGGGAGCCTGACGTCAGACTGGAGGAACGACTGCCTGTTTAAGATTCAGCAGCCTTTTCCCTAGCAGTCACACACACACAAAAATGGCAGCAATTTGTGCAAGAAAAGGCCTTTTTTAAGATTAGTGTTATTTAGGTGAACATTGAACAGATATGTCTTTGTCGACACTCATCCCTTCACCTTCACGGTCATTCCTCAGCATTGTTTAACCCTCAGAAAAGGAGTCAAAGTTGACTGGAAAGCACGTGTTAAGCTATGTTCACGCCTCTCTCTGCAACACACGTATTAGGCCGCCACCTCCAGTGAAAGGTTCATGTTAAAGCAGGTTTTGGATTCCAACGTTCATAAATCTAGCACTGACATGTTGCTACACAAGTTTCTATGACCATTTTCAGGCTTTAAGTACAAAACCCGCGGCCATAGAGTGTGCGTTGCCAGTTAAAACCAGGTTGAACCTTCACCAATGAACTTCCTATGAAAAGTTCATGCAAATTCACTTTTCGGGCTCCTACGTTCAAAACTTTCACATTAACGAGAACCTATACAAGATTTTATGACCATTTTTCGAGCTCTGAATACAAAACCCATTTCAATGCATGTTTAAAGTTAACCAGGTTGAACTTTGACCTACAAAGCTACAAAGTGACTGAAAGTCATTTGCTGCCTTTGTGCTGCCTGGTATTTTGTTCCAAATGGTTTCCGTGCAGGTAGCAAACACTTGTCCTTCTCTTAAGAGCGCACAAGAGAGCACAATTCTATTTTTCCCCCTTTTTTTTAAAGCTTTTATGGAAAGAAAAAAAAAAGAGCGGACTGCATGCAAATCTTTAATTTGTCTTGTACCATTTCTGACTTGCAAACATTTGTTTTTCTTCTGAAGTGGTTCCTTTCTTAGAGCTGGCAGGCATTGAGCTAGTAAAATTGCTTTTTATACAATGCATTCACATAAAAAATAAAAACAGCTGGAATAGTTTTCTGTGGAAAACATGAACATGACTTTGCAGCTCCTTTTCCCTAGCCAACACTACCTACCTTTGCAAGGTCCACATTCAGCAGAACTTTGACCTTTAGATGGATCATGATGAACAAGTAACTTAGGAAATTGGCGGAAAATTCTCTAAAGCCCAACTTAACTCTACTGTTTCCTTCTAAAAAGCCTTTTTCTTCTTTTGAAGCCCACACAAGCCTATTGCTCCAACAGACCTGGTTTGTGGTTGTATGTGTACTAGCTAACCATAGTATTTTTAATTTTACTCCCATTTTTGCCCTTTGACCTGTAAATGTGCAAAAATCTTGCAGGGTTTCTACCTATTGATATATATTTTTGTGTAGTTTAGTGTGGTGTAGTGTAATGTTTTAAAACTTTCTTTAAAATTCTTCTAAATTACTAAAATGAAGCACTTGCTATGAAGGATTTAAATTTTTTAAGACCACTATATCAAAAAATGACAAACATGCAAAAAATGTTAAAACCCTGTGATGAAATCCTCCATAAAAGATTGCAATATCATATTTATAATATCATATAGAAAACATATATAATATTAGTTATGATACGTTGGGTTATTTGGAACGGTTTTGCTCACAACAATGTTAAAGATATTGAGTGTTTTTTTAGGCATTATCTTAAATTTAATCATCACATTTTTAACATAGTACAATTGTATTATTAAATTATTAACACATTTTGCATTTCTTCAATACAGCAAGTAGTCATTTTAGAAATATGAATAATTATAGATGAGTTATTCTCACCATAACTTTCTAAAAATTAGCAAAACTTTACGTGCAAAAAGTGTTTTTAAGATTTCATGGAGGCTGACATTTTGATATGACCAGGAAAATTTCTTCTACTGCCCCTAGTGGAAATAGGATGAACTACAAGGCAGAAAAACATGAATCAAGTAATATGCGATCAATGAAAGCTTGTAACATGCTAATGAGATAAGGATCACAGAAGTTTGGGAGCATGTTCGTATGGAGAAATATGGAAGCGGTATTGTGAGGAGCACATAACCAAAATGGACACAGATCATGTCTATGACACGGACAAATTTCTTTGCACTTTTCATTGCAGGTTGCATTATAGTTTTGTAAGCAGATGAGGTTAGTGCCCAGCCTGTTTGTTGTTCGTTGCTTTTGCAGTTCTTTTTTTTTTTATAACTTTTTTCATTGAACATTTTTTATATTAAACAGACATACAGAGTGTATAATGAAACGTCCAGAAAAAGGCAATGTGTAAAAAATAAACACTCGAATGTCAACCCGTCCCACCCACCCACCCACCCCCTTCAACAACCATTGCTTTTGCAGTTCTAAAAAAATGTGACCAAAAAACACACACCAAAAAATTTGCACAAAGAATATTTTTTTAAAAATGAAAAAAATCACACACAAATCAATTAGCTTGAAAAAACGATTTAAACATTTGTATGAAAAACAACACAAAATAACCTAAGCTTGCACAAAAAATGAATTTGAAAAATACACCAAAAATTAGCACGAAAATATTTTAAGAAAATTAGCGAAAAAAATTAACATGAAAATTATACAAATAAGAAAATTAGCACAAAAACACATTTTGTTTTGGTTAGTTATTGAATACATAAAGATTCCAAAAGGGGATCTAAGAGGTTTATTTAGGAGACATTGGCATGAATCTCTTTGTTTACTAAAACTTTTTGTAGTTAAATATCATTCAAATGAGTAAATGTCATGAATTTTGTAATACTTCAGAAAGTGTAGAGCTTCTGTGTAAAATCTGTGCATTCTCTCTTGAGGATGCAGTTGCAGCACCAGTGGGATGGAGCTCTGTGTAGGCACTTACACTCTTTCTAAGCCACAGTGAGTAGGTGGCAGCATCAAGTGTACCCAAACACTAGGTCCATGTGTGATAAACCATGGACTGGCTCTACCAGCTTACACAGTGTTTGGCTTCAGTTGTAGAGATGCACAAGCTTGATAAGACTTTGATCACAAATTAAAATTAAAAAAATAAAAAATAAGCAATAAAGTATGATCAGAGCTAAAAGAAAATGTTAGAAACTGGGAAATTGTTAGCATTAGTATGGTATTTTCTGTTTTTTCCAAATTGTTTTCACTTTTATCTTTAATAACGGGTTAATCTAAGTGTTTGATGGATATCAATTAAATTTGTTGCAGGCGGCATGAAAAAAAATGATCCTGGTGTAAAGACGCACATATATGAACAGCAACGTAAAAATCCTTTTACTTGAGTTGTGTCATCATCTTATATATGGTTTATTGTTTGGTTTGCGTAAGTAAAGGTGTGGTAACCTTGTTCGCAAATTTACTTCGATATTATTGCAAACATGCTAACATGGGTAACTAATCTAACGTAGTACGTAACAAATCAAATTGTTTTTATTTAACTAACCACATATTTTTTGTAGAGACTAAATCCAAATATGAAGGAAAAGAGCCAAACTGTCAGCAGCTCTGCATCAAAAAGTAGCCTAAGTGTTCAGAAATGTCAATACCTTGACCACTTTCATTTTTAAAACTTATATAACACACTGAAGGAAGCATGTCTACAGTTAATGTAAGTAAAGCTCTGCTTCCTTAGATTTAACAGCTTTGAAACAACTTTCCATCGTTTGAGTCCTATTGTTCTCCCCTGACGATAGTCTGCTTGCTAAATAATGTCTTAGCATAATTACGAGAAACCAGACATGATGTTGAAATTACCAGGGGCAAAGTTATGCCTCTCCTTCTCACTCTTCCCCATTATGATTACTGTAATTACAGCACAAGTGGTTTCGATATCGGACACACATCACCTGATGAGGTGAATAGGGCTGACTGGAGATGAGCATTTTCTTGCGTTCCATCATTTTACTGCATTAACAGAACTGCAAGTATTTCCATTTCTGGGTAATAATAAAATGTAATCAACTTGTCAAGGATCCTATTCTTTTCCAGTGAACACAAAAGGACTTTAACTGTGAATTTCTCATGGTAGCAATTGTGAAATTTGACAACCTATGGCCTGTTTTTTTAATGTAGAAAGTTGTTCTAGTAAAGGATCTACACAAACCCTGTACATTTTTAAACCCTAACTACTAATTTATTGACCTAATCTTATAACTAGGTTCCAGTTCTTCATAATAATGGACAGACGGAATAACAGCAGATAGAAAAGGTTTGCTTGAATCTTGATGCTTGTGTTTGCCCCAGGAAAGGCAGTTATATTGTTCCCAGCTCCCCCTTTTCTTAGTAAGGTTGTAAATCAGCAGATATCATGATCGCACAACTAGTATTTGCGCAAACTTTTTTATATTTCAAGAAGTGTTGTAGGTTCATTTATTTTTAAACAAACATTTATTGCAGTGCTGCAATACATTTGCATGCTTTTCTGCTTTTTTAATACTCCAGAGGACAGAAGAGAAACTGCCCTTATGGGTGAGTAAGGGTGAAAAATGGCCAAATCTGTACAGACCATGTAGAAATAACAAGGTCTTAGACCTCTTGGTGAGCCCATAGGATGAAAATGACCATGCACTGTTTTTTCTACAGGCAATGCTGCAGGTGACAGGTTGTAGTGAACACTTATATAACACGTAAGGGTGAAGTAGGCAAGACACATTATTTTTTTTAATGCTTCGAACCTTGCACAAGGGGCCCGCTAGGGCAGCTCAAGTGATGTGTCCACTTCTTTTGGATCTTTTGGATAGACAATCAAAGGGTTGGGAACTTTTAGTGAACTTACATTTTTGGCCCACTCTACGTAACACGTGAACAAAACATGCATGCAGCATTGTCGGGGATTCGGTAAGGAGCTTGTTTGTGCACCTTACTAATGACTAGTGTGTGGCGCAAGGGAATTGTATGACAGAATCACCGTCATGAGTCATAAATGCGTGCAACTTACATTATCCTTACGAATACTTCAAGATACACTTACCACAGGCTCAACAATGGCTCTTCTTTTTTCATGACCTCCTTTAAGGTGGCCATGCGAGGCTCAAGGAAATTGCAAGACACACCTGCGCTCACCTTAAGAGCAAGCCCCTACTGTCTATGACCCTCAATGGGCCTGGACGACCCATAACCTGCAGCACTCGCACGGGTTCATGTAGCTAAGGCAGTAGAAGTGCCCACAGCTTAATCACCTACTGTAATCAAGGGTTTAACAGGCCTATGGACTAGAAAAGAAATGGTTTTAGGGTTTGACCCTTAAACACAGAAGCATTCCTAATTAAGAAATTTGATTCTGAAGTGGAGAAAAGCAATTTTTCGCAGATATGCAACACTTAACAGTAGTAATGGGCTAATGAAATTCTGTTGCGGGAAAAAGCGCCCGATATGCAAAGTCGCTGTTTTTCACAACAGAATCAGCTGATGCAATCAAGGAAATGGTCAAGGAGTTACAGTACGTCACATAGAGTGTGTTACTTAGGTATCACTTAGGTATCACAAAGGAGTTAAATCTCGTGGTTAACGTGTTAATAATGCAGTTAGAGGTGGACTTATTGCAAAAAGTCCAAAAGTGACTCAGTTTGCTGTTTATTGCAGATGTATATGGGGTGCGACTGCTCTGAACTACATTTGCCAGCGACCAAATTTGCAAGAAACCAAACTATTATGCTGAACTTTTGAAAACATGGCAAAAAAACGTTATACTATTTACAATGAAAGGAGAACTTAGTCATTTTGAATACAACTTGGCTGTATTGTTTAGAAGAGCAAACTCAGCTTTAACCTTGTTATTCTGATGCTCATTTAAACCAATGAAACAAGATAAATGGGGACATTTTTATTTTTTAGAAGCTACAGGATGAAAACATCGGTAACGCTTTCTTTTACAGTACAGTACTTACAGTGTACTTAAGTGGTATTTACATGGTACTTATTGTGTAACTACTGGGTACTTTCAGGGTACCTACATGGTACTTTCTTGGGACTTTACTGGGTACTTACATGGTACTTTTTATGGAATTTACTGGGTACTTACATGGTACTTTTTTGTGTCTAGTCTGTACTTACATGGTACTTACCATGTATTTATATGGTACTATTTGGTTCATACCTATGTGGTACATACTGTGTATTTATAATATACTTACTGGGTATTTACATGTTGTGCAAAGGTGTCTTTTGTGGTACTTACCACATGTATGAACAAGGTAAGTACAAATAAAGTACCTTGACCTTTAGGTCTTCACTCGCTGCATGTTTCATGGTATTTACTATGAATTTACCACAGAAACTACCCCTTAAGTACACTGAAACTGTACTGTAAAAGAAAGTCAGCCCTATTTCCACTCAACTACATGGTACTTTCATTACTAAATACTGGGTATGTTCACTTGAATATTACTTGGTACTTACCCCTTAAGTACAATGGAACTGTACTGTAAAAGAAAGTCAGCTCTATTTCCACTCTATTACATGGTACTTTCAGTAGTAAATACTGGGTATGTTCACATATTACCTTCCTATACAGTGTACATACACACTTGGTCTTCTGACCTTACCAAATGAGACAATGCTAACTTGTTGGTAAAGGTCAAATAACTGCATTGTAAAAACATATTCCTACTTCTTGTTACATGAGGCAAATGTAAAGAGAAACTATACAGCAGTGAAAACAACTATCTTTAATATGAAACATGTCTGCAGCATACAAAGTCTCATCACAATGAAATATGTTTTAAGTACAAAACACTACAAAGGAGCATTCCAAAAAACACATTAGTGGCCTGAGGATCGTGCTTTTTGTCCGTCAAAATTCCATCAGCAGAGTTTGGTAACGGTGCAGGACTTCTTCAGGGTTTGGAACTGCAAGAAAATTCACAATAAAAGCTCAAATGAACATAAAAAGCACAACAACTTTGATGAAGTACAAAATATATTTTACTTATTTAATCATTTCTGTAAGGAGTTTGATAAATCTCTGTGAATTCCTTATTGCTTTGACTGCAATGCTTGAAATTAATCAATTGTCCTCATTTATAAACATGATAGATTATTCACAACTTTATATTTCAGTTACATAAACAAAAACAACAAAAAAGAAATAAAAAAAAAAAATCACAATTGCCATAAAAAAAATCTAATTTGTTTAGACAAAGAATGTCAAAGTAATGTTTTAATTGGCAATTGCTGTGTGTATTTCTTGTTTATAAATATTATTCACACCTACAATTTGCATTAGCATCAAACACATGGCAGTGTAAACGAAAAGGAAAAAAAGAAATGAATAAGCAATTTCAAAGTCAACACAGTTACTCAAAAATATGTTTTAAATATTCAAACAGTTACCTTTACTGTTGGGTGGTATTGTTTTCTCTATCATATTTGATAAAATAAATAAAAATGGGGAAAATGCAGTTAAACTCTACATTCATGTAAATAATATGTCCACTTGGTGGATTTAGCTTACTTTAGTTTACACTCCTGTCGCTTCACGGATTCTTCTGGGATGTCTTCTTCACCATTGATCTAAAGCGGTAAAAATACGGAAGTACGTCATCATTATTTTCAAAATAAACGCCTTTCTTTGATTTTCCCAGAGAGACATGCGCTCAAACGAGCACTGAACAACAGACTTCATCATTTAGGCTACGTGCTAGTTTGTTAGTTTTACAGGTGCTCCTCTGCTGGTAAGTAACAACAATGTTTGTAGATTTTCATTACAAACTTTGAAAAGTTATACATTTTGAAATAACTGAAATTATTGCAGTAAAGTAGCAGACATGCTCTGACGTCACGTTTCAAACACTGAAAGAGCGGCTTAAAATCACGAGGTTAGCTTCTTTATAAAGTTTGATCAGTTTAAATATTTACATATAATTTATCCAATATTTACAAAAAACACTGGCTTACCTGCCAAATGAAGAGAAATTCAAACTGTTGCACGCGCCTCGAGGCTCTCCGGATTAATGCACGTTCACGTTGTCATGCTGCATTCAAGTGCGCTGGGAATTTGCAACTTTGCTCGCCCCGACCTACTTAACAAAAGCCCACACTCTGGGTGTTTTTAGTATTAAAAGTAAATATTTACCTTGTTGTTTTACATATTTTCCTGACATTATATAATAAAACAAGTTAATGTTTAGAACAATATTTAAAAAAAAGTCAAGTTTTGAATAATTTATTATCATGTTTATAAATGAGGATAATTGATTAATTTCAAGCATTGCAGTCAAAGCAATAAGGAATTCACAGAGATTTATCAAACTCCTTACAGAAATGATTAAATAAGTAAAATATATTTTGTACTTCATCAAAGTTGTTGTGCTTTTTATGTTCATTTGAGCTTTTATTGTGAATTTTCTTGCAGTTACAAACCCTGAAGAAGTCCTGCACCGTTACCAAACTCTGCTGATGGAATTTTGACTGACAAAAATACGACCCTCAGGCCAATAATGTGTTTTCTGGAATGCTCCCTTGTAGTGTTTTGTACTTAAAACATATTTCATTGTGATGACACTTTGTATGCTGCAGACATGTTTCATATTAAAGATAGTTGTTTTCACTGCTTGTATTGTTTCTCTTTACATTTGCCTCATGTTATAAGAAGTAGGAATATGTTTTTACAATGCAGTTATTTGACCTTTACCAACAAGTTAGCATTGTTTCATTTGGTAAGGTCAGAAGACCAAGTGTGTATGTACACTGTATGGGAAGGTAATATGTGAACATACCCAGTATTTACTACTGAAAGTACCATGTAATAGAGTGGAAATAGAGCTGACTTTCTTTTACAGTACAGTTCCATTGTACTTAAGGGGTAAGTACCAAGTAATATTCAAGTGAACATACCCAGTATTTAGTAATGAAAGTACCATGTAGTTGAGTGGAAATTTTGAAATTTTGATTTGAAATGGTTTATTTCAAGCAATCAAGTAGGAACAATACACAAAAGCAATACAATCTGCAGTTTTACATTCATACAATAACTAATCAAACTTAGGATAATTAGGCATATTAATAATTATTGCTTGAAAGGGAGTGGAAGGAAGCGAACTTATATAAATCCACCCCGTTATACTATAACCATTTTATTACATGAATTATCAATATCCGGTTCCCAGTTTTTATCAGACAGAATTAAGAATCATAAGGTATCGATAAGGCACATGACAAAGATGAATTACTTAATTATTATGTTAAAAATAACTATTTTAGAAGTCAACATGGCAAATGCAGATCAGTTATCTAAAATATATGTTACTCATAAAAGTCATTCATATGATTAGAACATAATACTATATCAGTAAAATAGACAACACTGTTTCAGAGATTTTCATAGTAAACTTTCATCAAGTATCAAAAGTTAAAAACATGTGCAAAATTATGTTACATTAGGAAAGATTTTTGAATCAATTTGTCAATTTTTGGAGCAAGTGAAGTAATATCATTAACTTATTATTATTATTATTAATCTTCATTTTTTTCTTTTTTTCTTTTTTTTTTTTTTTTTTTTTTTTTTTTTCTTTTATATTTAATAAGGTAATGCTGTAAGGGAGAGAAAAGAACAAACAAAAACAAAAAAAAAAAACAAAAAAAACAAAAACAAAAATAAAAGGGGTCCATATTCTGTCAATTATCCAAGGTTGGCATATCTTCTGCTGAAAAAACAGCTGCTCTCCTGGGTTCAAAACAGTTTGTAGTCTCTTCCATGTTATGTCTGCAGACATTAGATTCAGGTCCATATATCCTTCTTCAGCTGATATCAGCTCGGTGAAAGTTGAGGTCAAGTTGTCTGCAGGTCAGAACTCTCTGCTGTTGATTCAGGTGACGTCAGACGTATGGAGAAAGTGTTGAATACAGGTGTCATATTTCTTGAAATTATTTGACTCTTTGGTTTATTACTCCATGTTGTTTTAGACAATTGTAAACAAGCACTTCTCAAAATCCTTCATGGTGTTCACAACCAGAACCTTGGACCGGTCCGGTGGACCGAGTGGTTTGACGTAAATCCTGCAGCCTTTAACCCAAGTGTTCTCAATCTTCTTCTGCTTCCTGAGAAGCCGTGCATGTTTGGAGATTTCAGCATTCCTCCTGGTCAGGTGGTCGTTTAGATAAACATTGGATCCTTTGAGGTTTTTACGTTGATTCATCAGAGCTAGCTTGTGTTTGTGATTCACAAACCTGATGAGGATCGCTGGTTTATCCGTCTCCTTTCTCCTGGGAAGCAGGTGACAGGTCTCGATGGTATTGAGATCCAGGGAAATCCCTTTAGATGTGAGTAATGAATATATTTGCTGATCAAGAGACCCTGCGCCACGCTCCGTATTAGCACTGCTAGCTACGCTAGCGCTAGCATTAGCATTATCAGTGCTAGCTCCTGCGCTCAGCTTCGCTCCAGGCTTGATTGGTAATCCAGTGAGAATGACATTGTTCATCCTTACTTGCTGTTCCACATCGTCCAGTCTTTTCTCCAGAATGTCGACCCGGTTTTCTCGTTGCTCGTCTTGAGCCCGAAATCTTCGGAACTCTTCCAACATCTCCATTAGCGGCGTTAGCTTAGCCGACACCTGATCCATAAAAGATTTAAGCGTTTCTTGAATGCTGCTATCGATAGCTTTTTTGAGCTCTTCATATTCCTGGGATTTCTTGGGGGGCATGGTCAGCTCTCTTTTTGGGGAAAATCAACTTTTTAAGTAATTTAAGATAGTTATATCCGCAGAGAGCCACTCCACGCGCCCTGCCTGTAACCCGGAAACCGGAAGTCTTAGGGCTGACTTTCTTTTACAGTACAGTTTCAGTGTACTTAAGGGGTAGTTTCTGTGGTAAATTCATAGTAAATACCATGAAACGTGCAGCGAGTGAAGACCTAAAGGTCAAGGTACTTTATTTGTACTTACCTTGTTCATACATGTGGTAAGTACCACAAAAGACACCTTTGCACAACATGTAAATACCCAGTAAGTATATTATAAATACCCAGTATGTACCACATAGGTATGAACCAAATAGTACCATATAAATACATGGTAAGTACCATGTAAGTACAGATAAGACACAAAAAAGTACCATGTAAGTACCCAGTGAATTCCATAGAAAGTACCATGTAAGTACCCAGTAAATTCCATAAAAAGTACCATGTAAGTACCCTGAAAGTAACCAGTAGTTAGACAATAAGTACCATGTAAATACCACTTAAGTACACTGTAAGTACTGTACTGTAAAAGAAAGCGTTACCAAAACATCTGAAAATAAATAAGGAAATTAATTTGGTTAAAATCTTTTAAGACCTTCATTAATAATCAGTAATTAAAAATGATCACGAAATAAGAGTTTGAAGTCCCACACTGATCATCTTTTGATCTATTTTAAAAGCGTTCCCAGTGGCTTCATTCAGTGATGTAGAGCTGGAGTGGACATGAACGTGACAACAAGCTAACACAGTGGTACCTTATTAAAAAAAAAAAGGAGGCTGTTATAAGAAAATCAATTGTCTCCCTACTTCAAATGACCTTAATGAACACAATTCAAAGTGAACGTTCTCAATGCTGAGATCCCTGCTGGAATCATTTTACTGGAGATTTTACACACCAAAAAGATTATTTTTTCTACCAAGCGTGCATTTCCTTTGCAACTTTAAAGATCAGATTTTAAGAGTGATTTTTTTTTTTTTTACCTTAACAGGAGCATGGAATTGTAGATTTGACTTTGCTGCTGTCACATCTTACTGAATCCTACTGCAGAGCATAATTAGAAGCAGGCATTTCAAAGAACATGAAAGAGCATGAAGTACTCAGGTGAATGACCTTTTCTTCAACACGGTGTGAAGCGGGATCGGGGCTACGTCTTTTGCAGATTCCGTACGGCAGACATGGCAGCCATGTTCTTCCTTTTGCAGCTTTAATGAGCATGCTCTGACTTTTCAAAATGTTGAAGCGGTTGCCTGAACATCTGCATGCAGATGAGACAGATTTGATGTGATCAAACTCCATAACAGCTCCCTGAACGAAGAAAAAGTGTTACTCCATGAATTCAAGATGAACATTTTATCTTACCTTACAAATGTGACTGTTTGTACGTCTAACATTTAAGACAAACTCCAAAAAGAATGATGTATTGGGTATTTTTACCATGTTCTTGTGGCATTTTTGTTATGATGTAAAGAAAATTTAGCTTAAAATTGCATTTCTGAGAATTTCTTTCCTTTGTTGCACTGGTAATGTTAGGTTGGGGGTGGGATGAGCTGTAAACTAGCAGGAGAGCGTGTAAACAGTTGGACGATGGGAAGTGGGGCAGACTTGCTGCGCTCTAACAGCCCTGGCAACAACTCAGGGGTGAATACTCAATGAACCACTGCTGCTCTGCAGAAACTATGTCCTAGAAAATTACAGGATTTTATAATTTTGGACAAAAAGACCTCTGGGAAGATTTTTACAATAGATTAAAAGATGAGAGATGGAACTTTAACCTATAAAACACCAAAAAATGAAGAATTTATTTCCATATCAATTTCTATTTTGACTAACTAGAACATTTAATCAGTTAAAAGATAGAGACAAAAGTTGAAAAGAGTAATGTACCATCTGTCTTCATCTTTAAGAATGGTTCCTTCCATCTTCCCCTCTTTCGTTTTTTTAAAACTCAACAGATATTTTAAACATGTCTTGAATCCCAATTTTACGTACTTACGTAAAAAAATTCTGCTTTTACTCATAAGAACCCAGATCCATTTTTCATTAAAAAAAAAATTATGTGGAACCTACAACAAACTACATAATGGCTCTCCAGGGTTCCCTTGTTTATCACTGGGGTCACATACTAAAAGTAATCTGCAATAGGGGAAATCTGCGAGGTAGAAAAACAAATGTTTTATGGCTGTAAAACCCCTCATATACACTTCTTAGACTGACATGAACATTTTTCAATTTTCAATTCAATTCAATTCAATTTTATTTGTATAGCCCAAAATCACAATAACAGTCGTCTCGATGATTGAACATTTTCACACTTTCATACTTGTTTAAACTCTCAAAGTTCAAACCTTTGTAGAATAATAAGTCAAAAATTTTAGAATGAGAACAATGATTTGATCGTCATCAAAGACTTCTGTAGATTTAGTAAACTGAACGCATTTTAGACAGGAAACATGTCATGGAGGAGACTGACTATTTCTACAGCCAATCAGAAGAAAGTGCGCTGGATAAAAAACAAGATATGCAATGATTGCAAAAGCAGAACTACAATACACTGAGGGAACACTGTACTAAGATGATCAGAGGACATGTCATCATGTCCATTGATTTAAAGTTTTTCAGCTTAGTGGTTATAAACATTTTTGATTGAATATGACATCATCAAAGAACCCTGACAGCTATTGATTGGGGTCAAGTGAGCACAGATGAGCGTAACGTGGTAACTTACCCTAACATGGTTCCTTTTAATGATCACGCGGTAACGTGATCATTAAAAGGTCACACCCACTTTGGTTTTGGTTTTGTTCAACAACGAGGTACCTAAAGTTCTCCGTATTAAACCTTTTGGAAACAGACTGTGATTTTTGCTTTAGGAGGCCTTTTGGACGATAAAGTGGATAAAGACTTGTCCCAAGTAGGAATGGGCCAATACAACTTTTTCCAACCGATACAGATAAGCAAGCTTTTCTCTGAAACTGTGGCTGATAACCGATATTTGCCGATACCAATATTTAAGCGTCTGCAATAACACAAAGTTTAGATTTCCTTTTTTTCCTATTTTTTAATAGAAATCCACCACTTCTCTGTTGCCGTACAATCACATTGTACTGGATCTTTTTAACTTACAGCAAGGGATGTCTTAGGAACAAGTATCACTTTAAAACTTTAAAAATATATCTGAAAACAGTCACACCGTTTCCTGACTATTAGACATAAAAGCTTCCTATTGCCAGGGATCTATTAGGAAAATATGTATCCCTGTCACAACTAAATTGTACCTAAAAACAGTTAGAACAACTACTGAGTATGACTGTAAACATAAGTAAACAATGCACTTGTCCTCCTGTAACCAGGGGTCAAAGTAAAAAAAAAAAATGTCAGCATCATATATTGCTTGATTCTTTTGTATCTGTTCAATTCCGATAAACTCAAATTATGGAAATATTGGCCAATACTGATATTGGCGCCAAGATATCAACCACCCCAAGTAACAAGCCACCTGGTGTCCACTTGGTGAACTGATCTAAACTCAGTTTAGTTTTTAAAGCAGCTTCAATCAGGAAGTCAAATTGTTGTTTAGAACTAAAAAAAATTGAATGTTTGAAGTCTGAGACATACCAATAGTGCTAGAGGGCCCAAAGATGCCCATCGCTGTTAAGTTGCAGCGTGCTGAAGCTGCTTCATATTCTGCATGTGTTTGCATGTGCCATTGGGTGAGGCCCGGAGCTAACGACTTCTTCACTTCATGGATAATGTTTAATGACTGTTTCATTATCATCCCCCAGGGTGCTCATGACTGACATGACGTCCTGTTCAGGCCGAACGCTCATTGAAGCACACCCCAGAGAGGAGGCGTGAGGGTGTGAACGAGATAATGCGGCGGTGGCGGCAGCTCATTCAGAGCCTTTTCTGGGGCAGAATGTGCCGAGGTCCCGCAGAATTATCTATTCAATCTTCTCTCGCTGGGGTCAGAAAAGGCAAGAAGGTGGCACGCCTCTTGAAAATTAATCTCCCTGCATGCCCTTTTACTACAGTCACATCTGTCAAAGGGGATGACTTTCCTTTCAGCTATGTCGTCTTTTACATTTCCGCCCTGTATGTCTTTGTTGGTGCGTCTCAGGAACTTTTCGGCACTGCTGGTGCATATCCCTCTATTAGCAAAACTGGTTCCAATCATCTCCCATTCCTACCATTAGACCCAAAACTCCTTTGTGGAGGTTTAAACATCAGTTACAGTGTCGACAGGCACATTCTACTTCACTTGCCTCCAATTCTCTGGTGGCTTTTTATTTGGACAGCTTGATTGATGACAGAGAAGATAGCATCTGTTTAGGTCCCTGTCTTTTGGTGGGCAGGACAGCAGCGTTATTGTGATGTAGGATTTAGGCTTTGCTGCCATCTCACAGTTTACTATTTAGGACTTCTTTTTAAAGCCTTACTTCAATAAAAATTGTATTTTTGGTGTCATTAACATGTTCTTGTTGCATTTTCTGATGATAGAGGACATATGTAGAGAAAAAGGCTTAAAATAATTACATTTCTGAGTATTTTTTAAATTAAATTAAATAAAAAATTTTGTAAATCTAAAAAAGGGGCAGTTGTGATGTCGCTAGTACAATGGGCAGACCACAAGGTCTCCCTCTTTCACTCCATTTTGATGCCTCCATTTGTAGACGACTAGTACGTCTTTGTTTTCCTGGTGTCTGGTTCTCTAGTAACGTTCACCATTTTTGTTACACCACTAATGTTAGGTTGGGGCTGTAAGATAGCAGGAGAACACGTAAACAGAAAGCTCTCAGCCATGGAGAGGGGAAGGGAGGAGGTGAATTTCTAATAAAAACCAACACGTTCTCACCCCAACACGTTATATATGGACACATAGGTAAGAACCCCCCTCCGTATCACATATTGAGGCTTTTGGGTGAGCCCAGCTCGTCGTTTTTTGACGTGCTGAAAATAGGAGATCCCTAACCCTTGTGCTATCCTATGACCCCACCCTTACATTGATGTGTTGTCCCTACCATGACAAAGGTGAATAAAGGTGGAGAGGATTTCATGTAATTCATGGACACCAGTGAAGATCACAAATTATTGAAGAAAAAAGGTTCAGCATACTGTCTTGTGGGGTCTAGATGACCCCACTCATTGTGCCTAGGATAGCACAAGGGCTAAATGCTGGTGCTTGATTTACGTTTTTCACCATAAAAATAATTTTACTTTAATATTCTGTTTTTATATAAATAAAAAAAACTAGGCTATTTTAAGTGACAGCTGTTTCTTATAATAATATAATAATAATATAATATTGTTCTTATTGTTATCAAGGTGGACATCCAAATTTGTGAAACTTTCCCTAAGTCATTTAATCGGAGCAGGCAGCATGTCGGTTAAAAAACAAGTTGGGCTCAACATGTGACATGGGAGGGGGTCCTTATCCATGGGTCTATATGTGACGAGTTGTAAGTTGTGTTTTTTCATAGTTTGGCCAGGTGTGCAACTTATTCTCAGGAGCAACTTGTTTGTGATTTATAAAAAAAATCTCAATATGGGCTCATATATTTGTTGTTTTCTTACTAACAACTGGTTGCTCTTTAGCGGTGGTTTCCCACTAACAACTGCTACAGGGTGCTGTAGATGTGTGTCTCACTATTTCCTACTGACAGCAACGCAGAAAAAGGAGCGTCATCTAAAACAAACATGGCTGAGAATTTGATTGTTCATCAAACTGGGGGTTACGGAGACACAGAAGTATTGCTGAAAGCTGCGTCATTCAGACGCAGAATAGATTGTAGACAGAAAGCTCTCAGCAGGAGGGAAAAGGGGGTGGGGTTACTCCACACCAACTGTCCCGCCCACAACTCTGATACGAATGTCTAGTGAACTCCTGCTGCTAAAATAGATCCAAACAACAGATTGATAAAAACAACCAATTTAAGTCTAGCATAGTGAACATATCAGCTGTGTGCTGGATAAACAGACAGACGTGACAAAGAGTAAAGTAAAAGCACGAGATCGAGTGAGTTATTTCCAAGCTGTCACCATTCTTCTTTTTATGAGTCAGCACAGTGAGGGAGGAGGCCATCGATCCAGCCATAGCTCCATATTTTCCTCAAACAGAAATGATGACTTATCAAAATCCAACTATTTGGGGGCCTCTTTGATGCAGCTCAGGGAGCTGGGTCAGCTTTCTCTTTTTATCCAAGCCATATTATAACAGATTGATTTTTGCCACCACCGTTGAAAGTCTTTTAATTTCTTTATCCCGAGCCTCTCACCTGTGGTGGTTCTCAGACCGACTGACTGATATTGCTGCAGCGAGGCAAATCGAATGACCCATCACGAAAACCGCTGGGAAAAAAATGATATCAAGAGACCAAGGCTGCATGTGGAAGGTCGGCAATTCATTCAGCCGCAGACATCAGATATGCTGTATTGACTAGAAGAGGTTTTGCTTTTCAGAGGAAAACAGATCTATTAAGCTCTAAATCAGAAGAGTTTGTGTGTGTGTTTGTTTTTTTGTGGTCTTTTTAGATGCAATGGTGGAAAATAAAAAATACGGTCTAAATGTAACCAAATTTAGTTATGTGGCATGACAGAAAATGTCTGGTAATAGCGTTTTGGACTCGAGTGGTTAATTTCTCACTGTCGCAGTTGAGGACAAAAGATGGGATTAAGATGGTCCCCGACATCATTTATTGCCCCCCACCCCCATATCCCTGTTCCTTCATCGCCCGAACCATTCACCTTCAACCCCTCATCATCTCCAACCTTCACTCCTTCAGCTAAACAAAGAAATGTAGTAGGACAAACGTAATGGCGAGATCATGTCTTTGAAGGAGAAATACCTGTTGATAGCTGAATTACAAACAACAAAATTTACTAAAGTGTGTAATTGGCGAGATATCTGTGTATCATAATTTGCCTCAATCATATCTTTCACTGGGAGACATTCATTATGATTATTGTTCATGCCTTGTAGGTGCGATGTTGATTTGCATTTATTTTTTATTGAGTTATCCGTGATTAGGAAAGTCAGGTCGTCATTTCCACAGCTTGGAGCACACAGGACTTGTGTCTGGAATAAGAACTGCGGTGGGAGCCGGTTGTTGTCACCAATGTAATAATTTGTTCAATAACAATTTCGGAAAGTAGTCAAAAAGACGCCAAAGGGCATAATCATACACACACAAGCTGGTATTAATGAAGAAATATTGCATATTGTGCAATTACTTTTTAGTCAGTTGAACAATAACTTGTTTTTTTGTCAAGAAAAAGTAACAATTTTATCAGAGTGGAGCAGATCCTTTGGTGGTAATAACTTGTACCTTTATGACAGCATAGACTTTTTTCATTCACTGTCTGGTCCTAAAGACCGACTCAGATTTAAAACGTGTTTTTGGTGGTTTTAACATAGTCTTGTGGCTTTTTTTTTGATGATGTGGGTTAGAAAGAAAAGTATCCCATGTTCCGCACCGCAAATGATTGATTGATTGATTGATTTCAAGCATTGTGGTCAAAACAATAAAGAATTCACACTGATTTTCAAGTCAATACAGAAATGATAAAATGCATAGATAGAAAAAAAAACAAAGACACACTTAAGTCACATTTGCTTGATTAAATATCATTAACTAAAGTCATGCTGAGTTTGATGTATTGCTTGAAAATGAGCGGGAAGAACGATCTTATATACTCCCACCACTACCGAGTTCATTCATTTTATAGTTTTGCATAGTTTTTGTAATCTGGTTCTGATCGGATAGATTCTTTTCAAGTAACACAATCCAGTGCTAATTGATGATTGATTATCTTCAGAAAACATTTATTCATGACTTCAGTAATCAGTAACGTTAACCTTTATGTAATAATTATTATTATTAGAACACATTATCACATTAAACTAGTAAATATTCCTACACATTGCAGATCAAGTGAAGAAAATCAATAGCTTATTGATGATAAAACATTTCAGTAATCATTATTGCACATTACACAATTCAATACTCATTTACTGTAATTAAAAGAGCTTTGATTACTTCCCAGAGTCTAGTTCACACATGTATTTGGAATTATTCAAACACCTTTTGATTCTTAACTCCTCTTATCTTCATATCGTGAAGATAAGAGGAGTAAACTAAAATGCTAAAGTCAAACAGCTCAAGAAGAATAAACACACCTATGGTTTGGTTCCATTGCACAACACAATGTCACACTGCATAAAGGCTTTTGTCCCCCTACCCCAAATTTGTAATTAGCTACCATTGCAGTGGATACAGTTGTGTCCCTTGGCCCTGGTGGCCCTCAGTCCACTTGATGAGAATTCATGAGATTCCGTGAGATTCATGAATCAGGGGTCATCTTACATCTGAGCTGGAGGGGTGTTTGCGCCCTCTAGGGGGCAGGTCTCCACCTTTGTGTACCACTCTGTATTTCTACCATCACCTTGTGTACAGCAGCCTATACTCCTTCATCCTTGGGGGAGGGGCTAGTGTTCGCACCGTCCTCTTTACATTCAGCAACATGATGGGACATTCTAGTAAACAAACACTCACCTGGACACACCTGGGGGGTATTCCAGGAAGCATGTTTAAACTACCCTGACTTTAACCCTGAACTCTTGCTGAAATCCGCCTGAACTTGCTTACTCTGGGTATGTCGGTTCCAAAAGACCGGATATGAGTTGACGTAACTACGCTCAACTTGGTAATGCACGTGCACATCAAGTACATAAAGACATTCTCAATGGATCGTCGATTTCTGGAGTCACCATGAAACGTGGTGAAAAAAAGAGAGCGCTACACTTCAGTGAGACGGAATCTGAGATTTTAATGATGGCGTATAAAGATTCTACGCCCATCAGAAAAGTAACACGGCTGCATCATCAAAAGAAGAGTTTCTGCTTGTAGTAGAAGAACAGAGAAAGTAAACGCACGAGTTTCTGATCTTATTTCCATTTTCCTTGTGACGCATATATATATATATATATATATATATATATATAACGTATCCAATTTTGCCAAATTAAATGAATTACTTCAAGTAACAAGTAATTGAGTTAAATTTATTCAAAGTAATTTCTTACGACTATAAAACTCAATAATTGTTTATACAACTCAAATTTACATATTTATTAACTAAACATCATATTACTCCAATTCAATTAATATTTTTTCCTTCATGATTAATTATAATTCTTGAACTTTCATATGTCAAAGTTTGAGCCGGCAGATATACTCATTTGTATAACAATACAAAGACCGAAGTCACATGCACTACGTGCGTACATTAAAGTAGGAATTTTCCAACATTGTCATTACCATAAGTGGTAGGGGTGCTATATAAACTCATCATCCTCTCCCTCCCACTCACTCATGGTGCAGAGACTTAAGCAAAGTAGGACAAAATAACACGGCAAAACAAAGTAAAACAGCTAAACAACTAAACACATTTGGTCAAAAACCCACACTTAAACCCATATCCGTCCAGACAGCCAAAGGGAATGGTATCCCACAATCCCTTGCGGTGCAGACCTAACAGCAGCACCAAAGATACTCCTACTTAATTGAATTAATTTGAATGAAAGTAAAATAACTGTCTGAAAACTACGTGTTATTTTTAAGCTGACTTAACAAAAAAAAAATGATTTATCTTAACTTAATCAAATAATAAGGTAGATCATTAATGTAAAAAAGTTTTTTTTTTTAACATCCAGACCATATGGTCTTATCACCCTATTACTGTGGAAAAAGTATTATCTGAGCTTCTTCATCCAATAAATTATCTTCAAATGGACACGCCATGCTGCTTTACCTCCTTCAACTAAACCTGCTCCAGACCAGGTTATGTTCAGAGCATGAGTTCCCATGGCATACCCTGAAACATACCTCCATTTCTGGAACCGAAAGCTGAGGTTATCAACTTCCTTAGCCTCAAACTTACCATGGGAGCTAGCATGACCTGCTTTCTGGAATAACCCCCTGCTCACTTCTGCACAAACACAAATGTTTTTATGTGTCCAGACATGCCTGATGTATGAAATATGTATGGTTTTTTTTTCATATTTTTGCGTGACTTTACTTTTTTATGTACTATGCACCCTTTGTTGCAAAAATATATGTGTGAGATTATTTTGCAGGCAGTGGTTATGTTTATGTGTTTAGTTGTACACAGACATACAGCCTTCCGGTTAATAATTTTTTTTACATTTACAACGTTAAGCCCCAATAAGATCTGTACTCATTTTCTTTTTCTTCTATACTACACTCATTTTCTCCATCTTTTTACCATGTCAACTAAAAAAGTAGAGGAAGAAAGATAACAATAAAATGATTTTTGTCAATGAAGTTTAGGTTTGAATATGAAAGAGGTTTGAATTGGATAAGTAGGGATGCACTCATTTTGCCTAAGGAGTGCCAGAACCTCATTTGTAATCAGTAAAATCTGTTCAAAAAAAGACTTTCTAAGGGCTGTTTGCTCAGCTGCTTGACAGAAATGGGCTGATTAAATGGAATTTGAGTTAAGGCTTTGTTTTATATTTGAACAGAGTTGTGCATGAACATGCTAAAGCCATCGTCACATGCACCTGTAAGACGAAAAGGGATTGTCCAGGGCCGTGGAGGATCATAGAGAGGAGCAACAGCATCTTAAAGGGAGTGCAGATGTGTCTTGCATTTCTCTTGAGGCTCATACGTCAACCTCAAGGGATCTCATGAAAATGGAATGTCATTGTTGTGCGTGTGGTCAGTGTCGTGTAATGTATTTGTAAGGGTAAAGTAAAAAATCTCAACTCAAAACTCAAAATCTACAATAACTCTGTTAAACGAGCCAGAACCTCTTATTTTTCAAAAATCATTTCAGAAAATAAAAGCAACCCCAAATTTCTATTTAAAACAATTGATTAAACAAAGACTTCAACAAGTCCTCCATGCCATCATCTAATGCTGCATGTGAGGACTTCGCAGACCACTCCATGGGTAAAATCAATGCCATGAGATCAAACATTTCATCTATGCAATACACTGGTCTTAACAGACTCTAGCATTGTTTTTACCAGAAGAAACACTGGAGAGTTTTGTCCTGGACGCGGAGATGCTTGGTCGAGTTGTATCTCAAGTAAACACTACAACCTGCCTTTTAGATCCCTTTAGACCCGTATCCAACTTACCATTTTTAAGTAAAATTATAGAAAAAAGTGTCAGTACTCAACTGCATGAGTTTTTAAATGGCCAAAAAATTTTAGAAAAATATCTGGTTTTAGGAAAAACCATAGTACAGAGACGGCTCTTTTAAAGATCGTTAATTAGATCTTAGATTAAACTATGACTCACAGAAACTTTCTGTTCTGGTGCTACTTGATCTTAGAGCCGCTTTTGATACGGTAGATCACCAGATTTTATTAGACAGACTTAGGAGTCTAGTGGGCCTCTCTGGAAATGTTCTTAAGTGGTTTTACTGTTACCTTACAGATTGACACTTTTATGTAAGTATGGATACATGCTCCACGGTGGCGCAGTGGTTAGCGCTCTTGCCTCACAGCAAGATGGCCTCCGGTTCAAGTCCCGGCTGGGGGACATGAAAATCAACATCAATGGGGGACCTTTCTGTGTGGAGTTTGCATGTTCTCCCCGTGCATGTGTGGGTTTTCTCCGGGGTCTCCGGCTTCCTTCCACTGTCCAAAAACATGCTTTTTGTCCCTAGGTGTGAGAGTGAATGGCTGTGTGATTGTTGAAATTCTTCCCTGCAACAGACTAGCGACCTGTTCAGGGTGTCCCCTGCCTCCGCTCATGAGTGGCCGGGATAGGCTCCGGCAGCCCCGTGACCCCGAAAGGGAAAAAACGGATAAGAAAAAAATGAATGAATGGATACATGCTCTTCAAGAATCCATGAAACAAGCTGTGGGGTTCCCCAAGGGTCAATTTTAGGGCCAATACCTTTTAATTTATATATGTTGCCTCTTTGGGAGGTCATCAGGAGACATGGCGTTGACTTTCACAGCTATGCTGATGATACACAGCTTTACATCGCCGTGTCTCCTGATGACCTTGAACCTATTAACACTCTTTTAAATTGTATTTTAGATATTAAGTCATGGATGGCAGAAAACTTCTTACAGCTCAACCAGGACAAAACTGAAGTTTTGATCATCGGTTCTGAAGACAAGAGAGAGATGATTTTACCACATCTTTATAATTTTAAACCTTCTCAGTGTGTGAGAAACCTGGGTGTACTTTTTGACTCTGAGCTAAATTTTATCCCACACATTAAAAATGTCGTTAAGACAGGATTTTACCATCTCAAAAACAATGCCAGAGTCCGCCCGTTCCTCTCTCTTGCCAGCACAGAGGTGCTAATGCATGCTTTTAATTTCAGTCGTTTAGATTATTGTAATGCCCTGCTCTCTGGTTTACCCAAAAAGTCTATTTCAAATCTACAGCTATTGCAGAACTCAGCGGCACGAGTTCTGACGAGGACCAGGGGGCGGGAACACATTACACCGGTTTTAAAATTGCTGCATTGGCTCCCTGTGCGTTTCAGGATTGATTTTAAAATTCTTTTAATGGTTTATAAATGTTTTTATGGTCTTGGGCCTTCTTATTTAAGGTCCCTGGTGCTGGCCTCTTAGTTGTTCCTAAAGTGAGGACCAAAATTTATGGTGAGGCTTCGTTCTGCCATTATGGTCCTCGCCTGTGGAACAGCCTGCCGGAGAACCTCAGGGCTGCAGAGACTGTAGAGGTTTTTAAGAAGAGGCTCAAGACCCACCTTTTTAATTTAGCTTTTAGTTGATTTTAACTGCTAATTTATTCTATTAGTCTTAGTCTATGCTATTTTAGGTATTTATTTTCATTTGATGCATCTTATTTTCAATTTTATGTTTTTATATACATCTCATGTTTTTAATTTTAGCTTCTTGATAAGCGCTATTTTATAAATAAAGTTTGATTTGATTTGATTCAGTAAAGCCTTAGGGTGTATTCAGACTAGACACATTTGGTTTGCTTAAAGTGAACCACAGTTCGTGTACAGCTAATAATCCAGAAGAAATTTTCAGTCCGAATACACCTAAGCAGACCCGGGTCCAGGACCAGGAACTGCTCTTTGACCCATCTTTCGAGGTGGTCTCGGTTTGTTTCTAATCGGACTGAGCTCCGGTTCTCTCTGAGTTTCCTCAGTCTGAATAGGCTCAGTGCTTGGAGTGGAGCAACTGGACCAAGACGGCTACCATATATGGTCTTCACGTGATGTACACAGAGTTAGAAAAGCCCCGGACAAACATAGAGTAGTGATGTAACAGCAACTCATTAAAATGTGGTCTGATGAATGCAGACTCATTAAAACATCTACTAACGTGATCCGCTTTGCACACTGTTTTCCGGACAATCTATACATCATTGATACTTATCAGCGTACCTTCATAGCCGTTGTCTTGTCAGTATTTGCCTTGCACCATCCCTCTGCTATACCAAAGTAGCAATAAAAAGTGTTGTATATGGTGCTGATACAGAAATTCAAACTTTAAATTTCGCTGATCAACTTCGAATAAGTGAACTACATGTAACTGACAAGGATTGTAAAGTGCAAGACTTCCATAATTTATGCCTATAGTTGCTTTGGCCCACCTTCGTAATTCCTGGCCAATGACTGAAGAGATCTTTAGTCACATGCTTTTGCTTACATGTGTTGGTTTGGATCAGAAATGTCTGGTAGACAGCAGTCTGAATACAGACCAAACGCAAGGTACAGGGTTTGATCCAAACCAAATTAAGCAGACTGGGTCCGGACTAATAAACTTTTCCAGTCTGAATACACACACTTATTATGTAAGGGGGATGCTGTTGTACGGTGTCCTTACGCAACACTCTAGCCATTACTGAGGTGCACAAACTGGACCCTTACTGACAGTGTGCAAATGCTGCATGCATGGGGTATGAAGGTGAAGTTTCTGCAGGATGTCAGTAGGATGCTGACACAAACTACTCAGCTCATTGCAAAGTGCGCAGGATTTGGAGGGGGGTGGAAATAAATACTCAACTATTTCACCCTTACACAGTATGTGTTGGTCAATACTCTACAACCGGTCATCTGCAGCATGCCCGTTTAAAAAAAATAAGCATGAACATTATCGCTCTACGGTCTTACCAAGTGGTCTATGACCTTGATATCTCGTGTGGGCCACCTGCATGCTCCATACAGGTCTGCCCTTTTTTCACCCACAGACAGACATATCCACCTGTAAGGGCAGTTGTGATTAAGGCTTTAACCACTATCTGAAAATGACCTTTTTACAAACCAATGGAATACATGATCACATGCTTTGTCCGTTATTTTTATCTTATTCATCCCCAACCATGAAGTTATTTATTTTATTATACCTCTTAGTTTTACTGTCCTAAACAAGGTAGTTTTCCACAAGTCAATTTAGTTTAAGTTGAGCTGAGGTTAGATGTATACAACAAGGAAGACAAAATAATTCAAACAAAACAGAAATTAGGACTGAAAACATACTAAAACTTTGGTAAATATGACTTAAATAAAAATAACTTCAATTTCAGTGAATGCAGTGCAAAACTGGAAGATTGAGTTTTCACTGGATGAGCTTCTCGCTTTGAATCAAAAAGCTTCTCCAAGATTGAGAGAAGTTGAGACAGTGGTGTTTGTTTTCTGTCAGAAAATAAAAAATTAGCAATGCAGCATTTCAGGTTTCCAAAGGGAGCTCAAGCAATACGTAGACATTGACACCACATGCTCCATCTGTTTGTTTTCTTCCTGATTATCTGCTTCTTCTTTTTTTCAGATTAAATTATTTTTTCTTTGGTTCCACACAGGTATCAATCATCTCTTAAAGCATCTAAAAAGTTGTTTTTGCTGGGTTTTTTTTTATGTAAAAGTTAATTTTTATTAAATCTATTGACTTGACATAAGGTTTCATCAATGTCACGTTTTCTGATTTCACAGTGGAGCATCATTTTGAAACCACTGCTCACACTAATATCTAATTAAAGGGAAACCTTTTAGAAAGCACTTAAAGTCAAACAATACTTCACATGAGGTGCTATGCTGGATATTAACGCACAAAATGTGCATTATTATCGCGGTCAAATGATCACAGCAGTGCTTCTTTTCCTGTCACTGTTCATTAGGCGTCCGTCTGATGAGCAGCACAAAGGATTGTAAATGTCACTCTTCACTGCAGCACGGCAGAAGAGGGGGCTAATTTAGAGTTCAATTAGATTGGTGGGTAAAAGTGTTATATGAATAAGAAATGGGAATGAGACTGGTCATGTGTGTAACGACAAAAGTAATGAGGTGATGATCGTCTTATAATCAGTCATGTGACGTAAACTCGTCCAATCCCAGGCAGTTACAATAGAAGAAGAAGAAGCCCTTTTAGATGACACCTGTTATATGGTGAGAATCTTTTCTCTTTTGAGAGGCACCTTTAAACCTTTAGACACAAACAAAAGGATGATAAAGGAGGATATCAGGCTGTTTGTCAGTCAATCTTTTCTTTTTGGTCAAATATTTTAAGGGCTAAAAAAATTTGCTTTTTTTACGAGAGGAGCTGACTTCAGACGACAAGACAGCCCCTAAACATCATCAACTGGAAGTAGAAGTTTATTACCCCCATATCGCTTTTAGCTGACGACGCTAAAGCTACGTTCAGACCGCCCATGGCAACGCAGCTTCAAGCGACCACTTTCAATGAAAAGTCTACATAAACACTTGTTTTGGGCTTCTGCGTTCAAAACTCTGTTCCCGCGTAGCTACTCAAGTTTCTACAACTGTTTTGGGGTCTATACAAAAAAAAGTGCAGCAATTAAACGTGCAATGACAGTTAAACCAGGTCAAACTTTGACCAATCAGACACTTGCATTTTGTAGTGATGGATGGCGTTCTCCTTTAATTCAAATAAGTGCCAACAGTTTAAATTGATCTTCGAGGAGAAATTAATAATTACGGTTTGTGTTCGGCTAGAATTTTGACACCAGGGGCCTCATTTATAAAACTTTGCATAGGATTTGCGTCAGAAGTGGCGTACCGATGAAACATAGGAAGTGCGTAGGACTTGTGATTGTTAAACTAGCACAAACACGATCAAATTCTGTTTGAAACCTTCAAAATAAAGTACACTGTAAATCAACAAAGACAATGTGACCCACTTTTGATTTCAACATTCCTTAAAATCTTTGTCGAAAAGCTGCATTACAAAGCTGGACCGTTTTGATTGGTACAAAAACAGATCATACTTATATCACATAAAATAGACAAAATTTGAGGTTTTTGATGACAGCATGGTAAAGAAAAAAGCTGTTTCCATCTCCAGTAAGAATAGACTTTTATTCCTGCTGGTACTCCACTGCATTGTGTTAGTGGGACAAGTAATCAATAAGCATGTACATATTTTTTCTCAGCACAACTTACCTTAAATTGGAAGATTTTGGCAAAACTGTAGACTCAAAACGGTGATTTTTTTGTAAACAAAAAACTAAAGATTGAAAAAGGTTCCTAGGTGTATATAGGAGGTGCATTTATTGCAAGTGAGGCAAAGCAGGTGGTATTTGATGTGCATTCAGAGCAAAAGCAGTTTGCGGCGAGAACACCACGCTCGATGTTGAGTGGTTAAACGGCAAAACACAAAAGGTAAACTGCGATAACACTATAATCTATTAGAAAAACAATCTACTTCTGCTTCTGCTCAAAGTTGTGTAATTTCCACTTTTGGCCGATGATTTCCTTGTTGTCCACAGCCCGGTCCTTATCCTTTTTTTCTTTTGGATAAGAACAAAGTACATTATTGTAAAGACCATAATTAATTGATTACATGTCAGTGATGCTACGTACACACCAGTCAAGGGGTGAGCTTTCGCCAGCCAATACTAGCTAATGTCCGCCCCCTACTGGAATAGGCTTGCTGCAAAATGTCAAAGCGGTCCAATTTTTGTGAATCTTGCTCCAGGCTTTTTCTTAAACAGTTCTATTACGATTTATAAAAGACTTAGTGTCGTATAATTCCCGCCAGGCACAAACTGCAATCAATAATGTCTACTTAACGATCAATATTCAAATGGTTGACACATCCTTGTTTTAAAAGGATGCAACCCAAACATTACTACCAAATCAGTGTCCCCTGATTGGTCAAAGTTTAAAAGGCTTAACTTTCAATGTGCGCTCAATCCCTGCAATTTTTGTCCAAAAACTTAGCGTAGCGTCATGTCAACGCAAGAGTTTAAACACTGAACCCCGAAGCATGCATATATGTGCAATTACATAGACTTTTCATTAAAAGCGGTTGCTTGAGCGCACATTTCTGTACCTGGTGTGAACGTAGCATCTGGTTTTTGTCTTGATCACTCACAAACTATTAAGAGGACATTTTCTGTTTGTAAAGAGACAAATATCTCCTTTGTCAAGTGTCATGTCTCTGTCTTTTCCATGAGAGAACAAAACTGAATCATTCACTTTGGTGAGCTTTCTCTCCTCTTGCCTTTTTATGACTCCACTACCAAATATTGATGATTGCCGTGTCATCTTTCAAAGACCCACGAGTCAAACCTTGGCAAAGAAAAACCAAGAGATGAGGAATAGCAACTAGAAGAGGAGGTGGGAATGCTTTGGCATGTGTGCAGTTCTGTGTGTGTGACCACTGATGGGAATCTCTTTGCACATATTTCTGATGCTGTTGCAGAGGGCAGAACTCTGTTGGGTGACTGGGGAGGTCTTTGAGCTGCTGGATGTTGTTTTGTAAGGATGATTAATGACAGGATTTTGGCAAGCAGCTCTGTGAAGCTATTGCAACCTTGCAGCCTGATACTCCAGCGATACTCTTTAAAAAGCCAGTGTTAAAAAATTAAACAAGGTGTTTTGTAAGATTTACTATTGGATAGACAAATGAAAAAAGAAACGACAAGGTTAACTTCTTTTGTTTATTTTTGTTTTGTTTATGCTTTGGTATTTTATGCTTTTATGAAAGTTGTATTCATGTGGCACTTTTCTGATGAGGGAGGGCGCATCATCAAAGAAAGGTCTAAATTTAAACTTATGTCATATTGTAACACACTATTAGGCACATTAAGCGAGACAAAAGAGTCCGAAATAAGTCTGTCTGTCAGCCAGACTTTATTAATGGCGTTCACAGTAAATCTAGAACTTGTTTGTAACACGCAACACACAAGCCATGTTAGCGTAATTCCCAACCTTGCTTAAATAAAAAAAGAAAAAAATTAATAATGCTAAAAAAAACATCACTGTAGCTATGCCAACTCCTGACCTTGTTCGCAACACAAAAGAAAGACAGGCTGTCCAAATTTCTTCACTACTTACTACATAGTGCACCATGTAGTGCGTTCACCATTCTGTAGTTGTGTCTGAATCTACAGTTCCAAAATCAAGTGCCCTACAAATGCATCAATGCTCACTAGATTGGCAAATATAGACCACAATGCATTGCATTTCAACTATTTTTGCAAAAGAATTGTATTTGAAATGTATTTTTTTATTAAAATCCACGTTTTCATCTTCAGAACTCAGTGGATTCATAAATGGTCATTGCAAAACGCTCAATTAAGTTAGATTTTAACTTCGTGAAATGAATGAAGTTAAAATCATTTACACCAAGTCAAAAGTCATTTACAAAAAAAAAAATCCAGGGCACTAAATAGTCCTGCACTATATAGTTTTTTAGTAGTCAGGCAGGGGTTAGGGTGGGAATTTGGTCATAGCCACAGTCTGACACCACTACATGTTAGCCATGTTAGAAGCGTTAGCCACATTATCTTATTCACAATACCTGTAACTCCCAACCTTGTTTGCAACGTGTAAAAAACAGACTGATACCGCTAAAACAAATGTTACTGTGACTACTTCACACACATGTACGCTGCCTTGTCTTCATTCTTCTACTTTCCAGGGCTAACCTCTACCTCTCTAGCTTGTCCTCCATCTGTTCCCTGCTCTCACTACAAATCACTATATCGTCTGCAAACCTCATAGTCCGTGCGGATTCCTGTCTAACCTCATCTGTCAGTTTGTCCATCACCATTGCAAGAGGAGTTGATGAAGTTGATTTTTGTTTGTGCCAAATGATATCCAATATTCCAGGATATTATGTGGAGCCACAGTGGCTTTGCTTAATAGAGACCGATTTGCTCATACAAGATTTTTGTGGTTGCCTGTCGAACAGACCAAAGATAAAAATACTTTTACAAACTAGCCTCAATTAGAAACTCAAAGTGTCAAAGAGATGTGAATTCTTTTATGCAAGGTTCAGAAAAAAATTAAATATACTTTTTCTAAAGTTGGAGCTCTCTCTACGTTTTTCTTCTCTTTTTTTTCACCCAAACAACTGAAGTGGGAGTGGTCAACAAGGAAAGCAACCTCTACGTTAGCAACCTGAGGCTCAGGAGCCACATGTGACTCTTTGACTGCTCTCTTGTGGTTCTCTGGTTAAAGAAAAATACAAAGGTTTTAATTCAGAGATAGTCAAAGGACAGTACGTATCACAAGTCCAACTAAAACATGTTGAGAGAGCTTTAAGCACCATGTTCCACAGAAATCAACTGGAGGTCAGTGAAAGCAACCAGAATTTTGATGCACCAGATCTTGGGGCGTATTTCCTATTTTTGAACAAATTAAAAGATTTTATAGTTAAAAAAAAAATAGTGTCACTAAATTAGCTGTGATTTGATTTTTCTTTGTTAGATTCACAAATTTCAAGGCAGAGATTCACCACAAATAGTTCAACTTTTTTTTCTTTTAATCACTGCTGACATTGTACTGCCAACTACTGCATTTGCTACATTGAGATGATCCCACAAGTTTTTATTTTGAAAGGTAGTCATGTAAAGTTCTGTCAAAAGGTATTTTTCATTTAGAAAAAAATGCTATTGTTATTTTTATGTTTTATTTATGTCAAAAAACAACAGTTCATTTGTATTTGTCATAACTGTTACAATAACATACTGTAAATACAAATGTGTGTCCTATTTTTCTGAAGGGGAAGACTTTATTGCTCCTACTTGGTTGAAGGTTGCAGACCCCTGAATGGCATCAGCTGACATACATCTTTTGTTGTTTTTTCAGGATTAATACAGACAAACAACAACAAATGTTCCTTTTCTACCAAAAGCATGCATTTCCTCCTATCCAGTAAACACAATGAAGGTTGCAGCTGCTTCTGGTTTACACTTCTAAACGCACCTTCTGCAGTGGGAGGGCTCCATGAGGCTCCTAGGAGTTTTGAGCTTTATTTCCTTGTGAAAAATGAAAAGTTCTGTCCAGATAGTCCACTGCTCTTGATCTTTTTGCCCAACATGAGAGACCAAACATCTCCCCTCTTAAAGAGACTGAACCATTGACTGTATATGAGAACTGGACTGGCTGAGTGTGACATCATCCATGGACAATGGCTTACTTCCAATGAAACAAAGTCCATCAAGTCGCATTATTTTACCAATAAGAACGTCGCCATGTTATAATCAGAAATTGTCAGCAAGCAGTGATTGGTCCGAGTCAACATTCCTAACTAATCTCACCAGTCAGGAGTGAGCTTCTATGAAGTCCATACCCCGATAGAAACCTGTCAATCAAATGTTTTGAATTTTCGACTTGGTACCATATCTGATTGGTCAGTTTATAACTTGAGTAATTTCCCATCCACAGTCAATGGTATGAACCCACCTTTAATGGATTATATAATCCACACAAAGCAAGTTTTTTTCACCTAATGTAAAAAACGTTGTAAAGGATTTATGACAGTCACACTCCTAGACACTGAAAAAACAAAAGAGTTTGCTGCACCTGAACAAGTCTTAACAAATCACAGTATTTATTGCCACTTAAAAAAAAACTGTCACCAATCCCTTTCATTCTGATGTTGAACATAAGTAGACTCCTGCTGCTCCTATATGGTGTTAATGGCTACAGCTGTGATGACATTTCAGCTCAGTGACCTCAGCTAGGTCACCTAACTGCAAAACGAGCTGGGACCGTCACAGTGGGGCTCATCAACATGACCGGCCCATTTGGCAAAGCCATACAGGTTTCTTTTTAACACCGACAAAGAAGTGGACAGCTCAGGTTAAAATACATGCTACTTCCACACAAAAACCCAGAGATACACATGTACAAATTTGACCTCCGATCTCGACTGTAGCAACATAGTCCACTTTAAATAAAGCATCAGTCTAGAGAGAGAGTTCACCCTCTTACCGCTTGTTAGCGTCCAGATGATAAAGCAAAAGTTAGTTTTGAAGAAGGCAGCGCAGAGATATAGAACATTTAAGTTATGTGACTGGAACTTGTTTTTTAGGTGTGCAGTATCACTTTGGAATATCACTTTTAATACACACACAACAGCCGATAAGAATAGAGTACTTACCCGGATCATGGCATAAAAAGTGATACCAAAATTTTGTTGACTTTCAAAGAGGCTGCCTTTTTGAATTTTCCTTAAAAACAATCCCTTTTAGTCAATTTTTACCCATTTAAAATCCTCATAGGGATTTCAACCAATCACCTCCTAACTCCACGAGCATCATCGGGAAGCTACTTGAAAAAACGTTTTTGCTTTAAACTTTGTAGATTTTAAACAGCTTTAGTGTGGCAAGCTGCATGAGTGGCCATCCCCTGTATGGGATTACATTTCTGCCATTAATTGAAAGGGCGTAAAGACAACTGAGCGGGCATATTTAGGAACTGAGTGAGTGAACCTTACAACCGCGCTGGCGCAATTCTAACTAAGCGACCCCGTATTTTACAATTGAACGGCTGCAATCCTAACTGAGCAGTGATCTTGCTCAGTCAGATCGTTTTTGCGCGCTCACATGAATTTACTGTGCGGTCAAATTGTTTTTGCGCGCTCACATGATTTTACGCTCAGTGTTAAGGGGGCGTTTTTGTCACTTTGTGGGCAGAAACCTTTCTGGTTGATCTGATTGGCCGAAATTTGCATGTCTTATAGTGAGACAGAGGGGCGGAACTTTCATTTTTCAGAGCCGGGCGGCTCTTGAGCTGCATGCAGCTCTCTGCCTCTTAGCATAGTTTCTAAATACAGCACTTTCACAGCCATAAGGTGAAAGTTGGACATTTTCTCCTAATGTACAGAGCAGCCCTAATGTGTTGTTGTGTGACTTCGGAAACCCTGGAAATGCAAAGAGGCACGGCACAGTTTAAACTGCAGCTATCAGCCACGCGGAGGAACACGGGAATCAAGCAGCTGCAGTTCGGTTAAGTTAGATCTTCACAGATTCAGACTTCCTGCTTCAATAACTCTTCTGATAAACGTTCAAATGTGTTAGCAAGTACCTCAATCATTTTGTATTAACACAGAGAGTGAACTACAAAAGAATTTTTAAAGAAAAAAGATAATTTGTATTGCCTTTTAATCAGAATTGTTCGTTTTAAGCTGTGAATGCAAATAGGGCAGCGAGCCGGCTGCTAAAGGACCGTCAATAAAGTGCACACCCTGTGAAACACCATCCTGTAAAAATCAGTAAACTTTTAAAAAGTGAATACATGTCTATATTTATATGAACTGGTAATGAAGACTTGTCAGCATATTCGTGTTACAATAAATATTTTGGAGGAAAGTCCATCTTTTTTTTTATCTTGTTGCACATACTTTTTCAAATTTTAATAGATATGAATCATGACTAAAGTTATCAGTAGTTATAAAGATACTGAAGCTACTGTCACCAAACCTTCTGTACTGACTAATATTGACCTTATTGTCATACTAAAATATATATATCATAAAATGTCAATAGTTCACTTTGTTCATTTATAGGAATTTTTCATATTTACAAATTGATCAGATTTGGTCAAAAATCCTCAATAGCTCTGAAGATGCTAGATTTTTTTACATAATCTTTATTGTAGTAGGAAAATAAGGTCATGATTAGTCAGTACAGTAAGTTTTGTGTCAGTAAATACAGTATCTTCAGAGCTACTGAGCATGTATGTTATGATTCATATCTCTATTAAATTTTAAAAACTATAAGCAATAAAATAGAGGTTGACTTTCTAACAAAATTTAGTATAATAATAATAATAATGTAGCATGACTATGTTGACAAGTCTTCATTACCAGTTCATATAAATATAGACATGTATTCACTTTTTAAAAGTTTACTGATTTTTACAGGATGGTGTTTCACAGGGTGTGCACTTCATTGACGGTCCTTTAGCAGCCGGCTCGCTGCCCTGTTTGCATTCACAGCTTAAAACGAACAATTCTGATTAAAAGGCAATAAAAATTATCTTTTTTCTTTAAAAATTCTTTTGTAGTTCACTCTCTGTGTTAATACAAAATGATTGAGGTACTTGCTAACACATTTGAACGTTTATCAGAAGAGTTATTGAAGCAGGAAGTCTGAATCTGTGAAGATCTAACTTAACCGAACTGCAGCTGCTTGATTCCCGTGTTCCTCCGCGTGGCTGATAGCTGCAGTTTAAACTGTGCCGTGCCTCTTTGCATTTCCAGGGTTTCCGAAGTCACACAACAACACATTAGGGCTGCTCTGTACATTAGGAGAAAATGTCAAACTTTCACCTTATGGCTGTGAAAGTGCTGTATTTAGAAACTATGCTAAGAGGCAGAGAGCTGCATGCAGCTCAAGAGCCGCCCGGCTCTGAAAAATGAAAGTTCCGCCCCTCTGCCTCACCATAAGACATGCAAATTTCGGCCAATCAGATCAACCAGAAAGGTTTCTGCCCACAAAGTGACAAAAACGCCCCCTTAACACTGAGCGTAAAATCATGTGAGCGCGCAAAAACAATTTGACCGCACAGTAAATTCATGTGAGCGCGCAAAAACAATCTGACTGAGCAAGATCACTGCTCAGTTAGGATTGCAGCCGTTCAATTGTAAAATACGGGGTCGCTTAGTTAGAATTGCGCCAGCGCGGATGTAAGGTTCACTCACTCAGTTCCTAAATATGCCCGCTCAGTTGTCTTTACGCCCTTTCAATTAATGGCAGAAATGTAATCCCATACCCCTGTTCCTCGCATATTTTTTGGCTGAGAAAAATAAATAAACGTAAATCTGTGGCTCAAGATGAACAAAAGGATTTAAAATACGATATGAACATAGTAGGACATAGTTGACAAAAAAGAAACCTCTGTTGCTAGGGAAATCAAAAATGTAGTTTTGCCAATTCTTCTCAAATATACATAAACCTGTCAGTAACCCCCAGGGGACCAAAAAAATAAAATGGTTTCTATGGAAATAAAACCACAATGAATTCACCATTTTGAAAAAAGCTTTTTTTTTAATGAATTTGTCTATTGCAGCCTTGACCAGGGTAGGGGGAGACTGAGGGATGTGTAGCAGCTGCTCAGCCACTGATGGCGGGGTGGGTAGCACTAGTGGGCCATACAATGCCACTCACAACTTTAATCATCCTTCTTTCACTGCCCACACATGCCAAAATGTGAGAAATTTCCAAATTTGTATTTTTGTTTTAAAAAATTGACATCAAATAAATGACATATCTGCATTTTAGCTTCAACGCTGGTTCTGTGAAAGATTGCAGCAGATCAGTAACACTCAGGGCGGCTGAAGTCAAGAGCCAGAGAATAAAACCATCATCCCACGTTGGACCTGATTTATTCAAGCCTAAAATGATAAATAAACTCCAGCTCTGCAGTTTTCGTAAGAGGAGACGTTATGACTGGAGCACTTGTAATTATGTGCAACAAAAACACAAGGTTAGGGGACTTTTTTTTTACTAAAATGCCAAAGTAGTGGCAGTTCTGAGTGCTGGAGTTTAAAAAACAGCTCTAATAAGTACAAAAAAAAGCCTCAAATAGTCATTCATCAGAAACAGGCTGAAGGTTGCTTTTATGTAAACTTGTTATGCTCTGTGGTTGATCTGAGCAAACTAAATTTTTATTTTTCAGCATTTTTGGTTCCATCAGTTTGCAGGTAATGAAAATGAGTAACACTATTGTTATAGTGTGTAAAGAAATATCCTATGTTAATAATGTGTTTGTCTAAGATTCCTGCCAAATAAATATTAAAGTAATTCAGTAAATAATTCTTGAGACAGTGGATTTTAAAAATGAATTTAAAAGCTAAAGTTTATCCTTGAATATATTTAATTGATGCTCCCTTTACT
The DNA here is from genome assembly GCA_023969325.1 of Oryzias curvinotus. NCBI lineage: Eukaryota > Metazoa > Chordata > Actinopteri > Beloniformes > Adrianichthyidae > Oryzias > Oryzias curvinotus. The sequence goes on from CM043711.1 coordinate 12,060,070, forward strand.
TTTTCTTTCACTTTTTTGAAGACGTACCAGACATACTAATTGTGCTACAATAACTATTCATCCTAAAGCATAGTTATTTTATTTTGGTAGAGTTGCTTTAATAATTAATAATATTTTTTTTGTTTAAAACCTTGACAATTTTTCTGTTCTTTGGTTCAGTTGTGGGCTTCTTTTATAGGGAACTGATTTTCCGAAATGCATTACAATCAAATTAAAACACAAGTGATGATGATTTATTTTATTCAATATAATGATGTAATTTTACTTTATCTTATCCCTGTAAAGCCCACTACATGAAAAACTTACAGAACATTCATGTTATTTATCTTTTGTCTTAAGACGTTTTTACTCGCAACAATCTTAGTTTAAAATGCGAAAATACTGACCTTATTTACGGTCTCAAATTTAACTGACATTTTTAACATAAAAATTTAATTATCAACAAAGTTTTTATCTTTTTCAATACAGCAAATATTCATAGATGAGTTATTCTTCCCATAAAATCTTGAAAATTAGCAAAACTTTTTCCCGCCAAAAGTGTTTTTGAGATTTTATGGAGGCAGCCATTTTGAAATGTGCAGGAAAAGCTCTTCTATTTTTTCATTTTCTTTTTCTACTTGCCTTGTTCAACAGCTTAGCAATTGGAGAAGAACTGAAGGCCTCTTGTGTTGGACATATTTTATGTGTAGAATCATGAAGCAAGAAGTTGCTAGAAGTTTATGATCATTACTTTCAGGTGTTAATGTGCATCTAAAAGGGGCGGGACCTGTCCACACACACTCAAATGTTACAAATATACCTGTTGGCTCCAAAAATCTTTACATACATACAACATGTCAACAGATACACAGTACCACTACAGTTCCCACACACATACGTATGCATACAAACCAAAGCGAACAACCCTTATACTGCCTCTAGTGGAATGATGATGAACCACAGGGCAGAAAACAGACAAAATTATGTTTTCTAAACATGCTAATGAGATATGGGTCTCAGAAATGCGAGCATCAAATATGAATTGAACGGTTATAAAGGGTTAACAACCCAACAACATGTGTGAAACGAAAGTAATGTATAAACTTGAGTCATGTTTCAACTAACACCAGAACTTTGTTAAGTAAAGGTTGTAGTACATTATATCAATAAATCCTTGCAATTTTGCTTGTATCTGCAGACTATTGGCCCTAAGGAAGGCTGGCAGGTGTACAGCTCTGCCCAGGATGCAGATGGACGCTGCATCTGTACAGTGGTGGCTCCAGAACAGAACCTGTGCTCCAGAGACGCCAAAAGCAAGCAGCTTCGCCAACTTCTTGAAAAGGTGAACATATTTGATAATGAGTGGACCCTTGAATTGCCACATGACTTGTCATTTTCAACAAGCCCATTTTGCCAGGATATGACATCACAGATCCCTGGCAATTCCTGAAATTGGAAGTAGTCACATTGATTGTGTATGAACACTGGATGGAGGGACCCCTTCCTTAGGGCCTCCTTTTTCAAACAGGAAGTACCTGCTGGATCCAAGAAGCCAAAACCCCTTAGACTTCTAGTTGGAAATAATAAAGCTACATTTATTATTTATTTTATTAGTCAGAATAATCATTTTTGCTGTACTTCCTTTTTTAACATGTTCTCAATTATCCTATTTTTGTCATACTTTTCTCTTTATAGCAAGTTATTAAAGTTATAAACTGACCAATCAGATCCCTCAATAAATATGTATATAGTTGCACGTCAAACATTCAAAACGTTTAATTGACAGATTCCATGAAGCCTTGTTTTAAAATGCAGAGGTGTGGACTTCCAACAAGCCCTCTCCTGATTAGTGAGAGTGGTTGCCATAGAAATGATAAGTCAGACAGACTCAGACCAGTCACTGCTTACTGATTACATCTGGAGAATGTGAAGAAAATTTTCGGGATTTATTGTCCAATGATCAAAAGCAACACTAACATTTAGATTTTGTTTACTGCTGAAGTTAACCAGGAAGTTGACAGAAAAACTTGACTGTTGCATTGCTCAAAGTAACAAAAAACATGAGTTTTCTCTCTTCTCTATAACCTATGTGTTTTTATCTGTTATGTTTTGTTGATTCTAATTTCCAGTCCTAAATAAATGTATAAATGATAGCAGGATTTGAACCTACGGCATCAGAAATGTTTAAATATTAGGTATTTACACTATCTCATATTTTCATTATTTTGTTTTCACATAATGTTCCTGCATGTTTCAAAAACTCCTGCATTTGTGAATTGTCTTGAGTATAAAATGTACGATACAAATCAAACTGCAGTTTGGACTGAAATTCAAGATGTTACTGGTGTAAATGTTGCTCAAAAATCAATGTCTTTTCTGTAAACTGTCAACACTGTCAGTACTATAAATTATGGAAAAGGTTCTTATTCATCCAGCTAAAGTTATCAGAGGATTTCTGTTCATTGGAGCAAGCAAGACATTTTGCTGCTCATTCAAGTAGATCCTTTATGTAAATTTAGAAGAAAAAAAAAAAAGTAAAGCAAGAAAAATGGAAGAGGGTGCATCGATGTACTAGCCAGGACTCTCTCCCACTTTCCTTTTTCTGCTTTTTTTCTTTCTAGAGTACATGAAATTTGCAAAATGAGCCATTGTAACTAGAGATGGGCCAATATAACCTTTTCCGTCCAAAAAAGTTTTGATTTCCTTTTTGTTTCTTCATTAAAAATGCACAACTTGTCTTTTACTGGACAATCAAATTTGACTTTTTAACTTACAGCAAATGATCTCATAGTAACAAGTATCATTTTAAAACTTTCATATAAATATATCTGTAAGCATTCAGACCGTTTTTTTGAATATTGGACATTACTGTAAACCAGACGCTCCCAATTGCCTGGGATCTGTAAGGAACAACATGACTCCCTATCAAAAATAACATCTACCTGAAAACTTCAATTTCCGACTATGACTGTAAACATAAGCTTCCCACTTTCTTAGGAACAAAAGACAAAGTGTTTCTGTAAACAGTCAAAAGAATATCAGTAGACTTTTTTATATTGGATCAATACCGATAGACTTAAATTATGCCAATATTGCCAATACCAATACTGGCACCGGTATATCACTTATCCCTAGTTTTAACCGTGTGATGTTCAAGCATCCACTCTAAGGAATCCAGCTGCAAAACAAACCAGACCTAAATACCCTCATGGTAAGGGTGTAACCATTAAGCAACTTAAATGATGTACATTCCTACAATCCAATCAGATCCATCTTTCTGAGACAAGTTTTTAATCAAATTGATCTATATCATCATAAAGTTGATTCATTTTATTACTATAATGTAAAAACAACCACCACAGCAGACAACAAACACGTGATGCAACAAAAAATGATCAGTCCATCATTCTAGTCCAATGTGTGGGAACACTGAATTTAGCAAAGACATGTGAACATACAGTGTGGTAGAATGTTCTAATAATTTTATCTTGCAATAAAAACAAGGAATCTGAAAAAACTTCATCTGCACCATTCAGTACCCAGGTATTTATCGCTGAGTCACACTGGTTGAATTTTTGGCTAAAAATTGATTTTAGGTCAGTAAATCAGATTGTTCAAAATGAACCAATGTTGCTTATGAATCGCATTGTCAACCACAAATTACAATACGAATTGAATTGTTGTTAAAAGAAATCATTACACCACTACGTCTTGGGCATTTCCCACCGAATGAAACGCAGTCTGAACAAGCCTGAAGCAGAATGAACCATAAGAGGAAAACCTGAAGGGGCCCACATCAGTAATGCCAGATAAGCTTTCTAACACATGAGAAATCAAGAGGTTTCTCCCAAAATCTATCGAACAAAGGGTCTGAGAAAAATGTGATCTAACAGAACATAATTATGTTTGGCTGGTAGCTTTGGTTGGTCTAGGACAGTGTTTTTCAACCTTTTTTGAGCCACGGCACACTTGAACCTTGACAAAAATCCCGCGGCACACCAGCATCCCAAAAAATAGATAAATAAAAAAAAAGAACAAGCTCATAGTCTGTATTGATCTACAGCCCCTCTGTAATCTCACATGCATTTTTGTGATAATTGTTGCAGAAAAAGCTGGAAGCTGCAGCTGTTTTTTTTCTAAAAGATGTATTAAAAATTAAGTCAAAAGATTCAAAAACTGTTTGATGTGTGTTCGTTGTTTTAAGACGTTAAGAGGAGAGACTCATTGTCCGCTAAAACAGTCACTTTAATGCATCATGGGAGATGTAGTGCCGAAAAATAGAGATGTAGTTCACTTGTTCCACAGTTTGATAACAGATTCTTTTGAAAGCTACACCGCTAAAGACGAGCTTTAGCTGGTATTTTTCTTAGAACAGAGACTTTTTTGCGTTAAATCGAAACAAGGAAGTGAATACTTCAACCACTTCTGATTGGTCAGACTGATGACATGTGATTAAGCCTTCAAGAATGATTGGTGGAGACAGTTAAAGGGGCGGGACTTTTCCTTACACCGTTAAAGCTGCAGCTATAACTGTACCGCGGGGGACCGTCATTCTTATTAAAGTGTCTTTAATAGAATCATATAAACACAAAGAAAAAATATTTTTATGATATTTCATATTCTTAACTTCTCAGTGTTTTATCAGGGCCTGTTTGGATGAACAAAGAGCTGATTTCCTGGAGATGGTAAATATTTCTAGATGATCAGTTAATGAGGGCAATTTCTCACGGCACACTTGACCATCTCCCACGGCACACTAGTGTGCCGCGGCACACTGGTTGAAAAACACTGGTCTAGGAGAGAGGACACAAACACATACAAGGTTCATGTACGTGCTTCAGATTAGAATTAACATTGGTCTGTTGCATCCAGGTGCAAAACATGTCTCAGTCCATCGAGGTGTTGAACCTGCGGACGCAAAGAGATTTTCAATATGTCATGAAGATGGAGAACCAAATGAAAGGCCTGAGGACAAAGTTCCGGCAGGTTGAAGACGAACGAAAATCCATGATCTCCAAGAACTATCAGGTATTGCCATGGCTTACTGATATCTGTGTGTTTGTAGAGATGATGTACTATATGTATGTGTAATAAATAATGTTTAAAGATACTCTGAAACCACAGTCACAGTGGTAACATATCAGTTATCTTTTCTGTCTGAATGCCAAAACGTGCAGGATACAGACTTCAGCCTAAGGTTTTGGCACAATATTGATCAGTATTGGACTCATTTTCTACTGAGAAAAACTAATGAATTCTAAAACAATCTTTTTATTTTTGCAAATAAAAAGTGCCCCTGCTCAAAAGCAGTCTTTCCAGAGGCTAAAAGTATAAATAAAAATTGACTGCATTCACAAAAACATTGCATGTCATTTTATTGCATTTTTGTGCTTAAAACAGTCTAAAATAAGCTTAAACTTGCAAGCAGTCTATTAAAAATTGATTGAAAATTTTTATTGCAATTTACAGGAATAATTTTCGCTCTACAGGTTTTAACCAACTGCCTATTTTCTGCTTTACATAGACTTTAAGACCATTTAGCCCTACAGTTGGGTCCTGTCCTTGCCGTAAATTCTGTCCAGATACCTTCAGTTCTCACCGTCTCTGTTCTGTCACCCCGGCAGGAGCTGAAGGATAAGATGGACGAGCTGAAGCCTCTGATCCCTGTGCTGGAGCAGTACAAAATGGATGCTGCGCTCATCTCCCAGTTCAAGGAGGAGATCAAGAACCTGTCTGTGGTTCTGACGGGTATTCAAGAGGAACTGGGAGCCTACGACTACGATGAGCTCTACCAGCGTGTCCTGAGACTGGACACGAGGCTGCGCAGCTGCATGGGCAAACTCAGTAAGAAGTCTTTGTGTGTTTCTGTAGAAGTTGACAGTGCTGGAAGTAACTTGTTAAAAAGTAATAGATTACTGATACATGAAAATATTACTGTAACGACGTTTTAGGAATATTTTACCAATTACCATATTTTTCTGATTATAAGTCGCGTCTTTTTGCATTCCTTGGCTGGGGATGCAACCTTTGCTCATGTGCAACCTATATGTGATTTATATACACTGACCAAAAATATAAACGCAACATTTTTGTTATTGCTCCCATTTTTTATGGTATGAACTCAAAGATGTGAAACATTTTCCACATACACAAAATAACCAGTTCTCTGAAATATTGTTCACAATCTGTGTAAATCTGTGATAGTGAGCACTTCTCCTTTGCCAAGACAATCCATCCCACCTTACAGGTGTGCCATATCAAGATGCTGATTAGACAGCATGATTATTGCACAGGTGTGCCTTACACTGGCCACAAGAAAAGGCCACTCTGAAATCTTCAGTTGTATCACACAGCACAATGCCACAGATGTCGCAAGTTTTGAGGGAGCGTGCAATTGGCATGCTGATAGCAGGAATGTCCACCAGAGCTGTTGCTAAGGAATTGAATGTCCATTTCTCCGCCATAAGCCTTTCCTCTGTTCTTTATCCACCATTACAATGTCTGGTTGGTTTGTCATTACCATTCTACTAGTCTGGATCTGGAAGTCCCACATGACCTTTGCCATCTCATCTATCACCTTTGGAGGTGTTTCCCATTTTGACCTTGGGGTTTCTAGTCCATTGTCCGCACACATGTTCCTGCCTATTATTCCAGGCACTTGATTGTGGCGCTCCATGTATGCTTAACAGCAACGTAGAAGAAGACACACCATGCAGTCTTAGGCCGCTTGTTCCAAAGCGACACAGACGATAAAGAATTCAATTATATTAAGTAATATATAGACTTTCGTTGACTTATCATCATGTTCTATTTGCTATTGTTATCGGAATAATTGTTCATATCTTCTTCTTTGAACGAGGAAGTTGCAGATGAGAGGGTTCGATAGATGTGGTGGTGATAGCAGCCAATGGGAAAATTAGAAGAGGTGCTCTAAAAACTCGTTAGAAATGTAAACGCAAATGTTATCGTATTTTTTTTATTTAGAAATCACTTATACCAGGGGTGGGCAAGTTGTGTGCAGGACTGCTGGTGCTGAGTAAGCCGGCTCCTACTTCCCATCATCCATCTTTTTACACTCTCCTGTTAGTTTACAACCCCAACCAATTTTGTTAGGGGTGCAACAAAAATGGTGAGCAATGTTGAAGCTATCCAGCCGTACATTGAGCTAGATGTCGATGGAAACAAAGACGTACATGGATCTATTTGTCTATAAGTGGATGCAGTAGAATGGAGCAGAGCAGGGAGCTTGTGGCCTGTCCAGCATATTTTCTATGTCACAAATATTATATTTTTCTAACAGCAGTTTTTTGTCTGGTCCTGATTCACAATGGAAAAAAAACTCAGAAATGCAAATTCACTATTAGTTTTAGTTAGTTTTAGTTATATATGTCCTCCATCATAAAAAAAGCAAGAATATGTTAAAAAAAAACACCAAACACAATTTTCATCAGAAAGGGTCTTTCGCTTTTTCACTTCACTTTTGCATTATTTCTGCCCCCCATAATTGTAATGCTTTAAAAGCTGTTTTATTTAAGATGACCTTCAAATATGAAAGTCAATTGTTTAGACAAGACTAAATGTATGGCAAATGTAAAGAAATCAATGTGATTGTAATCCTGTAGTTTCTTTGCATTCAGTGATAATAGTTAAGTCTAGCCCTCCTGGCAAAAAGAATGCCGACACCTTTGCTCTAAGAGCTTCATGCCTTTTTCAGCTTCAGGCCTTCTGAAGAACACTACAGAGTGGGAATGCTGAATTACCTTTAGCTGTTTCATTGGGTTCCCAGTTTAAAAAAAAAGGAAAATAAAAAAAAAAAGGTTTGCTCCCAGTGCTCTCTTAGTATGCACAGAGGGCACACTCTCGGGTGGCACAGGCATGAAATTGGCTTGGGAAATCTACTTAGAGACAGAATTCAGCACGGCACATCTTATCACTGTGTTTCTTTATTAACAGCGTGTGGGAAATTAATGAAAATCACTGGACCTGTTACAATAAAGACATCTGGAACCCGGTTTGGGGCATGGATGACTGACCCCCTTGCATCAACCAGAAACAACAGGGTGAGTTCTGGGAGTTGGGGGGGGGGGGGTCGACAATAATTACTGTGTTGTCAAAAGGATAAATCAGTTAAATCAATTAATTTGAGGTTTCATGACATACCAACGTTTTGGTAACCTTAAGAGTTCTGATAGTCGCCAACTCTCTTAGCGTGTATCATATGTCTGACTGTAACTCTGTTTCGGTCCGATCTAGGTTTGGTATATGGACAGCTACACCAACAGCAAGATTGTGCGCGAGTACAAGACGATGGAAGACTTTGTAGCCGGAGTGGTTTCTCGAACCTACAGCCTCCCGTACAAATGGGAAGGAACCAATCATATTGTCTACAATGGTTCGCTTTACTACAACAAATACCAGAGCAACATCATTGTGAAGTACAGCTTTGACTTGGGCACTGTTCTGGCACAACGAGCTTTGGAATTTGCCGGTTTCCACAATATGTACCCGTATACTTGGGGAGGTTATTCTGACATCGATGTCATGGCCGACGAAATGGGACTTTGGGTCGTGTACGCAACCAACCAAAATGCAGGAAATGTGGTCATCTCCCAGATAGACCCCGACACCCTGCAGGTCTTGAACACTTGGAACACAGAATACTCCAAAAGGAATGCTGGGGAATCCTTCATGATCTGTGGGACACTCTACATCACCAACTCTCACTTCTCAGGAGCAAAGGTTTACTACGCCTACTCCACAAAAACATCAACTTATGAATACATCGACATTCCTTTCCACAACCAGTATTTTCACATCTCTATGCTTGACTATAACGCTAGAGACAGAGCACTATACGCCTGGAATAACGGACACCAGGTTATCTTCAATGTGACGCTTTTTCATGTCATAAAAACTGATGACGACTCCTAAAACAAAATGGAGACTCCTTAATCAACCATGAACACAGCGTCATTTGTGATCTGAGGGCCAACTAGTTAACTGCGCTTTCTCCAGTCCAATGTGGAGTTTGATCTACCCATGCTACGTTCATACCGGTTCAGAAACGCGCATTCAAGCGACCACTTTCAATTAAAAGTCTATGTAAACGCATGTGTGTGTTTCGACCTTTAACATTGAATTATCTCGTGTTAACGCTACACAAGTTGCCAAGGCTCTACGCGCCTTGAACACGCATCAAAAGTCAAACCAGTTAAACTCTGACCAATCAGTAACTTGGTTTTGTAGTAACAGATAAATAGTGTATTTTTTAAAACATGGAAGTGACAACTATTTTAAAATTGATCATAGAAGAGAAATTATTGATTGCAGTTTTATGCCTGGCTGGAATTGTATGACACCAAGTCTTTCATATTTTGGAAACGCTTGGAGCAGGATTTGAAAGATTTGTACCGCGTCAAGATTTCACACCAAGCCTCTTTTCAACTGCAGATACATTCGCCAGCAGGTAACGCTACTGTGTGAACACGGTACGCTAAAGACGCTATCAAGAATACGCAGTGTGTACGTAGCGTTACATGCAGACCTTAAACTTTTTCGACCACTGGTTCTGTAGTCATGAATAGCGCATGGAAACACAAATGCCTTTACCCCTAAAATTATTCCTTTTAATACGCCACCATTGCTGCTGATTAAATATGCATTTTTTGCATTAGGTTTTGCCAGCCGCTTGTGCATGAATGTCCATATCTTGTCGATTGCTATATTCTAGTTGTTTTGTTGTAAATTTGCCGGAGGCTTTAAAGTGTTGTTTTTATGCTCTATTTATAAGTCTATCTAAACCTTGAGCGCAATCGGCAGAATGTTCACCACAGTGTATATAGTTGCCATTCTTTTTAATGGCTCTGTAATTTATTGCTGTTATAAAGTCTCTGTGAAAAGATCATATTTGTATTTTTATAAACAAGACCATAAAATAGTGTCTGTTCATTTTCATTACAATTAAACATTGTATATTTCCTTCAAATCGTACTGATTTGTACCTAATTGTTGGTTTGTTGTAGTTAAGAGAAAGTTTGTTAGGAAATTATTTATTGTTTTCAAGCAAAATAGTAAGAAATATTTCTTTTTCTTTTAGGGAAATTCTTGTGTGTTTATATATATAAATATATATAAATATATATATATATATATATATATATATATATATATATATATATATATATATATATATATATATATATATATATATATATACACACACTTGTGTCATGTTTTAAAAGTACATCAATAAAATGTAATATTTTGTTTGTAAGTAAAAATGCCCACATTCTCTTGTAATTTGTAAAAAAAAAAAAAAAAAAAAAGATTATGTAGATGATTTCCTAATTTAATCTCTCACACTCAAAGTTGTCCAAAACAACTGTTTGCGCATGAATTCAGAAACACAACCTCAATTCAAAACTAAACAGTAAACGTCTAGCAGGAAAGTGCACATATAAACTTTCTTTTAATTATTTCAACATTGGAGCTCTAACACTTCTGTGTTCGCATTCATTTAACTACCGAAACTCTTCAACCGCTTACGCATTTAACATGTTTCCAGAGGACTGTGAAGTATAATCTATTAGTTTTGCGCTAAAATCCAACAACCGTTTACATGATCAACATAAATAAGCTGATTCTCACGCAAGAGAAGTTGTTTTGGACAGCGATGACATAAACGATTAAAGATTTGCGGTACGCCATAGAACGTGTTATTTAGCCGTTGCTGGCGGTGGCTAAGATGTTAATGGGTTACAATAACAGAAAGTATTGTTATTTTTGCTTAATTCAGAATGATGATGTTATTAAGAAAAAGTCAGATGAGAACAAAGAAAAACAAGTTGGCTCCCATCTAGTTAGGGTGTGTCACATTCAGAACTTCTACAACACAAATATATTTTCCAAAACAAAGCTTAAAAAATATTAGTGGAGCCGTTTATTAAAATAACTGTGCATTTAATGGTACAAAATTTGGCATGGGGTGTACCTTAGCCACAAGAAAATCCAAGATTTTAAAATATATATGATACACATGTAATATTATCCTGTAGGTACCCCTCAAGTTTAAAGACTGCATGAACAGCTCATATTATTGAGACTGGGGCAAATAGACATTGAGTATTTTTTGTACGAATTGAATGTATGGCTACCACCTTAAAAAATGGCCGCCATTTTGGATTTTCCCTGTGGCTAATGTACTTTTCTCAAACGAGATTGTTAGGTACATCCATGCCAAATGTGGTGCTTCTAATACAAAATGCATAATTTTGTCTGAAATTATCAACCTTTATGGCTCCCTGTCTGTCCATATAGATGTCTGACATTTTCCCACAAAGCAATCTCTCAGGCCTTAGTCACAAGTTAAGGGTGGATGCATGCAAAAAATGGGATTTTCTTCAAACATGCTGCGGTCGTAGTGAGCACTTAAACAATACAACATAAGGGTAAATAATGGTGAAGTAGATTAAAATTGATTTTTCATTTTGTCAAACCCTACGCCGTCAAACCCATACATCATGTGTAACATTATTCTTACAAATACTTCACGATACACTTACCACAAGCATGACAATGGTATGCTACATTTTCATGATGTCCCTTAAGGTGGCCTCAAAAGCCCGTAGGGAACTAACTGGAAGACACACCTGTGCTCCCCTTAAAATGCAACCGCTTCCCCATACAGGTCAACCTCTCGTATGGCTGCATATGATCAATGTGTCAGCAGTCTTACAGTGCTAAAGTCCGATATTTCCTGGAAAGAAAGTTACTTGAGCCTTTTACGGAAAACTTGCACACAGCACATGCCTCGTTCCTGCTTAAGTTGTTAGACTGCAATCATCCCATGCATGCAGAGGCACCCCACAGTGTGAGACATTCAGCATTTATGACATTCAAACATCCCTGCAAGAGTGATGAGTGCAACATCTTTCACTGACTTGTCAAGCCCTGTGGCACCGCTGGCTTCCCTTTCTGGAATAAATGACATGAGGACACAATCTGTCATGCATTAAATAAAGTAATGCCGTCGAATGGATGCTCTCTTTGTGTGGAAGTTGATGGATACCTGAAAAGACAGGTTGCTATGACAAAGGAATGGATGGGGTTTTCCTGTTTTCCAGACTTCTTAAAGAGGAAACAGCAACAGGTGTTCCCCCACGATTGTCATTTTTCAGAAAATAAAAAAAAGAGAAAACAGACCTATTGCTTTGATCTTGCAGATGTAGTTTCAGCAACAAGATCTACACAGGTACATCTAGAGAAACCGTCGGTCACTTCAAAAAGTGAAGTTTGTATTTTATTTGCAATCATTACAGATTGAAATATTTCCAGCTTTTATCTGTTATAATTTTAGTGATTTAGATTCTGAACATGAGAAAATCAGATCAGACCAATCATAAAAGGTTATTTTTTTTAGAGCAGATTTCTGATTCGGAAAGTTTCTACAAACTCAGTACTTGGTGAGGCTTCCTTTTGCATGAATAACTGCTGTGTTTGGGTTGTGGCATGAAAGTGATCAATATATGGCAACTTTTGACTGTATATGAGACTAGACTGAGTGACACCTTCCCCTTTGCGTTCCAAAAAGTTAGTACCTGCTGAGTTGAAAAGCCAAAATCCCATAGACTTCTTTTTTTTTCATATATTGTCCTCATTCAAGTGGTAGGGGTGTGGCCTTCCAACAAAAAACTCTCTCCTGATTGACGAGAGGGTTTGACATAGATGTCCCTTTAACTGTAAAGCATTGGACTGCACAGCATGTAAAGGGCTTTTTAAAAAATGAAAGTGTTTTTGATTTAATTTTTGATTTTATTAGATTTTTGGTTTGATTTGATTCAATTTTCTTTTTGGTTTTTATTTGATTTGATTTAATTTTTGGTATGGTTTGGTTTGATTTTTTTTTTTATTGTTTAAAGGGGCTGCGACAGACTGGCGACCTGTCCAGGTTGTCCCCTGCCGGGATAGGCTCCGGCAGCCCCGTGACCCCGAAAGGGAGAAACGGTTAAGAAAATGAATGAATGAATGAATGAATGTTTAAAGGGACAGTCCGATTTCTTATAACATATAAAACATTGGTTAAAAAAAAAATCTAGAACTAGCCCGAAGTTTATCATTTATCTATAGTCCCCTAGCCTTCTTTTTAATAAAGAAGCAATAGACATACATATTAAATAGAGTCATAAGATAAAACCTAAAAAAATTCTACACACAGTACAACAAAACAGAGAAAGACATGCACATAATTAAGAGCAATAGATGCATCAGAGAAATATATCAAAATAGTTTGTAGAGAAGTTCAAACAACGCAATGAGCTATAAAAATGGAAATCACAAAAGCGTCATATAACCAGAAACCCAGTTTTTTAAATGTCAAAATTGCAATAAATTTTACCACTTAAAGGGGGATATTAGCTTGTAATAAAAGCTTCACGTGTTTGTGCCACTTAACCACAAGAATTCTCACGTATCCCAAACTCTTTTACTCTACATATAAAAATCTCTCCCATCAGCAGGTCCTAACGGAATAAAAAATGATCTAACCGGAGAACCAAGTTAGTATTGATCTTCTCACTCTTCCTCAGCCGTTTGGCTGGCTGGCCATTTATTTGTGGAGATAGACACATTAGATCAAACCCTCTGTGCGTGACAACATACATCTTTATCAGCGCTCAGCAGACAGCACAAGATACACAGCAGTAGCTCGACGCAGTCTAGTGGGCTACACACCATATCAGGACAGATCTGCAGTGCTTTTGAAATGTTGGATTGAGTTGGACTTCTACTTCTGGGATTTATTCTGCAGGAAAAGAAAACCATCACAGCAAAGCATGCTGGGAGGAGCTACTGTAGGGATTATTTGCTAACTTTTCTTTGTTATAAAAAGTTCAGTATTAAAAATGCCTTGAAAAGTCAGTGGTGATGTGACTATCTCATTTTTCACACAAATCAGCAAACACATTTTTAAGGCGCAAAACCTGGCAACTAAACTTGAAAGAAAACATCAAATCCCATTAGTAATTCCCATATAACTAATAATTTAAAGGTGAAAAGGCATTTACAACTGTTGGCGTAAAGAGTGACAAAGTGTGTAATAAGTAACAAAAAACAAAGAAGTTTAATCATTTCTTTGCTTTGACATACCTTTGTGGTCTATATCAGGGGTCGGCAACAAATATGTCTGGAGCCGCAAAATATTAAAAGCCCTATTTAAGCCTTATAATGAAGGCAACACATGCAATATGTATCTATATTAGTTATATTAGCCTACTATCAAAATGTCACCTCTGGACAGTCATCGGACTGTGTTGTGTAGCAGGACATCAGAATGATAGCTTTCAACTTCATCAAGCAATGCACAGAACCGACGGTGGTTCCATTTACATCAGCCACCTGTTTAGCGGTCCTCTAAAAGTTTAAAAAAAGAAAAGCCCTGCTGGTAGAAGTGTGTATCGTGAGCTACTACACTAAACCCCGTTGACAGAAACGTTTAACTTTAATATTGTAATAATTCAGCTGTACTGTCACCTAAGCAGATTCCCAGCAGCTAAACTGATCATCCAAAGGCTTCTTTGGAGAGCTGTCTGAGCTTCGTATACCACACCACCCCGAACAGACTCAGTGACAAACAAGTAGCAAGATGAGCAAAATCTTCTTTAGAGTAAACAGCCCATTTATTCCAGATCACACAAACCACCCAAACAGCATGGACCTCACTTCAGTTCACAACACTTTTACTCAAGGTTTTACACCAAAACTCCCCACTTCCCATGAGCCTTAGGGGCTACAGGTCGCTACAATATTGTAGTGGCGGTCATGTGCATTTTAGGTCTGTTAGCAGCAGGGGATTGTGGGCTCCAGTCCCCTGATCTGATAGGGCTCAGCATGAGCGTTTCTGTTTGGCCATGTTTCTTTTCAAATGGCAGTTTTGTTGTTCCACATTAGTTTATTCTTTCTGTTATGTTTGTTTCTTTTTGTTGCACCATAAGTGTGAAAGGCGAAGAGATTGATGACACCTGTGCAATGTTCAATTTGTTGTGTGTTCAATAGAAATGGGGTTCGTAATGCCAGAAAGGAGAGTATGCCCTCTGCTTCCCTTACCACCCTCTCCTCTTTGAGACTGTAGGAAGTCCTGTGATGTCAGGGACACAAACTGTTCTCCAGCGCAGCCAGTTGATTGACAGTTCAATTTATAGATAACTTGACTCCTGTTTTCCTGCTGCAAATGACATAACTGCTGGGTGTTACAATATTAATTCTACACACTCTTACAGCATTGGCAAATGTTAAGAATATTTGTGTCTTGTTATTCCTCCTACAGAAACCATATTAAAACAAAAAATACATTTCTCTCTCCCATCTTTTTACATTCTCAAACCTTTTTGAAAATGCTCCAGGGAGCCTCTAGGACGGCGCTAAAGAGCCGCATGCGGCTCCTGGGCCGCGGGTTGCCGATCCCCGGTCTAGAGCAACAGTTTTAAACAAAACTCCGATTTCATATTATTTTCAAATCCATTTGAGCATCCAACACATTATCAAATCAAATTTTTGAATAAAGCACTTTTCATATGTAACAAAAAGTGCAATATATAGTAAAAACCTTTTTCTACTAAAAAAAAAAAAAAAAACGGAAAAACAAATACCTTCACATAAACACACAAAAGATAACACACATCAAAAAATTCTGGGTTTTGGCGAAAACTTTCCATATTTTTTGCACTCTAGGGCAAACCAGGTTAAAAGTGGCACTGTCAATGTATGGTCTGTTTTCGAAATTATGTTTTATCTAAGACGTACTCGACTAGAAGGGGCATTAACTGAGACAAAAGAGCCAGTTATAAATGTCAGTCAGCCAGACTTCATTTACTGCGATCACAGTAACTTAGGAATTTATTTGTAACATGCTACAAGTTAGCCGCATCAGATCATTCAAAGTAACACCCAACCTTCTTTGCATAAATAAAAAACTGCAGAAAAAACTACAGCTAAAATAAGAATTAGTTTGACTACATTCACACTCAACCTTGTTAGTAACATGAAAAAAAAAGGTCTGACATTGCTACACATTATTTGCATTAGCAATTTCACAAAAATACCCTGCCTTGTTTGCAACTTTGGCTTCGTATGAATTCCTTCACTACCCACTACATAGTGCGTTCGCCATTTTGCAGTGCTGTCTAAATCTACAATTCCAAAATTGATTGCCCTAAAAACTTTCCCAGAAGTCTCTGCGAAAAACCAGTGTGCATCGATGCTTACTAGATTGGTGAATATTGACCACAATGCTTTTTTTTGTTTGCAAAAAGAAAAGTATTATTTTCAATAAACCATCAAGGTTTTGAATCTTCAGAACTCGCAGAACGCTCATATAGATTTGATTTTAACTTTGAGAAATTAATGAAGTCATATTCTCCATTTAATTTTTTAATTTTTTTTTAAGTAGTGAGTGGTGCCCAAATTGCTTTTAAAATCCAGGGCACTAGATAGTCCCACACTATATAGTTTTTTAGTAGTTAGGGAATAGGGAGGGAATTCAGACATAGCCAAACTTGACTGATACCGCTAAAAACAAGTGTCACTGTAAATATGCTAACTCACAACCTTAAAACACTTTGTAGCATATTCACAATAACAGCCAACCTTGTTGCAGCAGAATTAATCCCTAAAATAGGCACTCGGATTATAGGGTGCGTTTTCTTTTTTTTTTTAATTGGGGGCGTTTAAGTTCGCTTTATTGTGTAAAATACAGTTTTGTTGTGATGTTATTTTAATGCCAAATATGAATCAGTCTGGATTGAACCTACAAACCACTATATCCTAGAACTAACAACACCTATTCCCCTTAATCTTCCTTTTATTTGATTTTATTTTATTTTGTTCACCAAGGGCCTCTCTCAGGAGGCTTTCAGTATCCTGATTACAGCATTTTCTGCATATTTTTTGAATGTGATTATTTACAATTCAGTAAAGCATACTAGAGTCCTTAGAAACTCTGTTAGTTAAACTAAATGAGGATGCAGTTGTTAAATAACTGTTTTTTTAAGTCAATAAAAAAAGAGCAGGGAACACCTGCCACGTCTCGTTTAAGTTCCTGCAGCAAAATGGGACCTCCATCTTGGCTGACATATCAATGGCAGAAACCTTCTTTGGTAAATTCTAATTGTATTGTGAAATCCCACCCCCATCTCCCTCAAGCCCTGATCCAATATCCATGTTATGAGAGATATCCACAGTCGCCGGAGCAAAGCGAGAGGCTTGGTGCCGTGGAGAGGCTGAAATCAAATGCAAATTTTTTTTATCGTGTGAATTCTTTTCTGCTGTCCTTTCGCTCACAACTGTAGGGTTACATTGCTTTGAAGACCCACCATGCCACCATGCCAGTGATGACCCCACAACAATGTTGGTTGCCCCACATATTTATTGCCACCTTTGTGTAACATTCCTGAACTTGCCATAACTTGTGATATAGCAGAATTATTACCACATTTTTGCACTATAGGGCGCACCAGATTATAAGGCAACCGTCAATGACTGGTGTATTTTCAAAATGATGTCTTATATAAGACGCACAGGACTATAAGGCACATTAGGCAAGACAAGAGAGTCAGACATAAGTTCATCAATCAGTCAGACTTCATTGACTGGGTCGCAATCCCTAACATGCATAGCTTTGTGTTGATCGAAGACGACTCTGCTTTTGTGTCAATAGGTTTTTATTCTATTTGATACAAATTTAACGCAGTCAACAGCAGTCCAGATCTCAGTCTGGTGTTTTTTCCTTGCTTGCGAACTCGTCAGCGCATGACCGTTGTGAGTTCAAGTAACATCCGACAGATTTACATATACAGGTCAGAGAGCTGACAAAATAAATATTTACAATGAATTTGGTGAAATGGAACCACTCAAAACCAAATATATATGTTCAAAGTAACTTTATAAGCATTTTTTAACACTGCACATTAGCGCAAAAAAAGAATTGGTCTACCACCGCTACACGTTAGCCTGGCTAGCATATTAATATAAACACCCAACCCTGGTCTACCCCAAACATCTAATACATTTAAGTGTTTTTTTTTTTTTTTTATTTCAAATCTGTGAGTTCCTAAGTGGTGCAAATTCTGATAAGCTTTTTCTTGCACAGCTGTATTTCGATTTATGAAAGACTTGGTGTCATAAAATTCCGTCCACAAACAAAACACTATTTCTAATTACTCTCATGATCAATTTTCAAATGGTTGGCATTTCTGTAAATTAAAAAGAACACAATGGACACACATTTTGTACATAAAGCTCGAAAATGGTTGTAGACACTTGGGTAGTGAGGTGTGAATGCAAGAGTTTTGAAGGTGGAAGCCTAAAACGCAAATTTAAGCGCGTTTACATAGAGTTTTCATTGGAGGCCGCTTGAACATGCGTTGCTGAGGGCAATGTAAGCGTAACACAATGAATCCATTTCCTCGCCACTGGCATAGGGTTTTTAATCAAGTACGTTTGCCACACAGAAGCAAATTACCTCATATCTAATATGTGGCATCCATTAGGGAACAGAAGATGATGAAGCCCATTGAGACGATATTGTTGTAAAATCGGGGCTATGTAAATAAAATTGAATTGAAATTATGTTTTTTAACTCACTGCCAAAGATATTTTTAAGCAAAGCAATTGTTTACTTGTCTTGTACCTTTATTTTCATTATTAATAAACAAGTGACAATTAATTCTGTGACAATGTCATTAGTCACAGAATTAATTCTTTTTGCTAAGTTCCAATGAGAAAAAAAAAGATGCATTTTCCGTCTTTCCTTCTTTTAGGGAGGACATCCTTTGAGTCCCTTTAAAAGGGAGAAATAAAAGCAGGAACATCACTTTAAGCATGGCACACTGTGTTCTGTTTGCTGCTGCACAGCTGAACAAATAAAGCAACACGGTGGAACACGTTTCTGCCTTTCATCATTTTTCGTCTCTCTGCTAAAGTCAAAGCACAGCAGAGGCAATCGCAGCCTCCGATCATCGCCGAGGTTTATTTTTCAGTTGATGTTACAAGTTAAAGGTCTCGTGCTGAATTTCCATAGGAGTCAAACAAGAGTTGTTCACACTCCTCACATTGTTTTATCGTGTACATCTCGTGTTCTTTGGAGATTCAAATTGCAGCCATGATGCCAAGCTCTCTGCTGGCATGGGAATGCTTTAGGTCAAACAGATTGTGATAAGACTGAGAAATTACACTTTCTGATGATTTCTTTGGTACATAGGACAACAAAAATAAACAAAGGCTTTAGGTTAACTAAAAAAGCTGCAAATCCAAAGTAAATGTGGACAAACATTTAGTATTATGCCTTAGCTACATTCACACTGCCTTTCATCAGCCATGTCCAGTAAAAATATATATGTAAAGGCAAGTAATTGATCGTTTCAGGCTTCTGCGTTTAAAAATCTTGCGTTCACGCGTAGCTACGCAGGTTTCTTTGACCATTTTCCAGCTCTACATATATAATATGTGGCCATAAAACAAGTATTGCAAGTTAAACCAGGTTGAGCTTTGACCAATCAGGGAGTCGGATTTGGTAGGGACATATGGATGGCCTCCCCTTTGAATTCATTGAAGTGCCAACTCTTGGAAAATGGATCATGAAGAAGAAGTTAATAATAGCGGTTTGTGTCTGACTGGAATTCTATGACACAAAGTCTTTCATATGACAGAAAAGAGCTGTGAAAGAAAAAGCCTTGAGCAAGATTCGCAAGATTTGCACTGCTTTGACATTTAGCACCAAGCCTCTTTCAACTGTAGGTGGCAGACATGCGCTAGGAAACAGTAGCAGAAGAAGAACACTAAGCCCTTTCCTGCTTGGTCAGTGTGAACACCATTCAAGAATGCACGTTTAGCGTGTTCTTGAGCGGGTGCCAATTGCCCGTTGTATGTAGCTTCGGTAAAAATTGCCCGTAACAAAACAACAAAAACAAAAGGGGCTTATTCAAATATACACCTTGGCCATAATAAGATGCATAGCCCATACTGTAATAGTAAAACCTGTCCAGCACAAATGGCCTTCAGCTCTAATCTATTTGCTCAGTTGTTAGAACAAGATTTAAAAAAAAAAATAAGAACAAAAAAATGTCCTTCTGGGTGGACACAAGCTGTCTGTGGGGGAAAAATGGGAAAATCTGTATGTGGCACGCAGGTGGTCCCCCAGAAATGTTAAGATCGCATGCCACCAGGTAAGCCCATAGGGTAAAATGTTGATATAGACGTTTTTCTATGGGGGACAGGTCGTAGTGGTAGTGAACACTTATACCCTAAAAGCACGGGGGAACAAATGGGGGCAGTTTTTGAGTAGATGTTGGTATTATTGGGACATTCTTTCAGTAATAACCATTCAGGTAAAATACCTACTGTTTTAATGTTAATACCAAATATCAAAACTGCTTGAAATACACAGTTTTGATCCTTTTATTTTTATTGGCCTTCCACTCTGAGGTTCCCATTGCCACTCCTCCAAAATGTATTGCCCCATATTTAAAATATTCTAGTTCCACCACTATGGGTAATAAAGGGTAAAGGTGGTGAGGCAGAGGCATGTCGTACATAATTTTCATTTTTTCAACACCGCCCAAAACCCTGTTCGTACAGTATTTGTGCGCGGTCAATGAGGAGACAGTACACGTACCTAACTAACAACTACAGTGTGGTGGTATAAGGGTACTATACGACGGCATCACCTCTACATCATGCTTGCATGTGTAACTTCCATAATCCTTACAAATACTTCACGATTCACTTCACATGCGCAACAATGATACTTTCCATTTTCACAAGCCAAAAGGGAACTGCAAAGCAAACCTAAGACCTCCTATAGATGCAGCTGCTCCTGTTTACCACCCTTCACGGGACCAGGCAACCCAAAAACCAGTAGCACTCAAGCGGGTCAACCCCCCGTACAGATGCATGTGACTAAGGCATTGAATAGTAACAATGTACACAAGAAAAATGCACCAATTAATATTCATGAATGTCATAGTACAGTAGGGGCTGTTCATTAATGCTGGGATATCAATCAGATGACAAAAATTGCAAAAAGCCTGACCTTTAAGAAAAGCAGAAAAACAAAAACCAAAATGTACCTTACACCTGAGCTGCAGTCAGGACAGTAGAGTGAATGGCAGAAAAGATGCTAGATTTGTTCTGAAGGGATGAGAATGACAGGAAAAAAACACCTGCCACTGACTGCCCTTTAAGATGGACTTGGACAGTTTGCTTTCTTTATTTGTTTTTGCACAGATTTAAGATCTATTTTTAAGGAATTTTTATGGTTTTGCCCTATGATCAGCTTTGTCTTTATTGCTACTTTGAAATGTTTAAAGCAGGTCTGGAACTGAGGTCCTACGGTGCAACAA
The DNA here is from genome assembly GCA_023969325.1 of Oryzias curvinotus. NCBI lineage: Eukaryota > Metazoa > Chordata > Actinopteri > Beloniformes > Adrianichthyidae > Oryzias > Oryzias curvinotus. Next base: position 12,081,438 of record CM043711.1, read on the forward strand.
AGCTGCTTTGGTTATAAAAGAATTCCTGAAAACGCTTAGCATCATACTAGAATTTTTTTATTTCTCATACTTGTCAGCTTTTTAACAGTTTTGTATTTGCAAAAAGTAAGCATTTTCAAACTTTCAGTTAAAAATTGTACGAAGATCCTGCAGTTGCCATGAGTGATCGACTCTTAACAATTTGCTAATGAAGCCACTGTATGGAGTTAGATTTGTTGCAAAATTGTACGTTTGTAAAACGGTTTTCGTTTTTGTTATAAGAGGTTTGTGTGTCTGTAAAAAATGTTTCTTATCTGTAGAAACATAATTGTCCGTCCAAACAAATGTTTTGTACCGGCATTAGGAATTTGTGCGTCTGTAAAACTGAATTGTAACTGGAAAAAAAGTGTCTATCCACAAAAATGCTGACAAGTTCAATAAACTACGATGACAAAACCAAAGAAACAAGTGCAAATTCTTTGCCTGTCAATAAATCAACCAATCAGCAGTATTTCACTGTTCACAAATGATCGACTGCTTCTTTATTCTTCTTTATTCTAAACAAAGGAGACTGACGAAAAATGGTGGAAAATATGCGGATTTCCTGAAAAACAATATTGGTCATCCCATTATTTTAGTTGCATTATCGTAATGAAATACTTCAATTACCATATTTCATGTATCTTTCTACATTTTTTGTCTTCGATATCAGGCATCTAATTGGCTGATCCAAGCAGCTGAGTATTGGTTGACAGTTAAAGTCTCCTGATTGGTTAATTTATTGAGAAGCAAGAGAATCGTACTTCTAACTTGGGTTATGTCATTGATGAACAATGCACTCATATGTGTGTGACGTTTCACACACAGATAAAGCATTTTTTATGGACAGGCAATTTTATCTTCTTTCACTTTTGGCTCTTCCCATCAGGGGTCGCCACAGCGAACGAGTCGCATGGTAAACTTGGCAATGTTTTACGCCGGATGCCCTTCCTGACGCAACCCTCTCAAGTAGCCGGGTTTGGGACCGGCACAGAGGTGGAGAGGGGAACAGGGAGCAGCCCGGATTCGAACCCTGGCTTCACGGACGGAAGGTGCCGCAAACCAGCACGAGCTAAACCAGATTTTTTTTTTTCTTTAAGTACAAAATCTTTTCACAAGCGGCTGGATGGCTCCGTTGGCTGTGTGTAGGACTGGCACATGGGTGCGGCTGTATCTGCTGCTCCCCCAGGGGAGAACAAATTTCACACTCCTAGTTGACAGCTAAAAGTACTTGAAGGATTAAGAAAACTAATGGATGAAAGGCACCAACCTATAACCACCATGAGTAATGGAGATCAGTGTCTTGCCCAAAGACACTTCAACACATGGGTGGGCAAGGCGGGAACCAAACCTACAATCTTCCAACCAGAGGTTGACCGCTATACCGCTCCACCACGGCAGAATGCCACACTAAATGCCGAATTATAAATAGGATATTTCTATTTGAAAGCTTTATCTGTGTAGTTACGGCAAAGAAATGGTCTCTTGTGTGTTTTATATTAATTATGGTTTAGTTATTGTGTCCAAAACAAAAAATTCTCTTCAGTGTTCCAGAGGCAAGAACATTGCTCATGTTCTCATAACTTTTGGAAACCGTCTGCAATTTCCCTCACACACAACTTTTAATTATGTATCTTTAAAATTAGAAATGAATAATGCTTATTCAAATCTACTTATTTGCATTCAAAAGAAAGCATCCTAAAAGAAATTCCAATAAGGAAAGACGATTCCGTCTGATTAGCCTCATTAATTTACACGGTCCCTTGACTCTGATGGAAAAAAGTCTCCAAAAAATGTTAAATATATTTCTCATGAAGCTCACAGAGCGCTCTCTTTTTGAAAATGAGATGTGAACTTCGTAAAAAATTGACACTAGTTCTTGGTGCAGTGACATCCTACACAAAGTAACCTTGAATGTGCAGAGCAAATGTCCTTTTGGAGTGTTTGAACATGATTCTGTGCACTTAGAGGTGGGTGGAGGTGAACTGGAGAAAGCCACAGTGTCTGGAAACGTTTAAAATAGGTTCAGTCTCACTTTGTGACGACTTACTTTTCATTTTCTTTAGTACTTGACATTTTCGCTCTGGGTGATGGGGTCCTAAAGTGTGTAGTGAAGTTGAGGGAAAAATATAGGTCAAGCTATAAAACTGCACATTGACTCTAAAACCTTGTTTCCACTTAGCGGTACGGTCCTGTATTTTGAGCGTTTCCATTATAAAATGAACCCATTAAGCCGGACTGAATGAATGAAATGCACCGGTTAGGGTGGAGCTACGGTCTTCACTCGATAAAATCCTATGTATTCCTTTTCGCTGCCTGCAGTCTTTTCTTAAACAAAATGACTTGTATATACAAAGCAAAGCGGTCCAACTTTGACTGGAAACGCTCACCTGACTCTCCTGGACCATTTTAAACCAGACTGGACTGTTGCACTCAATGTATGAAACGAGGCTTTTTTGCACAACTTCAATTAGTCAAACTAAAAATGGGGTTGACCTGTATGGGTGCTGCAAGTTTTTGGGTTGTCCGGACCCGCAGGCGCATCTTGCAGTTCCCTCAAGGCTCGTGCGGTCACCTTAACCCTTGTGCTTTCCTAGGCACTTTAACATTGGGACTGGGGTCATCTAGACCCCAAAATACAGTGCGCTGAACCTTTTTTCTTCAATGATTTGTGATCTTCACTGGTGTCCATGGATTACATGAAATCCTCTTCAGCTTTAGCCACCTTTGTCATGCTAGGGATAACATGTCAATGTAAGGGTGGGGTCATCTGGACCCCATAGGATAGCACAAGGGTTATGGGGCATCATGAAAATGGAACGTACCATTGTCGTGAGCGTGGTAAGTGTATCGTGAAGTATTTATAAGGACAATTTAGATGACATTGCACTTACGATGTATTGGTAATGCTGTTGTACCACTTGCTCCATCTTCTTTAATGTACATTGTCTTTTATTTCCTCCTAGCATCGATAAAGCAAGTCTGAATTGAAAGTGACAGGAAAATAGATTTACATTTGTTCAGAATGATGCAGCAAAGCTATGATTCATTGTATAATTGTTGTACGGTGTTCCTCTCCTGTTGTGCTCACAATGCTACCAGACTGTGAGCAGACTTTTACATTAACTGCTTTGACCTCACCTGCAGTTGGCCTGATCGGGTGATGAATGGCTTTCATATCTTCTTAGCAGCAGAGGAAGATGAATTGCAGAAAATCCTGTCCATTGTTTTTGGAGTCGAAGGGGAAAAGTGATTAACAAAAGTGACGATGAACACCAATCACAGTGAGCGCATGCTGTGTCATCTTTTTGGCTATTTTCATAGCGTTCCCAGTGGTCATTTATTCATGATTATCAAAAGTCCTGTGTTGTTTTCTAGGACATAGTTTCTACAGAGCAGAAATTCACCTTTGAGTTGGGGGGCCGGACTGGTCGCCTGGAGCAATCCTGCCCACTTTTCCTTTCCTGTTAATGGGAGCTCTCTGTTTTCACTCTTCTGCTAGCGTACACTTCCAACCTAACATTACCGGTGCAACAAAAATGGTGAGCAATATTGGAGGTATCCAGCCGTACAGTTTTGAGCCAGATGCCAAAACGAGAAAAGCAAAGATGTTCATGGTTCTATTTGTGTTCAAGTGGATTCATCAGAATAGCCTCCTGAGAACCGAGGAAAAAAAGTGTCTTCCAATTTTTGTTTTTGGGTGATTTCCTATCTATTTGGGCCTAAAAAAACACCTTACAATTTTAATTTAAAAAAATATATTTTTTATTTTAATTTTCCAACATGTCCACTGTAGAGGACAACAGGATGATATTTCTGTAAAAATAGAACTCAATTAGGAAAATCAGAAAAAAGGAGCAGATTAAATCTTTAGAGTGATATTCACCCAAAAAACATTAAATTTTGTTCTAAAACAATAAAATTCTATATCACTCTTTTGTCACTTGTTTCACCATCTGCTACCGAGGAAGATTGACCGGTAAATTGAGAGCTTTGCTTATTGGCTCAGCTTTCTCCTCACCACAACGGACCGGAACAGCGACCACATAACTACGGACGCCGCTCCGATCTGCCTGTCAATCTCACGCTCCTGTCTTTCCCCACTCATGGACAAGACCCCCAGATATTTAAACTTCTTCACCTGGGGCAGGGACACGCTACCCACCGAGAGAAGGCAAACTACCTTTCCTTGGTCGAGAACCATGGCCTCAGATTTAGCGGTGCTGACCCTCATCCCAGCTGCTTCACACTCTGCCACAAACCACCCCAATGCATGCTGGAGGTCCCGGCTTAATGAAGCCAACACGACAACATCATTTGCATAGAGCAGAGATGAAATCCTGTGGTCCTCAAACCAGACCCACCACGGCACCTGCCTGTGCCCTAGAAATTCTGTCCATAAAAACTATGAACAGAACTATCATAAAGAGCATCCCTGCCAGAGTCCAACATGCACCGGGAACGGGTTTGACTTACTGCCGACTATGTGAACCAACCTTGCTCTGATCATGCAGAAACCGGACAGCCCTCAGTAAGGCTCCCCGGACCCCATAATCCCATAGCACCCTCCACAGGAAATGGGGGACGCAGTCAAATGCCTTCTCCAAATCCACAAAACACATATGGACTGAATGAGCGAACTCCCGCTATCCCTCCAGCACCCTAGATATGGTGTAGAGCTGGTCCACTGTTACACGACCAGGACGGAAACCTAACTGTTGTTCCTGGATCTGAGGTTCGACTATCGGACGGACTCTCTTCTCCAGTACCCTGGCATAGACTTTCCCAGGGAGGCTGAGGAGTGTGATTCCCCGGTAGTCGGAACAAAACTAAATCAAAAACAGATCCTCGAAAATGTTATCAATGTACTGTGAAAAGTACGGAATTGGACAACAGTATTCACAAGCGTTGGGGTCTTCTTGATGGGTAGGACGCACTGCTAGTACAGGGGTAAACCTGTAATGATGGACGTTTAAAAAACACAAAAAAATCTAGTTAATTAAAAAAACAAGTTATTTTTTCCTAAATCTCATCCTTTTCATCATCAGAAAGCTCCAAATCTGAATCTTCCTCGATTATTTGGTACAGATTCCTCTCTGCTTCACTTTTCTTTTCCTTCCAAAAATTGTGTACAGCCATTGAATACATTAAAATGGTCCCGGTGTCCTCTACAGTGGACATTCATTAAATGCCTGCTATTTTAAAACAGAAACCATGAAACTGTTTTCAGATCTAAAAATATTGTTCCTAACATGTTTATGACCAAGAATATGTATAATTATCATTCTAAAAAATGAATAGATACAGACTTTTTGACTTGCCTTTCACCTTTCCATAAAAATAGGTAAATGGTATGGAAGCCATCTTGGTAGAGGTAAAACTTAAAGTTCCCAGCATGCAAACTCATCAAATGGCACATCACTGGAAAGCCCAGGATGTCCTCTACAGTGTAGAGTAGGATTTGAAAAGGTATCTCTTAATTCCTTAGAAATATACAGGTAAACAAAATGTCCATTATAGAGGACATAAATGACTGGGCCGGGTCTCAGGAGGATAGAGCAGAGCAGGGAGCTTCTGGTCTAGCCAGCGTATTTTCCATGCTACAAATCTAATAAATCAGGATCTTTTTTCAACACATTTATTTACATGTAAACACAGTACAGACCAAATCAAAACTGTGAATCAACACATGTGGAATTATATACATAGTGTATACTTTGAAGAACCTAGAATATGACATTTTCTGTTGTTTCACACTTTTTTGTTATGTGTATAATTTCACATGTGTTAATTCATAGTTTTGATGTCTTCAGTGTGAATCTACAATTTTTATAGTCATGAAAATAAAATAAAAACATTATGGATGGATGATGGATGGATGGATGGATGGATGGATGGATGGATGGATGGATGGATGGATGGATGGATGGATGGATGGATGGATGGCTCGATCATCAGAAAACTGCTTTCGGAACATGTTTTGAAAGAGATCAACTTTTTTTGTACATTGTGTGCAGTGTTGGGTCTTTGTCAAAATGTTGCTTGACAATAAAAAATATCATTAGAAAGCCCTCCTTTTTCGTTTTTTTAATTAATTTCTTTATTTTGATAGTGGCACATTTCTAAGGTTCACGTCTTTTCCAAATAAAGCACAACTTAAATTTCTGGTAACTCTTGTCTGGAGCACCTGGCCCCTCTGAAGCTGTGTTTTTAGCATCCTCTGCTAAGTAACCACCAGCCAATGATTCAAATTCCAGACTTGACAGTTATTGTGTCTTTGGGGAAAAGCACTCAACTCCACATTGATCTTAATAAAAAAAAAAAAAAAAAACAATGCACGATAAATGAAAGTGTTTGCTAAAAGACTGAATGTATGCAAATGTGCTCCCAGCACCTAGGAGCATGTGTGAGTGAGGGAGCTACTGGAGTTGTCAGTAGGTGTATGTTCCAAATATTTGCATAGAGTACACCAAAGTGGACCCTGGTCCAGGATCAGAAAACCCCTCTCTGACCCATCTTTGGAGGTGGTGTCAGTTTATTTCCAATCAGACTGAGCTTTGGTTTGCTCTGATTTTCCTCAGTCTGAATAGGCTCCATGCAACTGGACCAAAATGGCCACAGTAGCCGGGCATTATGAGATGTAAACAGAGTAGGCAGGAAGCAACCGTGAGCCGCGGACAAATGTGAAGCGACAACAATACACAGCAACAGATTGAAAAGTGGTGAATGAATGAATGCAGGCTCATTAAATAGCTTTGAACGTAATGCACACTGCTATCCATACACATTTATCAGCATACCTTCTTAGCCAAACCCTCCTCAGTAACCGCCTTTGCAGCATACCTCTTCTGTTCCAAAGCAACAAGAGTATCAACATCTGATGATACAAACGTTCAAAATTGGTCAGTGAAATGTAAGGTTTGGTGAACAATCCGAACAAGTATGGCAACGAGCGGGACTTCCATAATTCCTTCTCTCATTGCTTTGCCCCACCCTCATAATTCCTGGCTAATGACCGAAGAGATCTTTGGTTCGAAACAGAAACATCCTAACCGTTTGGTCTGAATACACACCAAACGCCATGGTTCAGGACTCAATCCAGACCAAACTAAGTGGACTTGATCCAAATCAACAGCAATTTCCAGTCTGAATACAACCATAAGGGCATTATTTTTCAAAGACTGTCCTGGCAGAAGCTGTCATCCTCACATATTCCATCGTCCTCACCGCAGCTCTCAGAACCAGGCAGCACAGGCCATCTAATCACATCTAAACTTCTTTGGCCTTTTTGTCACTGGTGCCACAGTAGATGGCCTGGCATACCTTGCAGGGTTGATCTTTATGTTTCTGTCTTCTAACCTGCCTTTTTATATATCAATACTTTTTAATAAGCCGAGTTATCCCAATATTTAATGAAACTCTACTCATTACATGGCTCGTTTTAGCCGAAATGTGTGGCTCAATTTACCTGAACACATTAAGGTGAAGTGGGCAACTTACCAAAAAAGCTTTTTCATAAAACAAGTATAATTTAATGCAACATTAACATTAATTCTGATGGTAGCCATCAGCAAAAGTATTTTACATCATTATTTTTATACATACGTTTGCTTTTTATTGACTTATTAACCTTATCAGGGACAGGTACGATTATGTCAGGGCACTTAGCGTGTAGTTTGCTGGTGCAGTCTTACTATGAGGTTTGGCCCCCCTCACCATAGCAACCACAGACCATTCAAATCAATTGTTACATGCCAGGTACTGTCGTAGCAACAGTTTGAATTTATTTGCATTCATTGACTGTTAACTTTTAAGGAGCTGAGATCCTCTAACCTTATCTGGCTCATTTTACCTGATGGCCCAATTTAGCTGATGTCACTATATGTATAACATGGTTGTTGTATGGGATTTATTTTAATCATTTAGATTTCTATAAAACATTCTCCTTAAAATAAACAAAACCGTTTTTTTTCCCCTTTCTCTTTGCTTCTTGTATTGCAACACCTGTGGCTCTGTTATGCTAGATAACAGGGTTGACTGACCAAAAATCATTGCAAAAAAATAAAAACCTCTATGTAACATGATTGTTGTGACCATAATCTGTGATGAGCCTTAAATGCATTTTAAAAATGAATACAATCAAGGCAGACTGCCTTCACTTGTGACTAAGTCTTTCATGTGCTGCTCTTTTATTTAGTCAAGTCAAACAATGTGAATAAAAGCAATTGATATGCGAGCCTTTGACAATACAAAGACAACTGGAGGCATTAAGCAAGAGCTGCGAGGCTGCCTGAATCATTACGGAGTTTCGCTTTGAGGCTTTTGCAAAAAAATAAAAAGGGCCTAATGAGACGTAGCTGGGGATTCAGCTGTCACTGTATTATATTCCTACAATTCAAATCCATAAAGAATGCAAGACTGTCACTAAACAATGCTGATTTATTCCTGCAGGTGGTGAGACAGACAGCGGTTCTTTGTGGCAAACTGCCAGAAATTAACTCCGGTACATCAATATGTCCCATATAGAGACATCCGTATTGGATTTCTTCTATCTTTGCTGCCTCAGCTATGGCTCTGCTGCTGTTACATTAATTTCTGTCAACTTTATGGAGGAGGCAGCTTCCAGGCACTATCACTGTCACTTACTTAACTCTGCCAAAGCTGTGTCTTCTGCGCTGTACCTACACGCTAAAATGACAGACTGATAAAAACAAGTTTTTAGGGCAAAATAAGAAAAAATAATGATCTTGTGGAGGCTCAATTTTTACAGTAAACCCAAAAAGACATGCTGATTGAGATATAGTTTTTCATACTTTGGATTTCTAATAAAGGTGGTATCATCAATGAAAGTATCCAGGTTACTTCTAGGTGTATTTGTAAACCCCGGAAGTGCAGTTTAGTTGCATCAGGTGTCTGTAACAGCCGCCAAGTAATATTTTACCCAGGTAAAATTTAGAAATAAGCTATTACAGGGAAACACAAAAAACACAAAATTCTGGAAATGTTGAAAAAACACAATTTCACAATTACATTGTTTCCATCAAATTCTAATTATACGAATAAACACAAACCAACTTACGCTATAAGTCATTTAAAAGCATGGATGGGAACAATACTTGGATTTACAGTAGATGCATTCAAAGTACTGCCCTGGCACTAGGGCTCATCATCTATCAAAGAGGACGCGTCTTATTCATACCGTGGAGTGGCGAGCTTTCAAGAATTCTGCATGACACGCTCAACTGTTGATGAGCTGTGTGATGCCATGGGACCTCTTGAGGTGCCCAAGGGCTTTCTACTTCCTGTTAGCTAAGCGTGGTGGTATCTGGTTGTTGGTCACACAACTAATGTAGTTCAAAAAAAGTGTTTCCATTGCAGTTTTGCGAACTATGTCCATTTTTTTTTAATCGTTCTTCCATGAGGAGAATATATTTTGCAAATCCAATTAGCAAAATTTCATAGTCAATTGAAACGCAGCTACTGTTTTTGTTGTTGTTTTTGTTCCCAGATTGTAGGGCAGGTTGTTCTCCTTGTGTATGTTTGGGTTTTCTTCGGACACCCCAGTTTTCTCCCACAATCCAAAAACAGGCTTCATTCATGAAATGAAGATTCTACATGTAAATTGTCCATAGGTCTGCATAGGAGTGTGTGTATATGTCTCTGCGCGATCTGTGAACCCTAAAGGGATTGGGAAGGTTCTGAAGATGGATGGATGGATGGATGGATGGATGGATGGATGGATGGATGGATGGATGGATGGATGGATGGATGGATGGATTGTGGGGCAGGTTGTTGTTGAAAAAAGGTTTACATCTTACTAAAACACAATGACTTATTTGCAACATGTTAAACTCCCACTCTGATCATCGTTTGATTTTTTTTTAAAGTGTTCCCATTGGTCTTTTAATTATAATTATGAGGCTTTTAGCCGAAAATCTGTGTCTTTTCTAAGATATAGTTTCCACAGAGCGGCAGTTCCCCTTTAGACAAGTTATCCCTGAGTTTCAAGCGGGACTGTTGTCGTGGAGTAAGCCCAACCTTCCTTCCCATTATCAATCTGTTTACACTCTCCCACACCCCCAACATAATATTGAGGCTATCCAGCTGAACAGATTTGATCCAGATTCCAGCTTAGATGAGGAAAACATAGACGTTTATGGATCTAATCGTTTACAAGTGGATACATCAGAAGGGAGCTTGAGGGAGATTTTTTTAAACTGCATTCTAGTCTGCTCCAGTTTAACAACAATTTAAGTAAAGAAATACTCAGAAATGCAGTTTATTTTTCTTTACATATGTAATTCATCACAAGAAAAAAAAGCCAGAAAGACATGTTAAAAACGTCATTTTTAATGGGACAATTGTTAGCCAAACACAACAAAGTAAATCTTTACTTTATGCGATATTATTATTAAAATCTGTTTGACTTTCTGTTAATATTTGTTAATCTGTTTATTTTCAAACATGAAGAAAAAAGTCAAAGAAGCCCCAACAGTAACCAAAAACCGAAAATGTGGCTATCTGAAGATACTTTTGTCTTTTCAAACCGGAAATTTGCTGCATATAGAATAGATGGCATTGCACTTACCCATAAGGATGTCTGGTGGAATCTGACATTCCTGAAGGTCTCTATTTTCACCTTCACTTTGAGGATTCCCTCGATGCGGGATGATATAGCTGCATATATCATCCCAGGAAATTAGAAAGTGAAGGCTCAAAAGCTTTAAAATCGTTGGGTCTAGTTCCTGTAGACGAGAAGGCTGTTGTCAGTCATGAAATTCTGCTGCATGATTGACATTTAAATTGGGGGGGGGGTTGAAATAAAACCCAGAGGAGCCTCGTGGAGAGGACCGGGGGTAACAGGAACATTTGAAAAGCTTCGAGGACTGAGAAATGGGGAAAACATTCCTAAACAAATCGTATTTTATTTGTATATTTATTCAACTTTGTAAACTTAGAACTTTCTAAACATATTACAATATGTTCTTGATAAACTCATTTTTTATTCCTAAACAAGGAAAAAAATATTTAGCTTCTTCTTTATGGATGTCTCACACGGCCACTACTTACATTTTGTGCAATTTCCACTTATAAAATTTCGGTCTTTCATGACACATTTGTGATACATTCGTGGTATACATACTTCATACGTGTTTCTTGCGTTCGTCATGCGTCAATGTGTGCAGATGTCTGTCTAGGGTTCTGTCTAGGTTTCGGGTCTGTACGCGTATTCGGTTTTGAGCTGTTCAACATTTTTTCAGGGTTGACCAATAATCCTTTGCTCAGTTGATGCATACATTATCAATTATTATTAAAAATGAAGATGAACTTTATTAAGTTAACTTTGTTATTATGTAGTTCTTATGCATACGGCAGTTTATGGCTTTTCATGAGCCATCCATGTAGTCCACGTATGTCTAATGGACTTTTCACGCATGTACCACCGATGTAATAACTTTCATATCATGTACACGGCGCACATGCATGATTAAAATTACACAACTGATGCACAAATTACTAATGAATTGCATAGAAACAATGCAATAATCACACACAGTTCACATTCCATGCTGATTTACTTGTTCTCTGCATGGCTTATTCGTATTTCTTCTGTGGTTTTTAACATGGTTCATTCAAGATACATCTGTATAAATTTCACTTAAAGACCACAACTTTTCTCACTTGTTCAATGTATCTTTCACGTATGACCAATTTTCATCTGTGCAAAATGTACGTTGTGGCTGTGTGACACTGCGTTTAGCAAATGCAATGTAGTGATTCCTGCATTATATTCAACTGAGGTGCCTATAAATTCTTTCAACTTGTTTATAATTAGTGTGAAACAGAAACTTAGATTTTCATGCATCTTTGTGTTTATAGATGAGTCACCTTCATTATGTAGCTCAATGTGATGCTTCTGATTATAGAGTAACTCTTTATAGAGATGTAAGAAATACAGAAAGGATCTGTGATACATCAGTGAAATGTCTGCATAACCTTGTAAGTCAATAAAGACAGAAACTTTCTTAGGAAAGAAAGTTCAGCCTGTCACATCAGCTCCAGCTGAATTTGAAGGAGCCAAAAGACACAAATCCCTTTGCATTTGTAAAGACAGCACAGAAAGAAAGAGGCGTCTGAAAACTGGGACAATATTTTTCCAGAACTGCAAGTGTGAAATTATAGACTTAGACATAAGATTGACTTTGAATCATGTTAAAAAAAAAAAAACAGAAAATAATCTATGTAAAGCTAGGACTGGGAAAATGTCCTACTCAAAACAAGTTAAGATATTTAAAATACAAGAATTGTTTCTCTTATTTAAGGGACAAAATCTGCCAACAGATCTAGTAGAATTTGTTTCGGTAAGATTTCTTTATATTTGTTGTGATTGCCTGCTAAATGTTGAAATGACTGCAAACAATCATTTTTATGTCTGTTGGAATTAAAATAAATATACATTGCTCAAAAAGGACTTTTATTTCTATAAAGACCCTCTCTGATGAAAAAAATCACATTTTTGGTTATTAATATGTTATAGAGGCATTTTTCTCAAATATTAAGAAAATTCTCAAACTCAAACTCAAACTTTATTTATTTATATAGCGCCTTTCATTTTGGTTAAAAACACAAAGCGCTTAACATAAAAACAGATAAAACAGTCATAAAAAAATGAAAGTTGTTAAAAACAGAAAACAAAGGACAATCACACAAAGAAGGTACCCCTCTCTCACCACCACCCACCCCCACCCACCCAGTTACCCCAGTAGAACCGTGAACAGAAACAAAGAACTGCAGTTGAAGAAGGTCTGGCTTGGTACTGCTGTGAGGAAACGATATCATGGGGATCCATTCATTCCAAGGCCCAGCCCGACCACAGGGGCCATTACCGCAGCGCCCGCCCAACACAGGGCAGCCCAGGGCCCACTCCATGGCTATTAGACCACAGAGCGGGACCCCAGCCCGCCCAATAAGAACGGGCACCACAGCAACGGCACGCCCTACAGGTCAAGCTGGTGGTGCCCAAGAACGATGGATCCCCAAGAGGAAACACTGGAGTAAAAAACATCAGAATAAAAATGATCATAAAATAACAACAATAAAAATAGGAAAAGATAAAAAATAAAATAAGATATAAGTATCTTAGTAATTAAAAAATAAAATACGTCAGTGATTAAAACATAACCTAAGTATCATTCTGCTTAAAATGACATTTCTAGGTATTTTTTTCACATCGTTATGAATCAGGGGCAGTCGTCAAAATGTTGTTTTAAAAAGATTGTATTTGTGACGTAGAAAATAGGCAGGGCGGGCAACAATTCATTCTGATGCCGACTAGATCGACTAGATCCATGTATGTCTCTGCAGAAACTATGTATACATGACAAGTTGTTTGATTTTGGCTAAATATGGCATAACATCAATAAAACTAAATAAACGATATACCGGTAAGAAAAAATGTTTACAATAGATCAAAAGTAATACTTTTCCCTAATAAATCTTTTATTAAGCTCTAGGGCAGTCTAACTATCCTTAGTTGTCGACACAATCATCTTTGAAAAAATGAAACTCAAAAATTTTTTTCATTATATGTAAATTTTAATTCAAATACATTTTAAAACCAAGCAAACCTGTTTCCTGAAACATTTACCATCCAGAAATAAAACGTCAGTTTAATAATGTTATAAATAATAATAAAAAAAAAATGTTTCATCAGTAAATTTGTTTAAAATAAGTAGTTGTCAAGATGATTTATTGTCTTAAAATTAAGATTTATTGTCTTAAAACAAATCAGTGCATCTTACCAAAAGGTTACAAGTTAGTTTTGTCTTATATCTAATGTATATGTAAATTAGAAAATGTAGAAACAAAATATCAGTAGTATGTTTGTCCAGTGTGTACATTTACAGAGAATTTAATTGTAGACACTAAGAACTTGTTTTAAACCCAACTCTGAGGTTAAACTTTTTTTTTAATCAGGAAAACAAAAAACTCAAGAAAAAAAGTGGATTAAAATGAAACCTCTATAACCCAATAAATTTGTGTTGCTCCAAAAAGTAACCCAAAAATATATCCCAACATAAATAACCCAAGAATTGGGTTAAAGACACAACCCAAGTAGTCTTATATTAATATTTTATCAGTAAATGCTTTATTTATCATAAATCACAGCACAAAAGAGAGCTACAGAATTATTAGACGCAGCAGGAAACTATATGCTGGGGGTATCAAAGGGCCTTTGTCATGCAAAATCAACATTTGGAGCTTGTAAGTGTATTATAATGTTCATTTCTCCCAAAAAAAAGAACCCTAAAGAGGTACTTTTATCAGTTCACGCAATTCTGAGTATTCCTTTGAAAACCTGAGCTCTGTCTGAGCACCAGCACCCAATCCACCAAAAGGAGCGGGTTCTCACATTGTGACATCATAAAGTGAGCGATAGCCCCTTCCAGGAAGAGTCTGCGCTGCCAGCACCACCCAAATGCTAACACACACTTTCTCCACGGAGATGGCGGTGATTGGCTAATCACTACTAGCACATCCATCTTTGCAACAGTTTGGATGTAGTATGTTTCCATGGAAGAAACGCAGACATGCTGCCGAGGCCGGCTCAAGAATGACGTCATGAAATAGGGGGTACCCACACGGAGAAAAAGCTGGTGCTTATAGATCGAGTCGTTTTACTTCTGGGTAGGAAAAGAACTCAGGAAAAGAACTAATTTTTGAAATAAATTCGTTCTTTAGTGTGCCAAAGTTAATATATCATCATATATATAGATATAGTTTACGCTGAAAGGCGTAAGAAAAGCATAATATAGACCCCTTAAAACTTTTTCAGGACAAATTAAAAAAAAAAAAAGCAAAAACCATCAGCTTAAGTGTCTCACTTGTCCGCGCCATCATTTAGCAACAATGGGTTCGAAGGTAAAGCAGGGCTGAGGAGCAGTAGAGAAGTTCAGCAACCTTGTGGCTCATCGTTATCACACTCGTAAAAACAGAGGAGAGAGTAATTCCCTTCATAATGAAATCTGACTCCGTATATTCACCTCCTCGCTTGTCATTCTGCACACAATCTGCTCACAGTGTCCATTTTTTTCTGGCTGTGAATTAATCATTCCAGCTGTTATTTACATCCTGCACGTCCACCATTGTATTGGCCAAATTGTTGCAATAAATCTTACTCATTCCGTTTTTGCCTCAAACAAGTGATGTCCGCTCGTGAACTTGACCTCATCAAAACTTTGAGTCGAAAGATGTTTCCCACTCTTCCTTTCGTTTGCATTGACAAGCAGCCACAGTGAAGTTTTACACGAGTTTAATGAGCCTTTTCTTACCAAGAAATATCCCCGATGATTAAGCGCACTGCACCAAACAAGCTTTTAGAAACACTATAAATGCAAATTTGTGTGGCTGCAATGTAAATGGTATTCCATTTGCATGGAGAAAGCCATATCCTTACTAATTTATATCTTAATTAAAATGGATGCCTGATATTGCTATCTTATAATTGACAAAGGAAAACAAAAGGTAAGAGTCTAAAAACCCAAAGAAACATCCTGCTCTGTCCCCCTGCTTCCACCAACAGCAACGAGCTCCGCACAAGTTCAAGGTTTATGGTCCAATGCCCATCCTCAGCTTGCTTGTATTTTCAAAATAATATTACTAGAATACAAAAGCAGCATAGACTTTTTACAATCATTTGATTTATTTTGTATTAGTTGGAATTGACTACTGCAGCATTTAATGCCTTAATGCACTCATACGTGGGTGAGCTGTACGGGTAATGCGAGTTTTTGGGATGTCCGGGTCAGTAGAGGGTCGTAGAGAGGTGCGGCCACATCTTAAGGTGAAGTTCGGGTGCGTATTGCAGTTTCTTTGGGGCCACCTTAGGGGATTTCATGTAAATAGAACGTACAATTATTGATCAAATGGTTAATGTTATATGAAATACTTACAAGGCTATTGTAAGTTACATGCACTTATAAAGTACTGGTGATGATGTCGTACGTATGATGCCCTTACGCCAAATTCTAGTCAATAGGCAGATGTATGTAGTGGATCTTGATTGTACACAAATATCTGCTTATGTCACCCTACTTACCCTCAGGTGTTGTTAAAGTATTCTTTATGACCTGTCGCCCACAGTATAATCATAGTAAAAAATGTGCACATACATTTTTACTCTACGGGCTCCTTTAGTGGTCTACGACCTTAAAATTTCAGGTTTGCCCATTTTTCGCAAACAGACAGCCTGTTTTTACCCATAACGGCAGTTAAGCTTGTCAGTCAGCGTTGTCACAGTAATGTATGGTTTAGCAGTACAGTGGTGAGTGAGCCATAATAAAGCATTTGGGAATTTATGTTCGTTTGCTGAATGTGACGAGGTAAGCACTCAAAACATTCGGTTGGGTGTATGTGTTACAAATATAGCTATGCAGCGGCTGTGTTTTGTTCTATCGTACTAAGAAATGTCAGTCACTGTCACTATGGGTTTAGCAGTATCAGTCTGTTTTTTGTGTTCGCTAAACAGGTTGAGGACTTATAGTGACATAAGCTAAGCTACAACATGGAGCATTTTAGGTGTTACAAGTGTAGAGTTACTGTGAACGCTGCTATAAGTCTGTCTTGATGGACTTACCCTTACCTTTGCCGTTTTGGCCCTTCATAGCAAATAGTTAAAATGGACAATTCTTGAAAAATTCATTGACAGTGTGCCCTTAAGTGTGGAGAATAGCCTACAGTGAATGAAAAGGTAGGGCGATGATGAATGGGTTTTGTAAAGATAAAGAGGTTTAATTTTTATTGATTTGCACTTTGTTTTTTCACTTAAAGACTACAATGTAATGGCTTTCATTGCAATGAAGTGCTGATCCTTGGTGGAGGATACCATTAGTATGGAAGGAAAAACTCTGAAACTTGGGAATTACAATAATGCAATGCATAATAACAAGACACACCGCAGCGACTGCACTGCACATACTCCGGGCAGAGAGCTGTGCCTGAGAGCTGAATATTAACACCAGCATGAAAAAGCCGCCGTCACAAACCAACCCTGATGGGAATTTCATAAAGTGTCGATTATTAAATGATATTCAGTTATGTTTATTTTCAACAGCACTAGTTTACTGAAAGGGTTAACGTCAGGATAATGAAAATAAAAATGGAAAAAATGCAAATTACAGGAATTATTTCTTTGCAGTTAAAAAAACCCAAGAAAAACAAGATTCAATAATTAATTGATTTGACTATTTAAAATAAAAAAAAATGCCTTTTTTTAACTAATGATCCACTGCATAGGTCAAGAAGAAATGCCCCAGATCAAAGATTAAAAAGCTAGACTTTCTTTTGTTAGGTTTAAATGTTTAGTGTTTTACTTTCTTATTTCATGTGCAATGGGTCAGGGAGGGCCAAAATGCAGGGGATCTTAAAGCAGAATGATGAAAACAAATACGGTAATCATTTGTCAAATAAATTAAAAAACCAAAAACGTGAAGACAGTTTGACAACGATGCTTTCATTCAAGCTTTACGTTAAATTTTTGCAGCTGCACAGTTGAGTTCGGTGCAGGAAATCACGTAACTGATAATGTCAGAACCAATTACTGCTTTGGTCGACTGGGTAAATCACTTGAAAACAGATTATATGCGGCTTTGTTGAATCTTCATTCCATTTACATGAACACATTCTGACATAGTGCCACCTTAATCCCCAGTTTTTCCCCATCATATCTTTCAATTTTAAAGAATTAACTCAGTAATATTTCAAATAAAATGTGTTGCTGCATTTGTAATGTAGTGGAGAATTCAGAGTTCTGAAAACAGTTGGTTATGGGTCTGATTCTAGGTTGTGTTACAGTTTATGCCAAGTCCTCTTAGCAGTGAGAATTCTCTGCTCAGTTCTAGATAAAGGTTATGTCATTCATGAGTGAAAATCCACATATTTAGCATTTTTGGAGCAATGGACATGGACATTTGTGTATATTTAAAGTACTGTACTTAATAGCTATTCATATCAAAGTTGATACACACATTTCTGAGACTCCTATCTCATTAGCATGATCCAAACTTTTTTTAAAGCCCATTAAATGTAACTTGGTCCATGTTTTCTGCCTTGTAGTTCATTTTCCTCCAACTAGGGGCAGTAGAAGGGCTTTTCCTGCTAATTTCAAAATGGCTGCCAACATGAACTCTAAACAAATTTTCAAAACCTTTTGATAAGAATAATATATCTACTGTTATTTATTTTGTAAATGACGACTTTCTAGGGAGGTGTTCCGGGCTTGTCCCACTGGGCAGAAGCCCTAGGGAAGACCCAAAAAACGCTGGAGTGCCTATGTCCCTTGGCTGGCCTGGGAACATCCTCCTAGAGCAGTGTTTTTCAACCTTTTTTGAGCCACGGCACACTTTAACCTTGACAAAAATTCCGCGGCACACCAGCCTCCAAAAAAAAAAAAAAAAAGAAAAAGCAGAAACTCATTGTCTGAATTGACGGCCAGACCCCCGCAATCTCACGTGCATTTGTGTGATAATTGTGGCAGAAAAAGCAGGAAGTTGCAGCTGTTTTTTCTAAGAGATGAAATAAAATTTACATTAGAAAATTAAAAACTGTTTGATGTGTGTTCTTTTTGGTTTCAAGACGTATAGCGAGGACGACTCATTGTACGCTGAGACGCTGTCCCTTTAAGACAATGCATCATGGGAGATGTAGTGTGAAATCGGACAAAAAGGGCAGAAAGACTCGCGTCTCTGAGCTTCATGGTTTTGTTCACTTGTTCCACGGTCAGACACCGGATTCTGTGGAAAGCTACACCGCTAAAGACGAGCTTTAGCTGGAATTTTTGTTAGAACTGAGAGACTTTATGAGCTAAATTGGAACAAGGAAGTTAAGACTTTAACCACTCCTGATTGGTCAGACTAATGACATGTGATTAGTTGTAGCTAAATTGTGGTACCGTCATTCTTATCAAAATTTCTTTAATAGAATCAAATAAGGACAAAGAAAAAATTATCTTATAATTTTTTATATTCCTAACTTGTCAGTGTGTTTTATCAGGGCCTGTTTGGGATGAACAAAGAGCTGATTTCCTGGAGATGGTAAATGTTTCTAGATCAGTTAATGAGGGCAATTCCCACGGCACACTTGACCATCACCCACGGCACACTAGTGTGCCGCGGCACACTGGTTGAAAAACACTGCCCTAGAGGAGCTAGAG
This sequence comes from Oryzias curvinotus, assembly GCA_023969325.1. Taxonomy (NCBI): domain Eukaryota; kingdom Metazoa; phylum Chordata; class Actinopteri; order Beloniformes; family Adrianichthyidae; genus Oryzias; species Oryzias curvinotus. The sequence continues at coordinate 12,100,666 of CM043711.1, forward strand.
GAAGTGGCCGGGATGAGGGAAGTCTGGGCATATTTGCTTAGGCTGCTGCCCCTGCGACCCGGTTGCGGAAGAGCATGGATGGATGGATGGATGGATGGATGGATGGATGGATTTCCGTATTGAAAGCATGAAAAATTAGTTGATCATGAGTTCTTCATATTACAGTTAAAACCATGTTAAAAATGCGAGGATCAAATTTGAGACAGTAGGTGAATAAGGTTCTTCTTATTCCCTAAACACTCGTGTCAATATTTTAAACTAACGTTGTTGTGAGAATACTTACTAAATCACCCAACGTATAATAGTATATTATAGTATACATACTATAGTTTAGCTGTCTTTATTTCACTACTTGAAGTCATTAAAACAAGTGTTTGAAAGACACACAAAGTACAAAGTAGTTTGACACATGGTTTTTGTTTGATATTCACATCAATCCTGAAGAACATTCTATTAATGTTATAAGCTTAAGAAGGAAATAAATAAAGATGCTCAAAGGTGACATGCAGATGATCAGACCTGAAGCACCTTAAACTATGGACTAGCATATTCCAAAGAAGTAATAACAAAAACAATATCAACTAAAGAGATTGCTAACATGACAAGAAGCCTGGAGCAGGAGCAGAAAGATGAACAACTTGACAAAAAAATCACACAAGACAAATTAGAATAAATAAAAATTGTGAAAGTAGAAATAAAGGTTTCAGTGCAAATTCATCTTCACTCAAAAGATTGTATTTATAAATTATCATTTATAAATCATTAGATGTGTACATTAACACAGCATGGTGTTCACACTAGGCAACCAGGGAGGGGCTTCTTCATCTTTCTATTTTTCAAATGTTTACCAGCGCAAGTCCACCACCTACAGTTAGAAGAGGCCTGGGGTGAAATGTCAAAGCGGCTTAAATCTCATGAATCTTGCTCCAGGTTTTTTCTTTCATAGCTCTAGTCCGATACATGGAAGACTTGGTGTCATAGAATTCCAGCAGGGCACAAACCACAAATATTAATTCCTCTTTCTGAGAATTAATAGTGATGTCATCCATGCGTCTCTACCAAATCAGAGTCCCTGATTGGTCAAAGTTCAACCTGGTTTAACTTTCAACACACGTTAAATGTCTACACGTTTTGTATCTAGTGCCTGGAAACTGACTTGAAAATGTGAGTAGCGACTCATGACCGCAAAAGTTTTGAACGTGGAAGGCGCATGAACGCGCGTGTACATAGACTTTTCATTGAAAATGGTTGCTTGAACGTTTGTTCCCAAGGGCAGTGTGAATGTAGCTTTAGACATCAGTTGGTGAAATCATTGCTTTTAGTAAATCCACATGCTGCAACAGCGTCCTTTCTTTTACATAAGTGGTGAAGGATTTGAGTTCTTCTGCAGTTTTGAAGCACTTATGCACATTTTATGAAAGTAGCACTCTGACCTTCTCCATCCTTTCAAAGGAGAATTGTTAGGGGATTTTTTTTTCTCTCCACATTAATGTGGATTTCAAGGACACCTTCACAGACACTCATCTGCCCAATTGTAATCTTCCTCCCACAGGTGATTTGGAAGTTCTTCAGCAGGAGTGTTCCAGCAGTCCAGATATTAGTCCCAACACTGGATGATGGGGTTGTCAAAAATATTCTCTGCTTGTAAAAAAATGTAATGTAATTTTCCTTTAATTACCCATTTTGACATCAAAACATTTGAACCTATCTTACTCATTTTAAAATGATAATTTTTTTCTTAATACTGGCCTAGTCATTGAGTTATTTTTATTTTTTCATTTTAGTCAGCACGTTGGTTTGTTTACCAGCCAAACAAATCCCAAAAGTAGCCCAAAAAGGACTCTTATTTTTGATTAAAAACATGTTTCTCACTTAGTTTTAACTGGGCATTTTTAATGTCTTCAGTCTGTACAATTTTTCATACAAAATAAAAACAATTAACTATAATAATTAATGTCTTCGTACATGTTAAGTACTCTAAACTAGGTTTTTTTTTATTTTGTCCTAACAGCTACCCAATTTAAAAACTTTTACTTTTTTCCTGCATTTATTTTGAAAGTTGCAGTGTCTTTTTTTAAGATATAGGTGAAAATTAATTAAAAAAAAAAACTTTATCAGCATGGCAGAAAAGCCACAGATCAAAAAAGGCATTTTTTTAAACGTATCTGTATACTTATACAATAAATACTTTTTTGTCTGTTTATTTGCTGTGCTTTTTATATTTTACTCTGCTTTACATTTTTGACATTGATTACATTTCACACAAACAATAAGTCACACAAAACCTCACTGAGTTGCTGTAAAGAGAGGATAATACGGTTTCCACTGCTTTCAATTCTGCTTATGTGCTTCTCATGCAGATTAAAGCTAAATGGTGCAGAAACAGACAACCAGGGGCTCAAACCTCTGGCTCAGTGTTGGATTAGGAGGCGTGGCCTGATGGTACCATTTTTTTTTTTATTCACAAAGCTGCTTATAGCTCACCTTAACACAGAATTATTAAAATACATTGACATGCTGCCAAAATTGGCCAACCTCTTGCTGAGGTTGTTGACACCACTGTTCTGCATGAGCTCTGCAGGCTGTCAGGAGAGTGTAAAAAAAAAAAATCTACACCTTCCTGTGGCTTTTGTCTCACTGTTAATACTCACTTTTAGTGTTTAGTCCAATCTCTTTTAATATTTTGTCATTCAGTACCACGGAAATAGAAATGCATCATTGAGTCATTAGCAGCATTGTAATATTCATTTATGTTTTTGTTTTGTAGCTCAAAACCGAAAGAAAGAAAAGTGCAAAGTAGACACAGGAATGTCTATTTTACGGTCTAAAATGTCTTCAAGGTGTAAAAATGTCAGTGGGCAGAGCTAAATGTTGTGGTTTAGTACTTACATAAACAAATTTATCCCTAACTTGTCATGATCAGCAGAGCAGCAACGTTAGCATCACTTCCGATTTATCACAACATGTTACACAAAGTCATTTGTATGTTAGCTCTGCATCAGTGGTAGATTTAGCGATTTTGGGGGCCCGAGGTGAAAAAAGGCACAAAGCCCTCTGCAGCTGTTGTTTTAAATCTTTTTCAGTGCTGCATGTTACTTCTTTCTGGTCCAGTTGTCAGAGTGCAATGATGTCCAGAAATCAGATGCCTGGTAAAACACATTTTCCAGATTTAAATTCCTTTTCCAAACCATCTTGTTATTTAAACACAAACATATTTTTCATACAGTGATGAATTTTTTATTTTATTTTAGAGTCTTTGTCTGTTGTCTCTGTCAGTCTTTTTTTTTTACTACAGGATGCAATAGATAAGAAATGCAACAGAGACAGAATACATAGAGAAAGTACAACTTCCTGTCCCTTTATGTAGTTTCTTCCTAGCATTTTGTAATTGTGCTGTTAAGGTTTTTGTCCTTTACACAGCTCTATGTTTATTTATTTACTTATGGTTCAAATTTGTTTTATTGTCAAAAGCAAAGGGGAAAAAATCAATAATTGATGAGAAGAAGCTGGGTAGAAACAGAACTCATACAAAGAGCCACAAAGAAAACCCAAACAATACTCTGACTCTCCAGCTGAAGGACAAACTAGAACACAAAAGGAAATGTCATTTATGAAATATAGCATAAGTCTTGTAGGAAAACTACCATCAGAGAAGCAGGATGTACTTTTTTTTTTTTTTTTTTTTAAAGGAGCACAAAAATGTATCTACGAAGGACACAATAAATATCAAGTCACTGCAAAATGAGCCATGCCATGATGAACTGGGACAAAACTTGGATCCAAGAAGCCCATAGAAATTAAGAGGCGTTTAAAACAATCCCATAAATTGAGACGAGGGGGCGTACCCGCTGTCACCCACTTGGGATGCTCTTCGTCAAGGACCACAACCAGACAGAAGGGGCAGTGGTCTCTTGGATAGACCTGACAGGTTTGTCTGGCAGGCCACGTCCATCACAAGCAGCTGATAGGGACACATCATGAGGGGGGCTAAAACTTCCGAAAAATGAGATGCAGACCAGATTTACTATCAATTTGCCTAAGAAAAACAGTACGCTCTACATATCTAATGTTTTAGTCACAACTGCCTTTACTGGTGGATACTTTTGTTGATTATATTTAAAATCACCAACTAGTACCTCCCACACTTTACAAGCACAAACAGTCATGTCAGTAATGTCATCTTCTGGATTTTCAATGATGTCCTGATTGCTTTCTTAATTCAATTCAAAGCAAATAAAACCACTTAACAAATCCTGCACACCTTTTCCCAATCCAAAACTGTGTTTTTCCAAATGTATTTCCTCTGCAGGATAAACAGAGCTTGAATTGAGTTGTCTCAGTGCTGTAGATTTCTCAAAGGACCTCGACTAAGACAGCATCTCTATGAAAAAAACAACAGCTAAATGTCTATTTAATGAGTTTTTACAAACCAGAGACATCTCGCTCAGCTCAGAAACTGGGTTTTTTTTATTTCACCACATCCTCTGAAGAATAAACTCAGCTTGAACTGAGTTGCTACAGTGTTGTGGTTTTCTCACAGGACTCAGTCAATTATGGTATCACTGTGAAAAAATAATGAAAAATGTTTCTGTACTGACTTTTCACGAATCAGAAACAACTTTCACAAATCAACAACTTTGTGTTATTGAATATTTAGCCTCCGGAGACAGTCTAAAGACAGTTTCAACCTGACTTCATGCTGGAGATTTTGCGTTGGGCCTTTTTTGATGTGATAAATAGATTTCTCCTTAACTTTTCCCTTAAGTACCAAATTGGATGTTCAAGAAAATTGGACGCCGACTTCTGCTTTGTACTTTATAAAACGATGCCAAAGATTTCTACATTTTTATATATTATTTTTGAGATCCCCTAGTCTTTCTTCTAGAATGGCTTCGCTTTGCTAAAATATTATTTCATTCATTACAGTAATAACGTTTTCTGTGTCTCAGCATATCAATTCATTCAAATTAACATACTCTTACCTTTAACGACCTACATTCTTTTTTTTTCATTCTTTTTTGCCAATTTTTTTCATAACAAGATATCATCACGAGATAACAAAGAATACATTTTTTTTTCCTTTTTCCAGCAAAACAAAGTAGTTTGTCAAAGAAAATGTTGAATACCAGAAGAACTGATCAATTTGTAATTGATTACTTTAATCTGAGTAGCATTGTGTTGATGTTGTTGGTCATAAACAAAGCGTCCAAATCAGTCATCGTCATTTGAGAAGGTTGGCTCCAGCTGCAGCTGCGCAGGCAAATTCAAAACAAACTAAACCACAGAATCATCACAAAAGAGCAGATCCCAGATGCCCCAACACAAAAGAACACTGAAGAGGAACAAAACAGGAGCTTGATTTTACCAAAGACCATATGAGGGGACCAGGCCGTCTACATGGTTACAGAACGATGCATGTTTGTTTGGTTTTTTGTTTTTGTGTGTGTCTACAAGCAGATGTGCTAAAAACTGAAATACTTTTTGAAAGACAAAAACTGGTTTTCCTGCAATATTAGATATCGTTATCACAAGAAAATGGGCCAAAAACAAGGTGGGCCGTTCTTGGCTTCCGAAGTTTTTATACTTAAAATTTTATCTTTAAAGTTAGTTTATTCTAGTTTAAAATCAAACTTTACAAAACAGCAACATAAAACAGTCAGAGGTGAGAAGTGTATCATTTGGGTCTTTTTCACCATACAATGCGGGTAAAAGTCTGATCTAAAGTTTGTATGCTGTAAACTCCACAAAGCAGGGAGAATTTGTCAACAGATCATATTCTTTCATCATTTTATGGGCCTATAATATATATTGTAAATATAATATATAATTTATAGTTGATAATTGTGTTCAGTTTGTGACATTTGTTCTGTCATACTAGATACCATCACCAATTCTTTTATAAATATTTCCCCTGTAACAAGGAAATGTGAAAACCACTTATTTTGTTCCAGTTCCAAATTACATCTTGCAGTTCTTTTTGTTGTTGTTGTTGTCAAAATGTGGTTGTTAGTGGCAACTGACATGATAGCTTTGACCTCAATTATTGTTGTGCCAACCAGGGTCAACAGTGTGGCTCAAACTATACTATACTGCTACAACAAGCTGAAAATAAAGAAAGCTGTGAAATTTTAGACATTAAACAGAGATTTCATTGTTTCATTTGAACACCTTTCTGTTTGTAAAATTGGGTTCTTGTTGCTCTGTCAACAAAAAGGGGAAATAGCTACTATTAGCCTAAGCAGAATTATCTTCCTTTACATTTATTTTGCATTAAGCTCTTACCAGGACAATGAATAACAACTGAAAACTTTATTGATACTAATTTGCATGAAAACAATGACACATTTGAACACATTTCTGGAATAACCTTTAATAATTGTGCAAGGTTATCTATTTATATGTCTAACAGTTTCAATAATTGCACTGAAAACGGATAGAGCATCTACTAAAAATTTCCAAAATAATGCAAATGCTAACTAGGGCATAGCTGTTTGTAGAAATGGACAAAAAATTCCTTTTCTAATTTCAGGTTGTTTTTTATTGTTGTTGTTGCTGTTTTTTTTGCTTTGTGTACTCATGCATCATGGCAGCTTTGGTTTACCAAAGAGCTTAGCAGAAGAGCAGAAACAAAGAACTTAGCAAAACCAAAAAAATTAAATAATAGAGAGAGGAAAATCTTTTTATTTTTTTATTTTTTATTGGAGATCAGTTTGATTATTGCTGAAAACGTATATTTAAATGATATACTAAAAAAATGTAGTGTTTGAGGTTTGGCTGGTCATGTGAAAGATCTATCATAGGTTGGTTCAGTCATTCTTATGCATTTTCCTGTTTAACAAGCTAAATTTATATGAGAGTAAAAGTAGTTCATAAAAACATGCATATTTTGCTACATTGAACACAGTTGTGCGTTTGTGTTGCAAATGTATATTGATTAATAACATAAAACTCACAACATGGAATATGGATGACATTTATTGTTATATAAACCTCAGAAAATCCAACTGACTCCAGGCTCCAAAAGCCCCATTTCCTATCAACCTCAAAGTTTTTTTATTCGGCTCTGTGCTCCATATATTCCTCAATTCATGTTTTATCATCTATTTATTCAATCAATAATTCACCAAGTAATGAGGAATGAAGTGTGTGCTGAAGGCTAACAGGGTGCAACAACTCACCTGGAAAATCTACTGGCCGAGGGTAATAATGTGGATTCAGCACGGTGGAGCTGTGAGCTGAATGAAGATGGATCCTTATTGTTATATCAGCGGCATTTGTAGACCGTGAGTAATCACGGCAGGAGTTTCCACCTCCCCATAAAACCCCTGATGGTGATGTTGCATTCTGGATGTTTAAGAAACTGAATCACATTACATAATCGTATATTCATGTCTTTTTTTTATTAAGGAAGAACAAGTGGGTAAATTCATCCATTAAAGCCCCACTCTGATCATCTTTTGATCTATTTTTTAAAGGATTCCCAGAGGTCTTTTTAAGTATGATTATGCTATTTTTAGCCAAAATCTAAAAATGTGTTGTTTTCTAGGACATAGATTCTACAGAGTGGCAGGAGTTCATTCAAAATTCAACTCTGAGGTGTGGGCGGGACTGTTGGCATGGAGTAAGCCTGCCCCTATTTCCCATCATCTATCTATTTACATGCTCTCTCCCGCTTGCTTACAGCCCCTCATAACCCCGATCGAACTATAGTGGTGCAACAAAATGGCGAGCAATATCAGAGCTATCCAGCCGTACAGTTTTGAACCAGATACCAACTCGGACAAGGAAAACAAAGACGAACAAGATTCTGTTTGTCTACAAGAATCAGAATGGGATCTGCTCCTGAGTCACAAAAATGGCAATAAAGAAAGACACTATTTTTTGGAGTATAAGTAGCTTTTTTTTTTTTTTTTTTTTTGCATTGTTTGGCCAGGGGTTCGACCCATACTAAGATGCCACTTAAATGTGATTTTCTAAAATAATATACAGCACTGCATGCTTGGCGGAACCGTTCCAAAGCGACACAGAGGATACAGGATTCAATAAAGTTAGTGATTTGAAAAGATACAAAGAGCTTAGTTGACTTGTTAGGATGTTCTTTGTGCTATGGTTATCTAAATAATTGTATATATGCTGCAGTGACAAACAAGATCCCTCCTATGTTTTATGAAGCTAAAAAAGCATCAAGGTGTTATGGTGTTCATGTAGTCAGTCTATTATGGCTTTCTACACCGTTATCGTGATTTGCCTTTCAAGATGAAATGTTTGTTCTTGGTATTTTGTTGAATTAATTTCTCCCAAAAGTGCGACTTATACTCCATATTTTTTCTTCTTTATTATGCATCTTTTGCTGCTGCAACTTATACTCCAGTGCGACTTGTAATTTAGATTTTTTTTCTTCTTTATTATGCATTTTTTGCTGCTGTGACTTGTACGAAAAATACGATATTCGGAAATGCAAATTTAAGGTTAATTTTCTTCATTCACATCTACCTTCATCAAGAAATGCCACAAAAACATGTTAAAAAACACCAAAAACATGATTTTTATCAGTAGGTCTTTTAAGATTAGCAATCAAGTGGCCCAACTTGCAGATCATATCACACATCACATTTGCATTTTGCCCAAATTTAGAAGCAAAATTAATGCAGCTGCTCGTTATGTTTGCTGGATTATCCCTTTAATACAGTACATTTTAGAGTCTCATTAAAGTTTTAGCAGCTGGAACTTTTTTACAACCCTATAGGGTGGCGGTTTACTCTTTCAAAGTCACAAAAGAATTAGAAGAGCACCAGTGGATTATATGAAAAAGAACATCTACATCTACGTTGACAGAAAAAAATAAAAGCAAAAACATTTCAGTGTACAAATGCCAGCAGACTTTTGTGGGGGACAATAGCAAAAGCCCCTGTTGCTGTCACATTTCTCATCCAGAATTACCACGAAACAACCCAAGCATGATGATGCCGGGTCAGTGGAAAGCAAGAGGGAGGGCTTATTGGGGATTCAGGCAGCACAACACAGGTGCTGTGCTATACAAGGCTAGTTTCAACATTCAAAAGAATTGTTTGACCCACTCCTGTCAACAGGACAAAAAATCCCCGTCTGGTTTGGGGCATCCACCTCTTTATCCTTTCATCAGTGTAACCAGATCATAGGGTTTCTGCTAGGCAGAGAACATGAGAGTGAGGTGGTTAACAGAGAATCCAGCCAACTCTATCAGAGTGTGCTATATACATTCCTAAGCTTAATTTCCAATAAGGCTATTTTATATTTTTTTCCTGCATTTCTGCGGAAAACAGTTAAAGCTATGTACATATATGTGTGTGTGTGTATATATATATATATATATATATATATATATATAAAGCAAGAACCTCAGCTCGTTTAGTCAAATTAAGAGACAGTAGTTGAGTTTGACATTTTACATTTTTCAAGGAGACTTGTGTAATATTTGTAGCGGTGCAAGTCAAGGACAATACAATCTCATTTAATCCAAGTAAATGGGAAAAGACACATTTATATTTTATGTTGCAGTTTTCTGTTAAGTTTCTTCATTTTACCTGCCATTAATCTTAGTTTGTTGTCGGAGATCAGAAAAGACTTTGTGGGAAAAGGCACTTGGATTTAAAAAAATGTTTCTCAGAAACTATTAAGAAAAGACATGAGTGAGTAGAAATACAAATCTATAAGAGCTGTGTAATCTGCATACAAACTAGTTAGTAGCATAGAATTAGGAATATCATGTTGAAAATGCCCTCAGTGGTGTGCTTAAAAACAAGCACTCTGCTAAGTTTGCAAACTTTCACTTAATGTTTGTAGCAATGCAGAACTTACGAGCAGAACTTTAAGGTAGTATGGGGGCATGTAAAGGACAAAGGTAACCTTAAGAATTAAAGCTCAGTGCAGTGCTCCTGCAGATGTAGGAATTTACATCTGCAGGAGCAGAGGTAATCCTAATAATTATAATAAAAAAGGCTGTAAGTAAAAAAAAAAAAAAAAAGATTGACGGGTCTAGTGGGATCATCCAAGATATGGTTTAAAGGTAAAAAAAAAAACACAAAAAGATTAGATGTATGAATAACTCCTCTATTGTTATTCATTTTTTAGTGACTACTTCTATTGAAAAAATGCAAAATTTGTTGATAGTTAATTTTTCATAATACAGTTTATAATACAGTAATGCTGTTATTGCTACAATTTTAGACATTGGGTAAATAAGTTGCTTTTTTCCTAAACATGCATGTTAATATCTTTACATCCTAAACTAACATTGCTGTGAGGAAAAATGTATTAATCCCCCAACATATTGTAATTCATATTATCTATATTTCATTAAACAATGATATTTCCCAATGTACTTTTTGTCTGTGGATTTCCTCAAAACGTTTAAAAAATATCCTCATTTATAGTAATTTTTCTGTTTTTTTTTTGTTGTCTTTTTGCAAGGTGCAAACAAGTTTGGGTGGTGTTGTAAATGTGAAGTGATGTTAGACTGTTTTTTTTATTAACTTGTCCTGTCCAACAGCTGGGCAAACAGATGAGAGCTGAAGGCCTCTTATGTTGGACATATTTTACTTTAACAACAGGGGTTATGAATCGTCTGACAAACCAGAGGTATGTCTGAATAAACCCCTTTTGTAATCGAGGCCAAACTTTATTCATTTTAATCGTAATTAAAAATCCTTTGTGTTGGACCGGACGGAAAAGGAAACGAGGGAAGAAGAGAGAGGGATATTAGAGAGAGGGGGGATAGGAGGATGACTATAGAAGGGGGGGGGGGGGGGGTAAAACCATGAAGCAGCATAAATCAACAAGTTGCTGGATGGTCATAATCATTACCGTCAGGTTCAGATGTAATCCAAATCTAGAAGGGCGGGGCCTGTCCACACAGACTCAAATGTTATAAACACACCTATTAGTTGCAAAAATGCCCACATATCAACATGTACACAATGCAAGTAGTGTTCACACATGCATACTTACACATTCAGACCAACTAGTGTGAAATGTTTCATTAAATCACACAAACTATTTATGTAGAGGTGAGCTAACAGCTGTGCTTAAGTGAGTGTTTATGTTCCTCTAAAATGGATGATGGAATGTAAAAAGAAAGAGGGAGAGTGTCCAACCATCCCTACACCAAGACCCCTGCCACAGCACCAGTGGCAACTAGGACCCCCCCCCCCCCCCCCCCCAACATCTGCATGGTAGCAGATAGAGAACAACTGCTCTCCAAGCGATCACATCTGCCATCCATGCCAGGGCCAGCAGGAACGCCACGGGGGCCCCCCAAAGCCAGAGAGCAGGGAGGCATAGTGGGACAAAGAGTGCAAGCTCCTGCCCAACCAGAAGAGCAGCCCAACCAGGAGGGCCCAACGCGGGACCCCGCCCCAGAAGAGTGCCCACAGCCCCAGACAAGCATCCCACCACCACTCAGCATTTCTGGGCATCCCTCCACCCCGACCCCAGGCACGAGCCAGGGTCCTGTAAGGGAGACCTGCGCCACGCTCCAGGCAGCCACCCACCCGGCTGACAGTTGATCCAGGAGAGAGCAAGTCAGGGGCTGGCCACCCCCGCCCAGGAGGAAGACACCCTGGGCAGGGGTGGCCCACCCTAGACTGTGTTTTTTTTAATGTGTTGCAAACAATGTTGATGAATATATACAATGACAAAAAAAAAAATTTTGTGAAAAATGAAAGTGTTGGGTCTCGAACCAGCGAGCTTCTGCACCAAGGATTCCCCATATATTTCAATGGAGGCAAAAATCCTGGAAATCCTGGAATATCTTGAAAAGTTCAAGGATTTGAAGGACCAAAAGTCATAGCTGGAAAAAAGCTGAAAGAGCTGAACATTTTAATAGCTGAAAAACTGTAGGAGTTAAGTGCCAAAAAATGGCGGAAGATACTATAATAAAGAAAGAAATAACGAGAAACAGGAAAACAATGTGTTGACAGCTTTATATCATTAAACCAGCTATTGTTCCTACTAATGGCGAAATAATGTTCATACATAGCGATTGTGACTAAACTGGTGCTATGATGACCAAATCATACATCAACAAGAGCCAGATTCTTCCTGGGAATCGCTTCACTCTATTTCCACTTTTTCTCTTGAAACAGCCTGGAAGGATTGATTGTGGAAGTGAAATGTTTTGCACTGTTTGTGTGTTTTCTTTTCTTTCTTTTTTTTGGTCAATGCATGTTTGCAAAGCCTCAATGCGTTTTACTCCGCCCACGTTGAGGCACGCCTCGGTCAGCAGACTGCAGCCAGGGGCCTTCTCCCCATAACAGACTCTGGTCTGCGTTCACAGCCGCAGACACGCCCCCTCCACGCGTTCACACTGCTCTCTTCCTTCTGCCCGCTCGCACATTCCGAGGGTGTTAAAGGCGCCACGACAATCGTAGAACATGATAGTTATTTAACAAAACCACAGAGAGCTGCAGCACAGGAATGAAAGAGTCACATACGGGTTCAGAGCCGCAGGTTGCCGACCCGTGGTTTAGCCAATCACTAGAAAGGTGGGTGTGTTTGCCTGGGGGCTGAGTCTTCCTGGAAGGGGCTGTTCCTCACTTTGTGACTTCACAATGTGAGAACACGGTTGTTTTTTTGGTGCCCAGATAATCAGAGAGCAAGGTTTCATCAGAACACTCAGAAATGCGTGAATGAATTTAAACACCCCTTTGCGGTTGTTTTTCATGAGGAATTAACATCATAATGCACTTAAAAGCTCAAAAAGTTCAATTTGAAGGATATAGGCCATTTAATATTGAAGTGTAAGTTTGAGCAATCACTCCATAAAATTATGATTTGTTTTACCAATTTCATTTTACTAATTCTAATAAACAATAAAATTATAATAATGGCTTCAAAAACACTGTTCAGAATGAAAGGGAACTTGAACAGGTGGAGTTTATCTGTTTGTAGCACCGACTGTCAGACAAAGATCCAAACCAAACCCTGCCTTTGCCAAATCACAGTCCTTTGATGGCTGCTCCATGAAGCTAGCACTTGAGCTGGCATCAGTATGATTACAACTCTTTCCATTTTTAAAGCGTCTTCAGGGTTTCAGCTGCTCACGTTTTCTAGCCGATTAGAAACTTGGATGCCTTTTTGGCTCAACATGACCTCCAGCACAGGCACACGCTTTGTCAATCTCTCTTTTCAATCGGCAGTTTTTTCCTGGACACCCTGCTGGCTGCTCATCAAACTCTGGACCCACTTGCTAACTTGTCGGCAGATTTTCTCCACCAGTAACAATAAATAACCTACATCTGTGCTGCATCAGATGTTATTTATTTGTTTGGTCATCGCCAGGCTGAATTTTGTTCCTTTTGTTCTTGTCTGTTCCGCTCATTTTTCATCTTCCTGCTTCATTCTCATTTCATAGCATGTTCTCGGTTATGCTTGGTGTTTTCTTCGTGACATTTTCGAAACAGTGCGTCAATGAAATTTTATTATGTTATTATTGTTTCAGAGTTTAGGATAGATTCTAAAATCAATCTCTGCTACAATGAATGTATTGATCCAGGATTATTTGCTAATCGCCACGGCATCGCTAGAGTTTTACAGAAAGCAGCTGCAGCTCAGATTATTTTCACAGAATATGTTTACTGAACTTAATTTAGGTTTTAGAGCTCAGTTCTGTATTGAAACAGCACTTGTGAAGCTTACCGATAATCTCCTAATGCCCTCAGAACATGTATTGTTATGAATTTACTGACCTTAGACTGGTTTATAAACTATTTTACTAGTTATGTTTTAGTTTTTTGTTAATTAAAATGATGACTCATCCTAAGGTGTTCTTAGAGTTTCCAAGTATAGGAAGGGATAAAGTTGCATTTAAACCGAGTGTGATTTGCGTGTCAGGCGTGAGACTGGTTCATTGTGAAGTCAGTGTTGATTAGAGATCCTATGGCGCAATTGAGCGTCCGGTCCGATGATCTGGCAGCAGCACGTTTTGGGGAATGGCCCCTTTTAGGCATCATGGTGCAGTAAGTCCACAGTTGAAATAGCTGAACCTTGGTGAAGAAGACCCGTCACATCAACCAATCAGGAACACCTTGGGCTCCTTGACGTGTGGATGATGTCATCAGCAGGTAGAATCCAAAACCTACATGTAGAAGAATCTGATCGTCCTCCTGAACTTTGTGATATTTTTCTTATTTGTATGTAGCCAAAAATAAAAAGGAAAAACGGAAGTACTGCCATTCAGATGCAGTTCCTGCAGTAGATGGTGCACCTCACCATGCCTGGAGAGTCTCAGAATAATCGAATTAACTCAGACATACAGACATGAATACCATCGTTTTTGTAGAGCTCTTCACTTTAAAGAAACCTGATTTCTCATCATCATCCTTGTTCCATGGATTGTAAATTATATATACAGTCAATGCCTACATGTAGTACAAGACTAAAAACGTTCGAAACCAATTTGAGGTGGAAATGGCGTTTGGTGTGAACGCAGCACAAGAGCTTTCATCCATCATTCTTGACACTTCCACTGTTTCAAGATTAGAGATTAAACATCTCCACTAGTTTATAAATTAGCCTCGGTCACTACTATGAGAAAAAATAAATGATAGAAAGACCACAGGGAGCTGAACCGAGCAATCACCGTAGACTCCTATTTTAAAAAAGTCACATTTTACATCAAAACATCTGTGCCTGGTGTCAAAACCTTTTTCAATGTTTATGGATTTTGTATTTTTAATGACAAATGTGAGGAGCTTTCTTTTTTAAATAGTTGTTTTCAAAGCTCCAGTCTGTGTATCATTAAATGTTTGTGGTGTTTGACCTTGACCACTTGATTGAAAGTGATCTTGAGTTGTGAAGGTTTGTTAAAAGTGTAAACACTTGGGTTTTAGTTTTGATGTCTTATCATGCAGCATGACTGATGTGGAGATATGAGAGTATCCATCAGCTCTTTGATCTCAGTCATGGTTATGCTATGCATAGTAATTCAAGTCTTTCCCAACATTTCTCAAAATAACTCAAGTTCCAGAACAGTGTTTTTTTTTTAATTAGAGCTAAACACTGAAAAGATGAGAAGCTGCAAACGTCACGCTGTGCACTTTAAATGTGTAACTACACCTAAGACATATTATGGATGCTTTTATGTATGGCAGCCATTTCCTTTTACCTGTGGGGCTTTGCAGCTGGTAGTGATTTGCTGATCAGCAGGCAGAATCGGTGGCTGTTGAAACGCACCACTACCTTTGGAGTTAAGCCTTGATTGAAAATCAAAGTTGATGAGGTCTGGGAAAGTGGCTGTACTTTAAAAAACCTGGTCTTGGTTTTATAGCTCTTGAAATATCCCCTCCCCCCAAAAAAGAAATCAGAAAATAAATCTTTTGTAGAGCTCCCCTCACGCAAAAAATGTAAAAAAGAAAAAAAAAAACCTTTGCCTTATCCTGGTATCAAACTTTTGCAGATGGTTTAGGGACTTTTTGTGAAACTATGTTTTTGACAAAAACTTGTTTTAGCAAAGATCAGAGAAAACTCACTGATAAATAAAGCTAAACAACCACATTTAGACATGAAGGTACGACAGCCTAATGTACAACAATATTAAGGCCACCATAAAAATAAGTATGAGAATAAAACCAAAAATCTACGAGAATAAGGTAATAGAATTATGGGGGAAAATATTATACAAGTATAAAGTTATAATTTCATATGCTGTAAAGTCTGTTTACTAGGAAAGATAGCAACAACATGAAAAAGAACCATTATAGTGTTTCAGTGTAAACTTTATGACTTTATTCTTGTACAATATTTTTTTCTGAAATTTCTTATTTTCAAAAAATTACAATAATCGTATTCATTACTTTATTCTTGCAAAATTACTTTTCCCCCCACAATTTTATGACTTTATTCATATAAAATGCAACATTCATTCTCATAATTTTACAACTTTGTTTTTGTAAAATTACTACTTTTCCCCCAAAATTCTACGAATTTGCTCTCGTATATGCTTGACCTAATTTTAAGAATGTTATCAATCATTCAAACTTTATTTATAATGCACAACGTGCTTTACATTAAAGCAAAACAATATAATATAAAAACAAGCATGAAAATTCAAATAAACAAGCACAAAAATAAAATAAAATTAGGGCCCCCCTCCCCGTACCTACACACAGCCCCCCACTCTTTTCAATTCAATTCAATTCAATTCAATTCAATTTTATTTGTATAGCCCAAAATCACAACAACAGTCGTCTCGATGGGCTTTGAAGTAAAACATGACTCAAAAGGATCACGGATACAAAGAGCTCAATAGGAAAATACTAAAATAAACTAACAAACTGACTAAGCTATACTGGCATCCCTGCCCTTAGACCCCCCTTCGCGGTAAGGAAAAACTCCTAAAAAACCGGATTCCGGAAAAAAATGAAGAAACCTCAGGGGTGCCCACATGAAGGAGGGATCCTCCCCCAGGACGGACAGGCGATTTACCAGAACTCTTAGAGAAGAATTTCACACATCCCACCCCCTATCTGATGGGGAAAGACAATGAGAAATGAGAAAAAGGCTTAGCACGAAAACAAGATATTGGAAGCGCTAATAATTGGAACCTCCCTCTCTGTGAACAGCTGCATAGACATCCAAATGCAGCATCACAGGTGGGGACCGCTCCACCACAGCTAAGTGGTGATGCAGGTTCCCATCTAGAGCTGCAGCGGCTGAACAGCAGCCAACCCAGAGGGGAGGTCCCAAGTGAGGAAGTACCAGGATATAAAAATGAAAATATAAATGAGAATGAAAAAGTAAACATAATGATAAGAGGAATAAACAATAAAACATTGAAATAAGGTAAATTAAAATAACGCGTCAAAAATCTAAAACAAGATAAAATGGATAAATACATAAATAACAACAAATGAATAACTAACTAACTATTTAAACCAAAACATATAAATGAATAACTAAATAAGTAAATAAAAGTAGTAAAAAAATAGCTAAAAGTCATGTCAAAAAGATGGGTCTCGAGCCTTTTCTTAAAAGCATTAATGCTCTCTGCAGCTCTCAGGTCCTCTGGGAGACTGTTCCATAAACGGGGGCCATAGTGCTGAAAAGCAGCCTCTCCATATTTTTTGGTTTTTACAATCGGAATGGTTAGAAGACCAGTGCCAGAGGATCTCAGGATCCGAGATGGATCATACCTTACTGAAAAATCTGATAAATAAGAAGGCGCAAGACCGTTAAGACATTTAAAAACTATTAAAAGTATCTTAAAATCAATCCTGAAGCATATGGGGAGCCAATGCAGGGATTTTAAAATTGGAATGATGTGAGCTCGCCCCCAGGTCTTGGTAAGAACTATGCAGCAGAGTTCTGGAAAAGCGGAAGGTTCTTAACGTTAGTTTTTGGAAGACCAGCAAGCAGGGCGTTACAGTAAACAATTTTACTCATGATGAAAGCATGCATTAGCATCTCCATATTAGCAAGAGACAGTAGTGAGTGGACCCGAGACAGATTTCTAAGATGATAAAAAACAGTTATAACCACCTGTTTTATATGTTGGATAAAAGTTAGCTTAGAGTCTAAGATAACACCCAGGTTTCTGACTGTTTCTGAATGACTTAATGAAAGTTCCTGTAGCTTCAGAAACTGTTTCTCTCTCTTGGCTTCAGGACCGAAAACGAAAATTTCAGTTTTTTCCTGGTGAGCTGCAGAAAATTATTTGCCCTCCATAATTTCACATCTAAAATACAGTTAAAAAGTGCTTCTATTGGTCTTGTGTCATCAGGAGACATAGCTATGTACAGCTGTGTATCATCAGCATAGCTATAAAAAATCATCAGCATAGCTATGAAACTGTTATGACAATGTTTTTGTCCCACTTTTCAAAGTCATTCTTGTAAAATTACTACTTTTTTCTCATTATTTTACAACTTCATTTGTTTTATTCTTACGACTTAATTCTTATTAAGCTATGATGTACAATTTTATAACTTTAATATTGCCAGATTTTGAGAGAACAGTCATTCTATGAAAGTTAATTGTAGAATTATTTTTTAAGGGCATGATTTTATGTAAAAAAAGTCATAAAAGTTTTATTCTCGTAAAATTACAATGTTTTTCTCATAATTTTACAACTTTATTTCATAAAATAAAAACATTTTTGTCATTTTTATTTTTCCAGCAACACTATTTACCTGGTGGCAAAAATGACCATCATCCTGTTTATCCATCATAATGGAATTCTTTTTTTTTTTTTTCCCAATAAAATTACCTATACAACCATACAAACATGTTTTGTTATTTTGGAGGTAGATGCATTAGGCTTCACTTTTGATTGCCCAGGAGAATTTATATTAAGGTTAACAGAGTTCAGGAAAACAAAATAAAAAAATAAAAAACTGCATTATTTCTATTAGCAAACTCTGTCAGCTGATAAAAGGAGTCATATAGTTGTTAAATAAATTGTTTCCGTGCTGCATTCAAAGCAAGTTGTGATTGGAAATTGAATATTTGCAGATTCAATATACCTTATCCCAAATATGTAATATCCAACTAAGTTAATTAGAAAAGCATGTTTACATATCTGTATAAAAAAAAAAAAGCTTTATAAACACAGGAGTGTGGTTACATCTGAACCTTTTTAGACTTTGCAGTCACACATAAAAACATAACTCACCTCAGTAAAGCATCAGTTTCCCCCACAGCTCTGCAAGTGAGTCCAAGAGTTGATCTGCTTTGTGTTTCTGTTTCAGCGTTAAGGTTTTATTTCCAGAGGATAAAAACTCTGGGTAATTTTAGCATTTTAGCATGGGCAGCATGCCCCAACAAACAACACTTTGGTCGCCTAATTTCTTATAGTCAGGGTGTTGTTAAAAAAAATGCCTGTCTCACCTACGTACTTCACCTTTGCCCTTGGTGTTTATAACATTGTATGGCCACGTGAACATTGTCCCTCTACAGGTTCACCAAACGGTCTACAACCTTGATATTTCATGTAGTCCACCTGTGTCCCCATACATGTTTGGCCATTACCCCTATTACCCATATCTATCTGTAAGGGCAGTTGTTACTAAGGCCAAATATTACAGTAGTCAATACCATGTGCGTGCATCTTGAATAAAGCTTCTAAAGAGTACTTAAAGTGGACACTGGCGTGAATGTGCTGAACTTTTTTTTTTTTTTTTTTTTTTTTTACTTGTCCTGTCCAACAGCTGGGCAAACAGATGAGAGCTGAAGGCCTCTTGTGTTGGACATATTTTGCTTTAACAACAGGGGTTATTAATCTTCAGACAAACCAGAGGAATGTCTGAGTAAACCCCTTTTGTAGTTGAGGCCAAACTTTATTAAATTCCATCATGTTAGAAAATCTTTGGTGTTGGACCGGACGGAAAAGGAAAGGAGGGAAGAAGAGAGAGGGATGTTAGAGAGGAGGGGGGAGAGGAGGGTGATAATAGGAGGGGGGGGGGGGGGGGTAGAACCATGAAGCAGCCTAAAGCAACAACTTTACTGGATGTTTATCATTACGGTAAGGTTCAAGTGTAATACACATCTCAAAGGGCGGGGCCTGTCCACACACACATTCAGATGTTATAAACACACCTGTTAACTGTAAAGATGTCTACATGTCAACATGTACCCAAAACATGCACAAAATACAGATATTGTTCACACACGCATACTTATGCCCCTAAACCAACCAGTGTGAAACATTTCGTTCATTCAATCCTGCAAATTATTAGTACAAAGGTGAGCTAACACCTGTGTTCAGGTGAGTGTTTATGTTCTTCTAAATGAATGGTGGAATGTGAAAAGAAGGAGGGAGGGGCAACCCGCCATCCCCACACCAAGACCCCCGCCGCAGCAGCAGCGGCAGCCGGAACTCCCAACGCCACCCGGCAGCAGGCAGAGAACAACCACCCCCCGGGCGACCGCATCCGCCACCCCAGCCAGGGCCAGCAGGATCACCACGAGGCCCCCAGAGCCAGAGAGCAGGGAGGCATGGGGGGAAGAGAGCGCCGCCCCCGCCCAACCAGGGGAGCAGCCCCCCCGCCGCGCCAGGAGGGCCCAACGCAGGCCCCCACCCGAGAAGAGCGCCCACAGCCCCAGACGAGCACCTCGTCACCACCCAGGAGTTCCGGGTATCCCCCCGCCCCAACCCCAGGTACGAGCCAGGACCCCCCAAGGGAGACCCGCTCTGCACTCCAGGCAGCCACCCACCCGGCCTACGGTTGGTCCAGGAAGGAGCAAGGCAGGGGACAGCCGGCCCCGCCCAGGAGGGGGGCACCCCGGAGAGAAGAGGGGCCCACAAGGAGTGTTGTTAACATGGCCCGACCAGGCTCGGCCACAGTTGGAATGTGGGCGGGGGGCCAGCGCCCAGGGGCAAAAACCCGAACCCACCCCACAAGGAAACAGACACCCCCGGCTCAGGTGTAATGTGAACTCCCTCCCCGCACGGAGAGAGCCCCGCCGGGCCCAGGAAACCGGCACCCAGGGGACACGGCCGCCGCTGCCAAGGGCCCAGTACCCCCCACCAGGGATGGGGTAGGGGACAGACGGACCTTGGACCCACCTTCCTTGTATAATGTGTGTGCTTGTGTTCGTAAGGGTGTATGTGTGCATGTGTGTGTGTTTGTGTTTGAATGTATATTATGAGAAGTAAAAAGGTGTGTGTACTAGGGGGGTGTAGTTAAAATTGGTGGGTAGGGCACGGAGAGGACATTCCCTGATTACTCACAGTAATGTCCCCTCACCCTCCCCACCAAGGGTCCCTAAATGTCTAAGGTGCGGTTAAAATTGGCGGGTAGGGTGCTAGGAGGACATCTGCTGCTTGCTGGCAGTGATGTCCAAGCACCCCCCCTACCAAGGGCCCTACATGTCTAAGGTGCAAATAAAACCGAGAGAGGGGGGGCCCATTCCATACGGCAACCATGGGAGGGAGACCACTGCCAAGTAGTCCCCCCCCCAAAGCGCATCGCAGGCTAAACCCCCCACCCCCTCACCCTAATATGAGATTATATGAGGAAGGGGGTGAGTTGGGGACAGCTGGCAGACTGTCTCCCGGTGGTCAAACATCCGTCCCCCAGCCCCCCCCAGCATAGGGCCCAGGTCCCCCAGCCTCGGGGCCCCATCCCCAGAGGCACCGACGCCCCAGGCCCAGCACGACCCACCCCACGCAGAGAGAGAGGAGCCAGAAAGCGCCGCCCCCCCCCGGAGCAAGCCCAGGCCCCCACCCCCAGGCGCCGGCCCCGAGGAAGCTCTGGTCAGGCCTCGACGGGACCAAGGCAGCCAACCGGCCGGGGCAACCGCCGATTGCCACCAGCGGAGACCCCGACCCGTCAAACCCCCAAGGCCCCGTACCCATGGTGCCCCCCCCCCCCGGAAAGCCCCCCCACAAGACAGGGCCGACAGAGCCCCCCCCCACACCCCCCCAAGACCCCGCAGCCGGAGCGGGTGACGCCCAGAGCGACCGGGGGCCCCAAGAGGGTTGCCCTGCCCCGCCCCGGAGCCAGGGAAGGGTTGATCCCAGCCCCAGGTGTAGACGGGCAGCCCATCCAGTGCCGCTGGACCCACCTCCCCGAGCAGGACCCCCCGCCAACCCCCCCCAGCACGGACAAAGAGACCACCCCCCCAAGCCAAGCCAGACCACCGCCCAACCCCCCCACCACGCACCCCCCACCGCCAAGCCCAGAAGACCACGCAGCGCCCAGCCCGCCCCGCCCAGGCACCGGAACCGACCCCCCAATGAATGGGCTCCCCACCAGCCCCCACCGGACAGCAGAGGCCCCGACCCCCACCCCGCACCACGGCAGAAAGGCAAGGAGCAGCAACAACCAGCCCCCCCCCCACCCCCTAAGTCATGGAGTTAGCTACGGGAGACCAGAGAGACTGAATTCTTTCCAAGTTACTTGAATTTTGGGCTGACATTTTTTCCAAGCTGATATGATCAAAAAGCAGATTTCTGTATTGACTTATATTTATATTTTTCTTGTTATTCCAGTTTATTAAGATGGTTTTTTTAGCAATACAAAGAGTTATGAAAATGATATTTAATAATTCTCCTTCTACCTCGATGGCACTCATGTCACCAAGCACGCAAAGTGACGGTGAAGCCGTGATTGGAACCTTAAGCCAGGCTGATAGATCGGCACATACCTGCTGCCAGAGAGCCTGGACAGGTGTGCAGAGCCATAGTGCATGCATGTAACAGTCAGGTAGATTACTATCACAGTGTTCACAAATATCTGAGTTACTGAGACCCATCTTGAACATCCTCTGTCCAGTGTAGTAAATCCTGTGAAGAGTTTTGAAATGGATTAGCTGCAAATTTGGACTTTTAGTCAGTTTAAAGGTGTTTAGACAAAGTTCTGACCAAAAGTTTTCATCTGTGCTGATGCTCAAATCTGCATCCCATTTTGTTATTGGAAGTGAAATATTATTATCTAATTTACATAAAAGTTTGTATATTTTTGAGAGAGTTTTGTTCATTGAAAAGTTAATCAGAGAGGTAACTACCTCTGGTAGCTTTAAATCGTTGTCTCTGTATTTAAACGTTTTAGTAATAATAGACTTAAGTTGCTGATATTCCAAGAAGTTATTTATTCCATGCTTATCTTGTAGTTCCTGGGGAGTTATGAATCTTTTGTCAATAATTAAGTGCTCTAGTAACGTCACGCCCCCTGCTTGCCAAGCTGGGAAGTGTATCATCTTTTTGTTTATGAGGATGTCTGGGTTGTTCCAGATGGGTGTCATTCTGCACGGTTGAATTGATGACTTAGATATTTTTAGAAATTCCCACCAGGCTGTTAGAGTGGCGTTTATATTAATACTTTTGAAACAATCCTGTTTTTTAACTGTTTGGCTAATAAATGGAAGATCTGACAGGTTGATCTTCCCACATAACGCCTGTTCCAAGTCTAACCATGAGTTGGTTTCTGGGTTATTTTTTAACCATTTTAAGATGTATTGTAATCTATTTGCAAGAAAGTATTTGTGGAAGTTAGGTAGTTCCAAGCCTCCACAGCTTTTTGCAGATTTTAAAGTTTTTAGACTAATTCTTGCAGGTTTATTGTTCCATAGAAAGCTTGATATGGATGAGTCTAATGCTTTGAACCATTTTAGTGGCGGTTGTGTGGGGATCATTGAGAAGACATGAATGTGCTGAACTTTAGAGTCTGCTGCAAGTGATGCTAGTCATTAGCAGCAGCGAACTGAAGGGAGGAGTGACCAAAAGAGGTGCTGGCTGTAGGAATGATTGATGAAATTGCTGGAACAAAGGCTGTGAGAGAGTTGTGAATATTACCAGGTATTGCAGCTGTGTTATAAGGGTTTTTATAAATGAATAAATGCCCATGAATTTGTCTACAGGAATGGAAAGAGGCCCAGTTTAATAGAGTAGAAATGGCAGTGGCGGGTATTAAAGGAGACCCTAGTCACAAAGCAGATGGCAGAGTGACGAATGACGTGCAATTTATGGAGGAGGTTTTTAGAGGCTGGTGTGTAAATAATATCACCATAATCAAAAATAAGAAGGACTGTAAAGAGTGTAAATGAAGATTTGTCGTCATGGAAAAAAAGAAACATTTCTAGGCATTAACTAGGTAATATAACATGTATATGTGTGTTAAATAGGAGGGAGCCCTGGACATGACATGACGTGAAAAAAATAAGTTGTGCTCTCAAATTAATAATTTGTTTGCACTAATTAGAATTTTGTAGGCAAACACGACAAAGATCAATGCACTCAAATAAATAATTAGGTGCATTCAAATAAGCATTTTGTTTGCTCAAATGAGCTTTTTGTGGACAGAAAAAAAAGCATTTTGTTGTAAGGAAATAGGATTTTGTGCAAACTAAAATTACACAAATTATGCACACAAATAATTTGTCTGTACAAATGAGCTTTTTGTGGGCAGGAATTAGCATTTTGTGTCATTTTTGCCCATAAAATACGATTTTTTTGCACACAAAATCCCAATTACTGCCCACAAAATACTAACACCTGTCCAGCAAATGCTAATTGGTATTAAATTAGTATTTTGTGTGCACAAATAATTAATTTGAGAGCAGTCCTTTTTGTCATTTTAGCCCACAAAATGCCTATTTGAATTAGCAAACTAATATTTTGTGGGGGGGGGGATGACAATTGAAATAAAATTAATTCACTCAAATTAATCATTTGTGCACACAAATAAACAGTTTGTTCACTCAACTTAGCATTTTCTGGGCAAAAATGACACAAAATAATCTTCACAAATAAAAAACATTGTGTACACGAATGTGTGCAAATTAGAATTTTGTGTTCACAAATTAGGACTTTGTTGTCATGAATTGTGCCCTAGAGTTAGTATTTAGTAGGCACAGACAAGAATTTTCGTGGCAGAAAATTTACATTTTGCAGTCAGAAATTAGTAGTATGAATTGATTATTACTGATTAAAATACTCATTTGAGCACACAAAATGCTAACTTGTGGCTACAAAATACTAAATGGTTGACACAAATTTCAATTTAATGTGCACATAATACTTGTTTGTGGTCAGATTGAGGCAATGTTTTACTTTCATTTTCATATTGGTGGTTTTGTAGTCCAGCAAGATAGTTAAGTGTTCGTAATAGTCGACAAAGCGGATCCCAGAATCAGGCAGGGAAAGGCCGTGGGTCAGATCTTGCCAAAAACTTAGACGCAGCAAAAATAGTAAACCGCTTTCAAAGTGGAAATAGGAATTAAACGTAAAAAAATACTCTAAAACGAAACAGCAAGAGGAACTAAACCAGACTTTTCATTCATCACATGTAGGGAAGCACGGTCCAAATAAGTTTGAGATTAATAAGATTGTGAGGGGAATTATTAATCACTGCATGCCAGGAATTAATTGGCAAACCTTTAAAATTTAAGGTCAGACCATTTATTTTCAGCTTCAGCTAAAGCTTTGTTTTCCCAGCCCGTCGTAATGCTCACTTACAAGCAGAGCAACCCATTTTAAGTGTTAATAGATATAAAGAAACACATAAATTGTGATGCATTTATGGTGTCGTATGCCAAGGACTTGCTTACCCTTATCAATTTTTTTGAATGAAATATAAAAACACTGTCAAGTTTGCTGATGATCAAGGTACTCCACTGTAAATAAGGTAACTAGAAAGGACATTAGTACCCACCGCACCTTCACTATATCTCCTCTATGAATGCTCAGTTTGTACATAACCATATATTGCAAGCAAAGTCTCTGGAGTCAAAAGGAAAGAAAAATGATGCGGTTGTGCAAATCTGCATGCAACATTTAAAGTACAGAGCTTGTGGTGGAGAATGAGCATAATGGGACAAAGCAGGGAGAGCTAAAAGGCAGGGGGCGGGGTTAAAACTGTTAATCGAGTTGACATGAACGTTATCTGAAAGTGCCACTCACTTCCTTCAATGCGAATCCGCCCCTCCCGGCTCGTTATGGAGAACGATAAGGACAAAAGACTTCTCTCAGTAAGAAAATCTATATGGTCGGGAATTAAGGGACTAAGAGATTCTTGGGCTGCAGTGACATTTTTAAGGGTCAACCATAAAAGACATGAAACATTTCAGATGAAGGAAAATCATTTCTCTCCTGGTTTATACCTGCTTATCATGCCAGAGCAGCCCTCTGGCGTGGAAAGAGAAAAACGTTTTGAGACAGGAAGAGAAGACGAAGATTTGTGTGTTTTTATGCATGTCAGGAGTTGAGGCTGCAACTCTGCTCATGTCTTCTGCTTTTGCAGAGGACTGAAACCAAAAACCAGAATACATCCAGCGGAAGAAAACAAAAATATGTGTACTGCTGACAAACAACTGGAGGGAAATCTTAACATAAAAAATTGAAACTTGGCATTTGAGTATTTTTGGACACAGAAGTTATGTTTGAAATCAAACATGTCTTTGTAATAAAATGTATGAAGCTACGTTCACACCAGTGGTTAACGCGTAACCACTTCCAATGAAGTCTATGTAGACACGCATATGCGCGGCTTGAGCTACCGCATTCAAAAGTCTTATTTTGACGCATGGCTACACAAGTTTCTACGACCGTTTTCGGTCAACGAGGAGAGATGATCCCACTCCCAATCTTAAAGTGCGTAGGAAAAGCACAAGGTCAAGGTGACCGCACAAGCCTTGAGGGAACTACTGCGCCTGCGGGTCCAGACAATCCAAAAACTTGCAGCACCCATACAGGTCAACCCCCGTTTTTAGTTTGACTAATTGAAGTTGTGCAAATTATGTTGAATTGTGTTGAAGTGCCTTGGATAGCACAAGGGCTAAACTCGTTAGCTTTATCCTAGATCTAAGTGTTTGGTAAGCCAACAGCAGAAGACAATTTTCTGTAAATAAGTGTGCTTTTGAGGGTTTTCTTTTTTTGTCCATTTGACTGCTTTTTTCATGAATTGATCACAAGTTTAAGTTGAATTTCCCTTTTATTCAGAAGATTTTCTGCCTGACTGCCAAGGTTTTGGATGTTGACGATAGTAAAATGTTTTGAATTGTCCTAGCCACTCCTTTAGCCAGGGGGGCAGGGGAGTTGGATCTGAGATGGACTTTCCATACAACGCAAGGAAAATACGGCGCAGATAGACAAGTGTTTCTCAGGCATCCGAGTCCCGATAATACAACTGACCATCTTCAAAAAAGCCATTTCTAAAATAGTCAAAACTTCAAAGTAAAAGCATGAACATTTAAAGTAACTTCCTTCTGTGCTTTCTTTTTTCTTTTTGTCTCCTGACTTTCCACATCTGACAATCCTTAGAAGTTGGAAAGGGGTAAAAAATGGTCCTCACAGATTCAATATCTGTGCAAAAACACAGCAGGTTAGTTATATCGGTGATAAAACATAAAAAGTCATGATTATAATGGCATGCCAAAACTGAGCGTTGCATCATTATGGATTCAGGGTTCTGCAGCTCCCCGTTTGCAGCAAAGCTCCAAGTGGAATATGAGATTGGCTGCGGCTGTGTTTGCAATCTATTTCTTGCTACACCCCTCTCATTAGCTGCCCATTCCAGTGCAGAGATGGATGGCAAAAGACACTGCAGAAGAGTGTTCATTTGTAAGACTCGTGTTTGCTGCTACTGTGGTTAGTGGCTCAGCTTTGAAAATTCATGTCAAATGATGGTTCATCTGCAGGTTCCTCTCGCTGCTGGATAACAATCACTTTTGGGATGCGCACAGATCATTTGGCTCCAGGCTAGGTCACCCCCATTCCACATACATAAAGCTTTAATCCGACTTCAGTGGGAGAACAATAGCCTTCATTTCACCTTTGCTGTCAGACTCGCTTTACTTCTGGAACAACGTTGGTAGGGGTTTGTTTGATGAAACATCAAAGTATGTTCACTTTTAAATATTTAGGGAGCTCTGAAAACACCATTAAAACTTGTCAAGCGAGTTAAAATCAGTCTAAAAGGCAAGCTCTTTAAGGCTTCAAAGAGCCACACAAGGGTGGAAACTTCAAATAAAGTAAAATGCTTCACTATAGCAGTTAAACACTTTTTTTTTCCAGGTTACTACTCTCACAGCACATGAAGATGGTCTTACAAAGGTTAAAGCTCTCTCCAAACTACTAGTTTTTAACTATGTTGTCCGTTAATTTCTGATGATAGATGGCTCATCTGGCATTGGGGATATCCAAACCAATCACGTAATCAGAAATCCCATAGTTTCAGACTCTATGGGAATCGGATGTTGTATCCCGATCAGGAATCGAATATTTATTTTATTTTTCTTATCTGCTTTATGTTTCAAGCCTGTTATATAAATTAGATAAATCCTCTACTGGAAGTCTGCATACCGTGAATGGATAACGATATTTTACTATCGTTAAGAATATGACACAAGTCTGAGCAGAAGACGCATAAAATGACTGGACTTAATAACTCCTATTGAGTTTATTGAACTCAATAAACTTTATTTTAGTTTTTTATTTTTAGCTTATTGAACTAACTCTTAAAGCAATCCCAAACTTCCATGAACTGGGATGAGGGGGCCTTCCTGCTCTCTCACACCTGGAGCAATGTCCTCCAGCAGCAAACGAACATCAAGGGGCGGAGTCACCTGTCAAAGAGGTGACTCCGCCTTCTTCACAATCATCTGTTTTTACATACGTCACACCACTACCATTGGACGACTCTGACGAAGACGCAAGACATCCATCAAAACATGTAAGGTATGTGAAAAAACACAACCGTGTCTGATAATAGAAGAACCTAAGATGTCAGTTATTGATGCAGACACTACGACCTTTTCGATCTAACTCTTAAAAATGTTTTAAGCTGACAGCAGGTGTCTCTAGTGGTTTGTATTAACGCAAACGACGACCTACAAAAGTAAAACGATTGTTGTTTTTTGTTTCTTTTTAGAAGAATTAAGCGGAGAGGTGGCAGTGAGACGGCTACAAAGTGATTAAAAGAAAAAATCCATAATATCTTAAAAACAATCATAACTAATACATGGTTACATTGACATGAGCTTGTCAATGTATAAAATAAAGTCCATTTTCATTTTTAATGGATATATGAATCACATATGATTAGACATGTTCAATATTGCTGAGCATACTAAAGCTACTTTTTCACATCACTATTTATCACCTATTTTTCCTGGTTAATTATTTTTTGTAGCTGATACTTTCTTTCGCTTGATCTTTGAGGCTTCTTTGCTCTGTTGAAATGCAAAGTGATAAAAGAAGGTTAATAAAATAGAAACTAGGGAACAAGCTGGATCTGTAAATTAGATTTGTTCATTTTTTTATGTGTTTTCTAAAATATCAGATAGTACTCGGTATCAGCAGATACTCAAATGACTCGGAATAGGATCGTGGCTAAATACACCTGTGTCACGGCGTGTAGACGGATCCCAGAGCAGAGGACAGACTGGATGTGTCAGAAAAGTGACGTTTATTAGCTTCACCACAGGAACAAAACCAAAGGAGGCAGACTGGGGGTGAAGGCAGGAGGCTAGGCCACAGACAGCGTTCACAGGAAACAAGGGTGAGGCCACAACGAAAGGGAAATCATCTGGCAGGTTGGAAGAGCCAGGGAGAGGCTTTTAAAGGACAGTGGAGATTGGTTGCAGGTGTGCAAAGACACCTGTCTAGAAAGCCACGCCTCCTGCCCCAGGTCACCCTGCAGAAGCACAAAGCAGACAAAACATAAGTACAAAACACAACAACACAAAACCAAATAAAAGAAAACCCCTAACCATAACAACCTGATCCCTATCGAGTATTATACCTTACCTCTGGCAAAGTCAATGTATCTCACACCAAGTGTAAGAAGTTAACTGGACAAGAAAATATCTTTGATAAGATTTAGAAATTTTTCAGTTGATGGTAAATCACTTCATATCCCTAGTGCTATCCTGTGGGGTCAAGATGACCCTTGACGTGTTATCCCTACCATGACAATGGTGGAGAGGATTTCATGTAATCCATGGAAACCAGTGGAGATCACAAATCATTGAAGAAAAAAGTTCAGCGCACTGTCTAGTGGGTCTAGATGACCTCACTCCCAATGTCAAAGTGCCTAGGATAGCACAAGGGACATGGATGTGGAAGAAAATATTTGTGTGTGATAGTAAAATTACAGATTTAGAAATGCAATTAACTTGCTGTGGCACTTCATTACACTAAGGTAATTAAGGCCTTGTGGTAGAGTGTCCACCCTGTGACTAGAAGCTCGGGAGCTCAAATCCATAGTTGAGTCATGCCAGAGACTCCAAAAATAAGACCCTGTGCCTCCCTGGTTTGACATTCAGAAGGAAGAGGGTCGATTGGTGGGTTGGGTCAAATGCAGAGGACAAATTTCAAATGCATGAAAACTAATAGGACTTTTTAAACAAATCTCAATTATCGTTGTTCAATTTTTTTCTCCCAAAAGCATTTATGTCTGCTTTATGCTTCATAGAACAATTCATGGGTAATTTTTTACTGCCTCACTGCACACAGAAAATATTTCAAATGAGTTGCCATATTTAAAAAATATCCTCCCCCTTTTTTAAATCGACTGATTTTTTCCCCCAAGATATGAATAAGTGCTTTCCCAACATGTTCATGATAGCCTTTAAAAGAGTCGCTAAGGTAAAATAAGACCCATTTGTTTACTGTGTCCGGGTGGATTCCAAGAAACCACTCGTGCATGAAGCATTTGTTTCCAGCCCATCCGAAGTCTTTTATTATTGTTGCCAGCAAATTTTTGAATTGGATTCCTCTTGTTGGCTTTTATTTACCTAAAATCCTGCCAGAATGAATTAAAAAAAGTCAGATGTTGAACTTCATATAAGCTCCATAACCTAAGTTTCCAATCTGACAATGTCCTATCCCTCTCAAAATATACTCTGACAGAAAGATCCGAACGTGCTGCAGTACTTGTGACACTGATTAGAAATGTGTTGTGCCAAACAGTCTTCTCTGGCATGGTCTCTTGAAGCACTGCCCAACACTTCCCACTGCAGCTGCACAAAACTTTAAACAATCCAACTGTATTCCCCAGCCAGTCCCAGGTGTTATCTGTCAGATGTTTAGCGCTACAGGTGATGTATCTGATATTAAAGATGTTCTCCTGTTATTGAACTGTACAGGCGTTTTAGATTAAATAAAAATCGTAATTATCAGAAAAACTCATTTTAAATGTTTTGGCAATTCCATACTTGAGCAGTTCTTGGTTAGCAGCCCTGGCAGTCAGCAGCACAACCGTCTTTGTAACTAAAATGCAGGTTAACAATGATATAATGCTTTCTTTGCTTGTTGTCGTTTTCAAAAAAGGGTGATGAAATGCAGAGTAATCTTCAGAGACATGCTTACAAAGACTGCTGGGTAGTTTTTCTTTTACTTTTATTTATTTTTTATTAATTTAAAAAAAATCAAAAGTATTTTTGAAGTTGCTGATGAAGACACCAGGGAAACAATGTTGATCTACGAACAAGACAGTAGATAATACATACAAGTATATTGTTTCATTTCATCACAGAAACGATTGGGGTTATATGCGGAGAGGGGTGTTAGGGATGTTTCATGGTTTAAAAAAATCATTTCAAGTGTTGCATGTTGTAAAGACTGCATAATCTATCTGTTCTTTTTTTTTTTTCTCTCACTTGTTCTGTACAACAACTTAGCAAACAGATTAGAGCTGCAGGCCTTTTGTGTTGGACAGGTTTTACTATCACAAAAAGAGGTTGTAGAACTTTAGAAGCCAGAGTGTAGATCTGAATTAACCCCTTTTTGTTGTATTATTTATTTCTTTATTTGTTATATTTAGTGTGTGGGGGGAGGAAGAGGGAAAATGTGTTGGGGGTCGGGGGTGGGGGGGGTGGAAGAGAGTAAAGGGAAGAAAAAAAGTGAAAAAAAAGGGAGGGATACAAGCACTGATTTGGATCAGTTATTCTTTTAAGCTGTAACAATTATACCAGATCTGCTGGAAAGACAAATGTTCCATCATGGTAAAAATCTGACACGAAGATGAGTGGAAAATATCTGTCCATCAATACACTGTAGGTTAGAAGGAGGGATGAAGCAGACAGGGAGCAGTGTGGCAGTGTGCACGTGCACGTGGGGGTGGAGATACATGCATGCTGCCGAAGTGAACCTTGTGTTGTGGGGAACCAGATCCTACCCAGCCAGAGCAGCCAGACCAGGAGAGGGGAGGAGAGGCCCCCCAAGGCCAGGGCCCCCCCCACACCGGACCCAGGCAGCCCGGGAGGGGGGGAGGCGGGGACCGACCAGCTAGGCGCAGAGAAGGCCCCCCTACAGGGGCCCCCACAACGCCCAGAGGCATAAGCGAACCCGGTGTCCGGCCCCCGGGCCACAGGACAGGAGCGCTTAGCCGTACCAGGCGGCAGCCATGGGGGCCGCCGGGCGCCGGACGCCGAGACAAGGGCCAAGGACGAAGCCAGGGCCCCAGAACCCAAGAGCCGCCCACCACCCGACCTGGTGCCCCGTGTCCGCGAGCCAGCCACGGCACGCGACCCGAGCAACCCAGAGATCGCCACGCACCCACAGCCACCCCCCATATCCCTACCCACTACAACCCCCCCCCCCCCCCCTCCCCGCCTCCCCGGCCACATTATCTGAGCCCCCCTCCCTTACCCTTTAAGTGCCCTACCCTCTCTACCCCAGGTCCGTCCACCCATGCACTCACGCACACATACTCACAATCATCTGGTTACCTCCCCACCCCCCGCCGCCACGCAGTAGACGCTAATTTTCTAGAACTGCAATTATTAATTTTTCTTCTCCATGATCAATTTTCAAACGTTTGACACTTCCATAAATCTGAGTCCCTGATTGGTCAAGGTTTGACCTGATTTCACTTTCAACGCACATTAGATACGTAGACCCCAAAAACTGTCGTAGAAGCGTGCGCAGCTAGCTACTCATGAACACGAGAGTTTATTTACGTAGACTTTGCATTGGAAGTGGCTGCTTGAGCGCATGTTGGCGATGGCGGTGTGATTGCTTATAATATTGTCTCAATAACGCTTTTGAAAAACAGTCTTTACCTTTAAACAAAGACCCAATAATCAAAGCACCATTTGTTATTTTTTGTCATGAAATTGTGTTTTAAAGGAACAAATTGCAAAACTTTAATCACTAAAAATACCAGTGACTACATCAACTAAATTCAAAAAGGACAAAGCAACACTAATAAAACTTTGAACAATGAGGGAGAAATTGGCTATTATTTGAAGCATCTTAAAAAGATAAACCAAAAATCTGACTTTTAAAATAGATTTTTAATTGGCTGCCAGCAAGCAGTTCAGTTCAGAACACTTGAGAATGGAACATAATTTGCCCAAAAATCACAAACAAACCAAGAAAACAAAACTGAAAGAGGAACCAATCCTCATATTTAGTTTAAAAAGCAACTTTTGTTAAACAAAATTTTAAATCGCAAGAGTCAAGGCTGTGAGTTAAGATTGACTGTAATCACAGAGATCTCCAGACTGTAGCCTGTTCTGCCTTTTCTATAGTAGGTTTTTCTTTTTTGTTTGTTTGTTTGTTTGTTTGTTTGTTTGTTTGTTTGTTTGTTTGATGGTGAAACTGTGTTTTTCTGTAGTAATTTAGCAAATCAAGACACACACAAAAATGATTAATACTTTAAATCACCACCAATTCATCTTACAGTCTAAGAAAACCACACATTTTAACTGTTTGAATGTATTTATAACTTTCTCCATATACCAAAGATTTTGAAAGTAGAGTAAATTAAACTGTTAGATGTTATGACAGAGAGAAAAGAGAAATTAAATTTGCTTGCTTGTCATCAAGGATAAGACACAGAACCATATGAGCAAAGAGATGCTGTAGTGGTACTAAGATATTTACTGTAGTAGGAAGTACATTGAGGTGTTTTTGGACATGTATGAGAGCTGCAAAACAGTGATGTAGGTGTGACAGGACTTCAAGTAGGAGGTGGGACTGGACCAAGGTTTAGCTTTGAGCTCCTTCTTGTTTGTTGTGGTGACTGACATTTGGGGTTACACAGGAAGCTCTGTGGATCATGATCTTTGCAGATGACACGGATCTATTGTGTGAGCAGGATGCAGGTGGAGGAAAACCTAGAGGTGGAGATTTTTTCTGGAAAGAAGGAATGAAGGTCAGCCGCTGCAAGATAAAGTATCTGTGTGTAAATGAGTAGACGTCAAGTGTAACAACGAGGTTACAGGAAGCAGAGGTGAAGAAGGTAGATGACTTTTTAGCACTTTGGGTAAACAGTCCAAAACAATGGAGATAGAGGTAAAGAGGTGTGTGCAAATAGGTTTGAACCAGGTGGAGGAAGGTCTCAGGTGTGATGTGTGACAAAGAGTGTCAGCGGGAATAAAAGGAAAAGTGCTGCAGACTGTGATGAGAGTATATTGTTGGTTTAGATACTCTGAGAAAGAGGCTGCCAGAGATGAAGATGTTGAGGTTCTCTTTGGAAGTTACCAGGATGGATAGGATGGATGGATAGGGAAGAGGTTGTTGTGAGTGAGGGAGATGTAGAGCATAGGATTAGATGGTGGAGGCTGATTTGCTGCCCTACAGGGAGCACCTGAAAGATAAAGACGAAGCTGGAACCTGCTACACTTCCTACTAGTATGAAGTTTATGTGGTTTGGTCTAATCAGGCTACACTTATATATTAACACTACATTTTCTAATCATGATGAAATTTCCATTTGGCAAGTGCTCAGTATTTATATTCGATTTTATTCTTGGACTTTAATTAGGTAAAAAGGCAGTCTGGGTTTGCGGTGAGACACACAAATGCCTTCATTGATCACAAAACATAACAGAAAAATGATTAGTGAAAGAATTTGAAATGGGGCCTGGAATAGATTATCCAGCTTCATCAACTTTTATTCTAAGCTTATTAAATCAGACAAGGAATTTCTCACCTTATCCATGAATGAAAGCTAATAGTGAAGAGAAGCCTTGCAGAAAGTTAATAGAATGGCAGAAATATATGCTCATCATGGCAGCTAATGGAGGAGTCAGACCACAGTCTGGACTTTCATTGTTTAACTCTGTAAAGCCCATCACATCAGGGAATAGAAAAGAAAATCTTTTTTCTAAAACGTGTTTTAAATGATTGATGAAATTCACCAAAATAAGTCAATATAGTGGTATAAAATACAATACTTTGGGTGATTTGGTAAGTTTCTGCTCACAACAATGTTACTTAAAGATGCAAAAATATTGACATGAGTGTTGAGGGGAAAAAAAGTCCCTTATTTACCCACTGTCTAAAATTTGATTCACACATTTGTAACATGGTGTAATTTTTTTACAGAGATTAATTATCAACAACATTTCCATTCTTTCGATACAGCAAATAGTAATTTAAAAAAGAAATGACAACAGATGAGTTATTCTCACCAAACAGTTTTAAAAACTAGCAAAACATTTCCAGCCAAAAGTGTCATGGAAGCAGCCATTTTAAAATGAGCAAGAAAATCCCTCCACTGCCCCAAGTGGAATTAAGATGAACTACAGGGCATAAAACATGAACCAAGTTGTACACACTGGTTTTTTTTAGGGAAAGTTTTGATTATGTTAATAAGAAAGGGGGCTCAGAAATGTGTGTATCAAATATGATATGAATGTTTATATAGGGTTAAATCATTAAAATTAATTTTGAAATAAGAAGGCAACGCAGGACAAATATGAAAGAAATATGTAAAATAAATATAAAAATTAGCCAACAAACTTATCTTATTATAAAGATTGTAGTCATGTGCCATATTTTATTTAAATGATCATTTGATTGGAAAACAGAGGAGACTGGCATTAATGTTGTATGCATCGACGGATGGATGCCTTCATATTAGAAAAAGAATCCAAATTAACCAGAAACAATAAAACATTACTCGTTAACATCAAAAACACCCAAAGTAAAAATGTATGGTAAAAAAATGTTTTTTTCTGTGTAATTAGGCCTTGTGAGATTTGAAAACACGGAGCACAAAATATTAAAGACTCACAAATCCCAGAACAAGCTGTGAAAATGCATGTCCAACAGTTTTTCCAGTGATATATGAGTGAAGAGGGACCACAGAACTCACAGCCCAGTAGCCCAGGGCTCTGACGGAGAACAGTTAGATATGAGGTTCCGTTTGAGCCAAAAATATGTTTTTGTGTCCACTGTCTATGTCTTTGGTCCATTGTCTTTGTCTACTGAACGAGTTCATTGAACATTGGTTCATGCGTTATATTTAAAACTTTGCATTTGTCTTTGTTATTGTCGTTACTCTCTGTCGTCTCACTTGTCGTTTTATTTGTCTTTGTTATTGTCGTTACTCTCTGTCGTCTCACTTGTCGTCAGGAAGGTCCTTAGCAACCGTTGCTAGTGTCGTTAGCTACGACGTATCCCCATGTCGTGTCGTTAGATCTTGTCGTTTTTCAAATTTTGCCAAAGTTGTCAGAAAAGTCCTTTGTACGTCCGGTAAATTGTTTCCTGTACTACCACGGAAGGAAAAAAATGTTTATTAAAGCCGGCGCTAGCGTTAGCCATGAAAAATACGTTTTTAAAATGAACTTTATTGATATTCCCCCAAACGCGCATTGCCAGAAAGAGGGGGGCGCGCGCATGCGTACAATGCTTTCACGTTCCCGAAGCGACTTTTGCCAATTGTTTTAAGTTATTTATAGTATGGCTTCAATTAAATCTGGAGATGAAACTATTATTTAAGTCTTTTAAAAATTAACTGATCTTTTTCAAACATGCTGTCACAAATTGGGAGGATAAACGAGGAGCAGACGGGCCAAACTCTGTCTGGATTTTGATCTTTTCTTTTTAATCTGTTATGTATTTATTTGATCATGAGGTGGCGCTCTCGGGACCAGTATACTTCTCTTCTGGGTGCCTCTGCTCCTCGTTTATCCATCAGATTTTTAACAACATGTTGGATAAAGACCAGTTATTTTTCAAAAGTCTTTTAAATAATAGTTTCAACACCAGATTAAATTGAAGGCATTCTTAAGTTAAAACTAAATAACCTTAAACGGGACCGTGAAACCGTTGTACGCATGCCCCCCCCCCCCCCCCCCCCCACCACTTCTGGCAATGCGCTTCTGCAGCGATATTAATAAAGTTTTTTTTTTTTTTTTTTTACATGTTTCGTTCCGTGCTGGTACAGGAAACAAGTTACCGGACTTTTCTGACAACTTTGGCCAAATTTGAAAAACGACAAGATCTAAGGACATGACATGGAGATACAACGTAGCTAACGACACTAGCAACGGTTTGGCTAAGGATTTTCCTGACGACACGCGGAAACGACGCTGCAAACGACAGTGTGACATTAGCAACGGTTGCTAATGACTTTTCTGACGCCGTAAGGAGACGACATGGGCAAACGACAATAATAAAGACAAATGCAAAGTTTTAAGCATAAAGCAAGTGTATACATCACAAAGCAAATACAAAGCAATAATCAAAGAAGCACGGGCATGCAGAAGATATTGCTTAGTAGTACATAGACATGAACCAATGTTCAATGAACTCGTTTAATAGACATAGACAATGGACCAAAGACATAACAGTGGACGCAAAAACACATTTTTATAATTTTGGCACAAACGGAACCTCATAATTAGCAACGGTTGCTAATGACTTTTCTGACGCCGTAAGGAGACGACATGGGCAAACGACAATAATAAAGACAAATGCAAAGTTTTAAGCATAAAGCAAGTGTATACATCACAAAGCAAATACAAAGCAATAATCAAAGAAGCACGGGCATGCAGAAGATATTGCTTAGTAGTACATAGACATGAACCAATGTTCAATGAACTCGTTTAATAGACATAGACAATGGACCAAAGACATAACAGTGGACGCAAAAACACATTTTTATAATTTTGGCACAAACGGAACCTCATAGTTAGAAACCTAAATGCTGTGGTGTGTGTGTGTGGGGGGGGTAACTTTGTCTGAGAGAAACACTTTAGCCTGATATGTGAGCTGTGTCACACTACTTGGCTCACATTTATTTTAAATTACAGCGGAATGGGGGGGAGATACCTTAGAGTTGTGTCTGGCAGAAAAAAAGAATCATCTTAGCATGGCAAAATTCAACATGAAAGAGTCCGTGTTTATCACAGCAGCAAACATGGCACTGCTGAAGCTTTGTGAGGTCACACAGGGAACCATCTGCTCACACAGCTTCAACTCAAACAAAGACACAAGCAGCTGGCAGGTTTGATCATATTTTGTGTGTGTAAGTTATCCCTTATTATAGCTAATACAAAAAAAATATATAAAAGTGAAAGCATAATGCTTTTTTGTTTTTTCCACACTGTATGACGCGCCTGATTATGAGGCATATTAACCAAGACAAAAGATTCAGAGATAAGTCTGTCAGTTAGTCAGTCAGCCAGGCTTTATTAACTGTGTTCACAGTAATTGTAGACCTGGTTTGTAACAAACCATATGTTAGCAACTTCAGAAGCTTTAGCTGAGTTAGAGTATTTACAATACCGGTAGCTCCCAACCTTGTTTGAAACATGTAAAAAAACAGACTGATACCACTAAACCAGTGTTTTTCAACCAGTGTGCCGCGGCACACTAGTGTGCCGTGGGAGATGGTCAAGTGTGCCGTGGGAAATTGCCCTCATTAACTGATCTAACAACATTTCCCATCTCCAGGAAATCAGCTCTTTGTTCATCCAAACAGGCCCCTGATAAAACACTGAGTAGTTAGGAATATAAAAGATCATGAAATTATTTTTTCTTTGTGTTTATTTGATTCTATTAAATACATTTTGATAAGAATGAAGATACAGCGATTTAGCTGCAGCTATTCCTGTTAGCTATACCAGTGCCGCCCCTTTAACTGTCTCCACCAATCATTCTTGAAGGCTGAATCACATGTCATCAGTCTGACCAATCAGAAGTGGTTAAAGTCTTCACTTCCTTGTTTAGATTTAACTCAAAAAGTCTCTCAGTTCTAACAAAAATACCAGCTAAAGCTCGTCTTTAGCGGTGCAGCTTTCCACAGAATCCGGTGTCAGACCGTGGAACAAGAGAACAAAACCATGAAGCTCAGAGAAGCTGGTCTTTCTGCGGTCGGCGGATATAGGGCACTACATCTCCCATGATGCATTGGGTTAGAACGACTGTCTTAGCGCACAATGAGCTTCTCCTCTTAACGTCTTTAAACAAGGAACACACATCAAACAGTTTTTGAATCTTTTAACTTAACTTTTAATACAACTTTTAGAAAAAACAGCTGCAACTTCCAGCTTTTTCTGCCACAATTATCATGAAAATGCCCGTGAGATTCCGGAGGGCGGGAGGGGGGGGGGCGGCTGTCGATCAATACAGACTGAGTTTTTTCTTTTTTTTTTTTTTTTGGACACTGGTGTGCCGCGGGATTTTTGTCAAGGCTAAAGTGTGCCGTGGCTCAAAAAAGGTTGAAAAACACTGCACTAAACCACACATTACCATGAATACGGTAACTCCCAACCTTGTTAGTAACATGGAAAAAAAAACACAGTCTGACTCCACTACACGTTCTCCAAATTAGTACTTCTCAAACACTTCAACATCAGTAAACACAACCAGAATTAATCCATATATAAGGTGACAATTATGACCTTATGGTGCAGGAAAATTATTATTTTTACCCTTTTACGTTTTCTTTTTTTACAAAAAAAAAAGTAAAACTACGAGATTTAAAGTCGTAAATTTACAAGATTTAAAGTAACAGACTTAGGAGCTTTTTTCTTGTAAATTTGCGACGTTCTTCTCGTAATTTAACAGTTATGGCTTCTTTTTTTCATTAATTTATGACTTTAAAGTCGTAATTTAAAAGAAAAATTGTTTGTAAACTGGCCCTAAAACTGTCGTACTTTTTGCTGCCTATAAGCAGTGTTAGCACTTTAATCTCTACCAAACTTTTGTCTATCTTTATCTTGAAATGGTCTTTTTCAAAGTCATTCCCCATGTTCCTTGTCTTGTCTTCATTTTTTCCCCCTAATAGAATTCCAAAGTTATCCAATAAGGAGCTCTTGTTTTCTTACTTCCTATCTGATGTCCGTCTCTCTGACTTCCCTTGTTCCTCACACTTTACAAATTTGTTGCCATAGACGATTTGCTATTTCTTTTCAGCATTCTTCCATCTCTCTGCCTGTGTGACGTAATCCAAGTCATTCAGTTTCCATTCTCTGAGTAGGTCAGAATACTCAGTGCCGGTGGCTTTTACTTTCCCATCCCCTCCCTCAGTTGTTCCGCCTTCCTGCACCTCTGTTTTTGACCTTTACCACACATTGTTGGTTATTACCTAGAAGGTCATTTCCATTTCCTCAATTTAACTCAGGGCTTTTCACCTGCAGTTCAACTGCTAGATTTTCTTCCAGCCGGCTCTTAGTTAACAAGGCAGTCAGAGGAGTAAAACATCTCATTGCCCGCTAACATGCACAATAACCCCTGCAGGTCAAATTCTCAGAATTGATTTTTTCCCAAATCCCCACTGAGGATTGTGAAGCATTTTACTTGATGCCTAAAACGTTTCTGTCTCTTTGTTATTTTTTCGGATTAATAATTGTATTAACTTGAGGAAGCTTAGCAAATGTACACAAGTGGGCCCCGATCTGATGAGAGTCTGACAGTTTGAATTTTGGGTCAGAAAGTGTGACATCCTGTAAATACAAATGCATCACTATTTATTTTCTATTTTGACAAAAAAACACCATTTGATTTGAAATGGTTTATTTCAAGCAATCAAATAGGAATAATACACAAAAACAATACAATCATCAGTTATACATTCATACAATAACTAATCAAACTTTGAATAATTAGACATTAAATTAAATATTGCTTGAAAGGGAGTGGAAGGAAGCGAACTTATATAATCCCACCCCTGTTCTACATGACAAATTAAAATGCAAACATTTTTAACAAGAATGAGTTGAAGTTTAATTTTTGTATGTTGAATTGTTAATTGAAAAATGCATTTTTTTTAATTATGGTGCCAAAAGCCCTTGATAATTTAAAATGCAATTGATTTTGCCTTTATTTATAGTTTATTTTTAAACTTGAGTTGTATTTTTTATATTAAATTGTAAATTGAAAATTGCATTTTCAAGTAGCATGATCTTAATGTGCATTGAATTGTCAATTGGGATTTGAGTATATAACTTTAAATGACGAGTGGAAAAGAAACTTCCATAGAAACGTTACAGATTTCCCAGTTTTCCTAAATGCCAAAGTTCCCATTTCATCCCTTAAAAACCACAATTATTTCCTTTCATTGAAATAATTAATAATATTGTGTGACGAATTCCAGTCATCCTGCTTTATCAAATAAAAGTCTATAATGCTTTTTCATTTTTACAATAAAGCTGCGTTCGTTGACTCAAAAATAAAACAATACAGTATATGTTTACATACCAGGTTAACACCAGACTTATAGTGAGAAAACACAAATACAATTTTTCCATTTTTCTTTTCTATGCCATTTTTTATGGATTTATGATGTAATGTTTATCCATCCATGATCTATATTTGCTTCAACATAAGTAGATTTATATGGGTCATTGGAGGATAACCTAGCAGTCATATGGTGAAGAGCGGGTACAGCTTCTCCTAGTACATGAGTTATTATCCATAGACAACCACACAGTTATACTAAAGGCTAATGCAGAGTCACCCATTAACTCCTAAACATGCTTTTGTAAAGGTGCATTAGTGGAAAAACAACACAAGAATAAACTCAGTGCAGTCCACCCTGACACCTGCAGTCAGACGCTAAGTCAAGGCAAAACAAATCGACAGTCAGAGCTTCCAAGGATTTTCTGCTTCACTAAATGTTTTTGGAACAGATTCAGTTCAAAAGACTGATAACAGCAATGAGGCCATGCTGATTTATTCATAATCCATTTTTTTGGAGAAAAAAAAAAGCTTTTTACTAAAGTAAAATGTTTGATCAATCAAGGTTTTACCTTTTTATAAAGTTATTTTGCTGCAGTGGGATTCTGCTTTGTTTTTATGTACCATATCTTCTGCTCTATAGGATAATAAGCCACACCGTCAATGATTGACCTTTTTTGAAAGTACACGTCATATATACGACGCACTGAACTTTAAGGTGTATTAAGCGAGACAGAAGAGTCAAAGATACGTCAGTCAGTCTCTGTTATCTGCATTCATAGTAAGAAGTTGTTTGTAAAATGCTTCACGTTAGCCACGTCAGCAATGTTAGCATATTCACAATACTTGTAATTTTCAATCTGCCATGCAATATATATAAAAAGAATACAGCAAACAACCAACCAAACATTGTGACGGAGCACCGCGTACCTCCTACAATTGCTTCGACAACAGTAAACATCTCTGCGACAGACTGGTGACCTGTCCAGGGCGTACCCCGCCT
The DNA here is from genome assembly GCA_023969325.1 of Oryzias curvinotus. Lineage (NCBI taxonomy): Eukaryota > Metazoa > Chordata > Actinopteri > Beloniformes > Adrianichthyidae > Oryzias > Oryzias curvinotus. The sequence continues at coordinate 12,142,503 of CM043711.1, forward strand.
TCGCCCAATGGTAGCCGGGACAGACTCCGGCAACCCTGTGACCCCGAAAGGGATTTAGCGGGTTAAGAAAATAGATGGATCAATCAGCAAGTGCAGCCAGAATGAATGGATAAAGTGCACTGTGATCAGTTGAGGCTTTTTTTAAAATGTGCTATAAACTAACTGATCGATTGATGGATTGTTTCAGAGGGAGTCTATACAACAGAAGGTTTTGCTTCTTGCACAATATAAATAAGCCTTAAAGTGTCTCAAGTAGGGTGCTTTAGGTTAACTACTTAGGGTTTAGCGAGTGCAACAAATGGATGGATGGATGTGGGATTGTGTAATAAATATATTCATTTAAAAAAGATGTTTTATTACATTTCTAGGAATCATACAGTTAAGCTGCTTGTTCATTCCTTTATACTCTTCAATTATCATGCCTGCTCAGGGTCACATGGGGGAGCTGGAGGCTGTTGTATTTATCATAAAACGACATGTGGGCGCACCTTGAACATGGTTACATCACAACAAAAAGCTAGTCCACTACCCAGCAGTCTCCACTCTGTGAAATCACACATTCAAAGACCAGGGATTACAAAAACAATGAAAAAAGGAACCAAATAAGCAGAACATTTGTTACTGTTTGCATTTTGAATGTAAATTAGAAAAAAAAAAAAGGAATGCAAAGTTGAGGGAAACGACTCTCACACAAATGTGAATATGATGAACTATTGCAGTATCATGAAGGATGAAGCACTACAAGCATCTCCAGGTGAGGTTTCTCACCTCTGCAGGTACCAGCCTGTTAAGATAATGAAGAGAATGAAAGCTATCCGTCACCTAATGACTTTAGTGCTGCTAGCACAAGGTCACTTAAAAGTGCAACACAAACAGAAAATGGATTTGTGTTCATTTGAATCGTACTACTACATAAATCATCTACAAGAATGTTCTGAGCAGAAGTATAATAATATAAAACACTTTTTTTCTTGCTGTTAAAAGCCTTTTGATAGAATAAGCTTTTGAAATTTACATTTGACGCCAAGCCTCATAGGACAATATGATTCTGATCAACTTGGCATTGATTTTGACTTTATGTCATGCAGACTGAACTAAAGGAGGAAGAGGCAACGTCATGCATTTTGCTACGGTGTTTAATCCACTTGCTGTTTGAAGAATACAACAAAGGAAAACTCTTGTGAAGTACATGAAGCTAAAAAAAAAGGTAGATTTTCTTTTTTCTTTTATTGCTTAGGATTCAGAGAAGTACCACTTGATCAGTTTCAATTCATACCTACCTCCTTTTTCTAAAACAGTTATACTGCTGAATAAACTTTCAGGATTTACACTTTTAAAATGGTTATGACTGTGTATATTTTCAGTTTTGGTCAAATTACAAGTTCCAGAGCCTCTTCTCTTAACCCCTAAAGTACTATTACGGGGGGATTTTAACCCGACCAAAACTATTCATCATTATTCATTTCAATATGCCGCATGTCAAGGAGTCTGTGCCTTTGACAGGGAAGTCTCACCTGTCCCAGGAATGGGTGGACCTATCACAGTTGAAAATAAAAGAAAACCCCTCTAATTTATCATGTGTTTATCATACGTTTGGATCTATTTTTCATGACAAGAACGTTTTGTTGGGTAAAGATTACCCGGAAAAGTGATGGTGTAACCTTTTCTAATGAAACTGTTCTAGGGTTAATAAACAAAAACACATGACAGTTATTGAAGCAACAATTGTCACACCATGATGTTTACCTGTCAGACCTTTTCAATTTTACTCAAACCTGATCTCATAATTGAAGAAACATTTGTCCCGCAGCGGTCCTGAACCTGAACGGTCCTGAACGGTCTTCTTTCTTACCGCGCCTTTGAGCAAAACGTTTGCCTCTGTCACATGCTCAAAAACTCACAAAAAATTACAAGCACCTGATGTCTGGTGAAAATACATTTTTGATTTAGTGAATGGCCTCCCACTTCCCCCACCCCAAAAAAACTGATGACATCACAGCGGGAGTAACTGTCAAAAAGTGAATGGGGGAAAAAAAAGAAAAGAATGGAGCCGAGATCTCTTTATGTTAAAAGTATATTTCAAGATCTACGGAAAAAACGAAAACACACATGTCGGAGTTTTCCAAAGGACATTTTGAAATTATTATGGGATGGCCACAGGACTTATGGCTTGGTGGCGATTTTGTGGTAAAGTGTGAAATTTGACGATTTACACATTTTCCCACAATATGAGAAAAAGAAAACTTTTCTTTGAGCGATCTTTACAAAATTTCACAAACATGCCACCATAAGCCTGCAACCACAAGTGTAGTTTAACCTTTGACCTTAGGAAGATGATCTTGAATTGCCTATTCAAGATGCTGCCAAGAAAATAAAAACGTTTGTGTTAATTTTTCTAAAAATGACAAAGACATGAACATCGACCCCAGACAATAAAAAAAAGGGTTACCATGGAGATAAATATTGTCACATGCAGCTCTGACCAGGGTGGCAGAGGGGGAGCGGGACGGCCATGTAACAGCCGCTCAGCAAGTGAGGGCGTGTCCGGAGGGTTGATACAACGCCGCTCTAATTTCTATCAGTTTTTGTGCAGGTTGGCGGTGATCCCCTCCCTCCTCTGAGATCTCCTTGAGACAGTCACAGCTGCCTGCAGTCACTAATTACATTCACTATTTAAGAAGGTGGATTGTCATTATTGTTGTTGTCAATAACTTTTCATTATTAAATATTTGGACTTCCCTCGAACTGTTTGAGTCCTTCCTGCTCTATGGTTTCCTCTCATGGCGGTAAGCTCAACTTGTAAAACAAAACAAAAAAACATTTAAAATTGGAGTTCCTAACACAAAACCAAAATAATCACCAAAAATGTGCAAGAAAAAATCTTTCTACCAGAGGGGGAATTCTGGGAATTATTTTTTACGCAAGAGAAAACGTTGCTACTGCAATGTTGTTAACTTAATTGCTTCCTTGCAATGCCAACCAATTAAACAAATACATTAGTCAAATAAGAAAAATTATGGAAGAATTATGGAAGAATTATGATATAAGAATCTAGAAGAGAAAATGCATCAGAGGATCATAAGTAGCCAAATATTCAGTGGGGAATTTGAACATTTGATCACCAATTTGAAAAAGAGAGATCTAATGAAGAATGCTCTCAATAGGGCTCTTCCTGAGGCAGCACCCATGGGTGTGGGTAGTGACAAGAAATGTCTTTTAAAAAAAGAGCCAAACAAAATGGTTGAAAAAAAAAATTAGAAAAATTTTTATGAGCTGAAGAAACTGATTATTGTTCCTTTAAGACAATCATAGGTAAGTATCATAAAACAAACCCTTCTTTATGGCAAAACAGAAGGGAAGTTAGGCTTATTGTGCATTAGTGTGTATGTGTTTCTGTTTCAACACAACACACCTATAAAAATGATTGAAACAATATAGTGCAGCCAAGTCTGAGACACACCTTCCTGGATCACTATCTCCCCCTGCTGGAGAAATCTTATCCATACCTTAAGACTAAATCAAAGAACGAGCAGCCAACCATGTTATACTAATACATAATCTCTACCCTGTAGATTAGTTTATAGATTGCGATTTACAGCGGGCTGCACTGTGAAAGGGAGTGCAGCTGCCGAACTACAAAATTAATAAACAAATAACTTCAGTGCAGCAGTTTTCATGCAACTGCTTTATCTCAGGAACTGGCTCCTTTATTTAAATTCCACTCCATGCGTCTATAACCCTTCAAGCACTGACTCAAGAGACTCCCATGGGGGCCGCTTGGAAGAACTGCTGCAGGGCCTCCCGCCTTCCTTTGTCACTAAGAGGCGCACTGTATATCAGTTTTAGAAAAGGGATCCTGTATGGAGTGAACAATGCTTCCTGGGACTATGAAGTCATCACAAAACCTGTCCTCCTCCCTCCCCCATTTTTTTGCTCTCACTTCTGGGGGCTGTGGTGTTGGATGCCAGGCCACTCGTGTTTTAATTTGGAAAGATAACTAATTTTGATTTTTTTTTTTTTTTACAGAAACTGTGGCATACAATTAAATGTTCTTCCTTCCTCCATCTTTTAATTATAAATTTGAGAAGTGTGAAGGTTTTGAGAGGACATGCGGGGTCATGACCTCAGATCTTTGCAAGGAAGGTGATTTCCTGCCAGCCACCATCCTGCCCCCTTCAACCTGCAGTGAGCCAATTACATTCAGCTGTGGCCTCTTGTCCCTTTACATCAAACCAGTTGAATCAGTGGAAAAAATACATATAAAAATGAACTGACTGGCTGTCTCAGAGGTTAGATGGTGGCCCAGCTGGATCGAAAAGCCACCAATGACCCTCGGGGTCAACAGGCAAAGAGGCCTACAACTGCTAATCATTAATGGAAACTGCTAAGATGGAGTTTGCAACCGAAGTTCACCAACAGCAGTTTCCAAATGTAAAAGAAAAACAATTCTAAAAAAAAAAGTTACTTAGAGATAGAAGAGGAAATTCCTTAAAGCTGAAAACGACCTAAACAAAGTAAATCTCTTTCAGTGCAGTCATACTTGCTGGTGTAAACACATGAACAGTGTTCCCTCACTATATTGTGGTTCACCTTTCTTGGTATCGCAATTTGTTTTTGAGTGTTATTTTGCATCCTTTTTTTTTTAACAGCTCTCTGCATCCCCGATTGGCTATTATCTATTATCATCAATCAATCTCTTCCTTGCTCTGTCTCCTGTCCAGGCTGTGTTCAGTTCGCCAAATCTACATCAATCTTTGATTGCGATCAGATTTTTGTTTTCATTCTATAACAATGGATTGATTTTTCTATGAAGCTTTTAACTTTGAGAGTTTAAACAACAGAGAAAAGTGTAAAAATCCTCATGTGTGTAGGGTTTACAGCCTTAGAACATCTGTTATTGTACTACAGAGATTTCCTCTGTCACGGGTTACAGACCACTGGATCTTATCCTTAACTATTTCAGTCAATTTACAGACTATATATCACTGTAGTTTGCACTGCTTCATGTGCTGGAAATCAACCACAAATGACTATCCTAGCATAAACTGGAACATGGCAACAAAGGCTTATTTCTTTAAAAAAAACTGCCAGATGGATCTTCTGTTAATAGTTCTCCTTTAAACAAAGCCTGCTACCATTAACTGTAGATAAGAACTGGACTGAGTGACTGTAACATCAACACATCCAACGAAGTGAAGCTAAGTCAGGCGCCATTTTTTGGCAGTACAGACACTGCCATGATGGAGCCTGAAGGCATCAGTGAGCGGTGATTGGTCCGAGTCCCACTGGATGTGGGACCTGGCAGGAACCACATACCTTTGAGACATTTGATTGGTCAGTTTTTGACTTGGATAACTCACACTACAGAAAAAAATAGCTTGAAAAAAATTTGTTTTAGCAAAAATATATTTTTAAAAAATGTATCAGAGCAAGAATTGTTACACTTACCAATAGAATGACTGAATAATTAGCTGCTTATTTCTCTATAGAAGTCTTTGGGATTTTTAATAATAATAATAATAATAATAATAATGATAATCAATTTTATTTAAAGCGCCTTTCAAGAAACCCAAGGACACTTTACAAAACATTTTGTAGAAGCAAAATCTTTGCTTCTAGGAACCAGCCTGTTTGGAACGCGAGGGTGAAAGCGTCACTTAGTCGAGTTCTCAAATACAAAATTTAAAAAAAGGAAATGACTAAGATAAAACTCATTAAACTTGAACTAAAAGAAAACCTTACTTGACACAGCATTTGATCAAATCCAGAAAACGCACAAACATACAAGTGTTTAATACAGAATTGGGGATGATCATTTGTCGACATCATTAAAATTGTCAAATCTCCTGACTCAGGCGTCTTTGTGCACAAAATAATAGAGAGATCATCTGATGGCTTGGTAACTGTATTGACAGCTTGCGTAAACGTGATGTGGGGGATATGGGAAGTGGGATATTTGCATTAGTTTGCCAAAACAAAGAGAGAGAGAAAAAGGTCAGTGACAGAAATGGTGTGCAAAATAAAAGCTTTGATTTACTCGCTGCTGTTGTTGACCCTGTCAGGAGCGATTGCTGGCTCTCATTAGATCTGACGTTTGTCACTGAAAGGTTGCACAGCCATCCACGATTAATTAGCACGTTCCCATTACTCATATGAAGACATAAAGCAATTAGGGAATCACCAGGGAGGCAGCTCTGAGGTACAAATAGAACTGGGTCTGAAGCTATGTTTACACCAGACATGTGAATGAGCTAAATGGACATTCTTGAATGTGAGTTGCCCATTGTATTTAGACTGGGCAAGCAAAGAGAGGTCTCCCTTCTTTATTTTTTTGCTGGTTACCAGCGCATGTCCGCCACCTACAGTTGGAAGAGGCTTGGTGTGAAATGTCAGTTTATACATCACTAACAAATCCGAGTCCCTAATTGGTCAAAGTTTGATGTGGTTTCACCTTCAACTTGCGTTCACTGGAGCTCGAAAACGTCGTGGAAACTTGCATAGCTACACGTGAACGCGATACTTTAAGAAGGCGGAACCTCGAACGGTAAAGTTAAATAGACTTTTCATTGGAAGTGGCTGCTTGAACACGTGTTGGTGAGAGAGCAGCATAAAGCACACCGGGCATGGGTGGCACATTCAAGAACGTGCCAAACGCAGGTGTTTGAATGGACTTTAAGCTTATGGTATTCACACAGGTCTGTTGCTACCTGATGCTAGAGCATCTACTCATAGTTGCAAGAAGATTGTTAAAATATTGAAGGGGTGCAACTCTACGTGCTTTTTCTTTCACAGCTTTTATTTATATTCAGATTCAGATTCATTTAATTGTCATGTGCACAGTTTTTACACTGACATAGAAATTAAGTTCCAGTACAACCTGAACAAGATCAGACAGACAACAGATACATATGTACAGTTCAGAGTTGACTGAGGCTACAACACCATTTAGAAGCGAGCCTTTCTTAGTGTGCAGATGGTCCACGATGGGGTTTGGGGGGGGGGGATTGGTGACAAAAAAAAGTCTTGGTGTCATAAAAGTCCGAGAGGAAACAGAATGATCAATCTTCAAACGGTTGTTACTTCCGTGGATTAAAAGCAAAACACTGTACTTTTTTTTCTGTACATGTTGTCGATGGGATTAAAAAGTGGGTCACGTGGTCTTCTCCTCTTTTTGTCTTTTCCAAACCACGTTGTCGCTATCTATCAGCAGTCTCCATTTCTGCTTGATGAGCCAGGTCAGGTTCTGAAAGATGACGAATAAGAAAAGGCAACACAAAAAAAGAGAAGCAGAAAGGTTTCTGCCTTGACTGAAATGGGAAGGAGAGGGAGCGGGTCAGTCCAGAAATTGTCCTGAAAAGGAGAGGAGCTTCTGTGTGAGAAAGAGCTGGGAGCATATCTGCTCTGTTTGCTTTGGACTGATGGTTACGATCTTCCTTCCCCCTGTTCCACCAAGGAGACAGGCTTCCCCTATGAGCCGCACCATCTTCTTTGAGGTAAGTCACTAAAAAGTGAAACTTGAATTCGATCACATTTAGCTGCCTCTTTAGAAAGTTTATTGACAAAATAGAGTTTCTTTTGGTTTCAGATCTATTAAAGTGCTAGAGAGTCAGATAAACTTTAACCAAAAGTTAGATTTGAGAATGTGCTTCTTTTGTTTATTTTTTTTTAAGGTTTCCACAGTTCCTGAACATCTCAAACTGAAGCCCTGTTGTGAGTTCTCTCTTGACTTCAGCCTCGTCTCACAAGATTTGAGTTGGGCTAATAAAGTAGACAAGTAATTTGCTGTAAGTGCATCAGGCCTGAGAGCTGAAGCTAATTGCAGCTTGCTCTGGGCTGTGTGCCATGCTTTTTGTGGCTGCAACAGCAAAACTGTGAGATTAATTGGCAAATATTTAAAAGATTCATGTGGATGTTTGTTTACTCCCAAGAACATGAACTCATAACAACTACCATGATAGATTTAAATCTAAATGAGCTTATACACAGAATCTTAGCCCATATAAAATAGACACATACATATTAGATAAATTTAGTTTTATCAATGTAGTGGTGAAACATTAAAACAGATGTTGAAACTGCAAAAAGCTGCCATGAATCCGTTATCTTGATTTGTTATTTCAGTGTTTTCCAACCTTTTTTTGTTAAACCAAGGTACAATTTTTCCTTGACAAAAATCCTGCTGCACAACAGCAACCAAAAATGTAAAAATAAGAAACTCTGTAGTCTGTATTGATCTACAGTCCCTCAACAATCTCACATGGATTTTCTTGTAAGATTTGAGGCACAAAATATTTGAATTTGCAGCTGTTTTTCCTAAAAGTTGCAATGGTTTTTAATAATTTTCAACTAAATTTGTCCAAGTAGGTTTGCCTCCTTTTTCTAAAATGCAATTTCATGTGATCTCACAAAAACCAAAGACATTCTTTCTAAATGGTAATTTACTTTTCAATTTTTTTTATGCTTGTGCAAGAGCAACAGTACTTTTTGAAAAATACCTAAACACAGCATGTTTGATACATTTTACACAGAAAAGATTCATGTTCATAAGTAGACAAAAAGTGAAGACGCTCAAAGTTTATTCATTTTTTTTTTGTCTTATTCAAAAATGTAACTAACAAAAATATTTGGTTTCTTTTTGACTGGTTAAATTATTTTAGTTTAGTTTGAATGTGTCTGTTAGCCACGTCATCTTAATGATTTTTCTTTTACTTTGTTATTCCTCATATTTAAACTTAAATTTCTAGTTTTTTAAAAGTGAAAGTATAGCCTGAAATTGAATTTGTCCTTCAAACATACATTATTAGAAACCCTCTTTTCCTTTGTTCTCCAACAAAAAACTTTAAGGATAACTAAACAGTTTGTCTCTGATTTCATCAAGACGATTTGGAGACTGTTAGAATAGATGTTAACAGCAGCACATTAAGAGACGCCATCACATTAACCCAATGCATCATGGCAGTTGTCGTGAAATGCAGCAGTGCTGATGCCAGACAGACTCACGTCACCAAGAGCTTCATTATTTTATTCACTTTTTGCATGGTCTGACACTGGATCCCGCGGGAGGTTGCTAAGGGGGCACAGACGATTCGTGATTCGCACGGATCACTAGCCCCGGTTCTGCACAGACGTGTGCCATGGATTGCCTCCCTCACACCCTTGTCCCACTTCATTTAAATCAAATGTCTGTTTACATCAAACGTTTACGTTAAATTCCCGTCCTCCATGCATCAAAGTTGCTGCTCGATGCTTGTCCAGAAGTGTCTTTAGTGTGAACGTAGTTTTACTTACCCGTACATATTGTTGAAGTGTTCTCTATGGCCTGTCACCTGCAGCATGCCTATGCTCAAATACACATGAACATTTTTGCTCATGGGCTTACCTTGTACAGGTTTGCTTATTTTACATCAGCAGACACCCAGTATCTACCCTTTACAATAAGAAATAACCTAACTAGAAGCATGAAAAGGCCAATTAAGTGATTCATGGAGTGCTTTATTCAGAGAAAAGAGAAATGTACTCAGTCAGTCAAGTGACTGTGAAAATGAAGGGATGATAGTTTAGAAAAGTAAGTCTCAATCCCACTTTGTTCTGTATGCATAGTAATGGTCTTCTGGTTTAAGATCAGTCATTATATTTATTATCTCCCAAATTATGAGCACCTTTATGGCTGGGAGACTACTTTCTCTTATGTGAGATACTCCCATTAAGTAGAGTATGAAATGTTAGGGGGAAAAAAAACGTTTTTACAGCTTTAAGAGAAGATTTTGTTGTCCCTTGTATTTAACTGTTCTGTAGATGATCTACATCAGCATATATTAGCTGAAATAATGACTAAATGGTTTTATTGTCAAAGCAGATTCACCAATGTATTTCTTCCAAACATGCTGACAACATAGAGCTCATTGGCTGTAAAAACGACATGAAATCATTTCAGTCGCCATTTTTTCGCGATACAGACGCCATAATGTTGGATCCAGACAACGTCAGTAAGTGTTGATTGGTCTGAGTTGGTATGAGTCGATGTTTCTATGGCACCACTCTTGCCAATCAGGAATGCGCTTGTTGTAAGACCACACCCTGACCACATAAAAGCAGGTAAAAGAAAAGGTTTTGGAACGTGGGAACCAGCAGAAACCACAAACTTTTATAAAGGCATCTGATTGATTAGTTTATAACTTTAATAATGTGCAAAAAATATCATGAAAAAAAAGATAGTATGAACAACAGCCTGTTAACAAAAGGTATCAGAGCTAGAATGATTATTCTGACAAATAGAATGACTGACATATAGCTGTTTATTTCTCTATCGACGTCTGAGGGAATCAGCAGGTACTTCCTGTTTGGGCCACCAGGGGGGAGGGGTCATTCAGTCCAGTTCACAATTAAAGTCCATGATAGAGCTAAATGCCAAATCTATCTGGCATTTAGAGTTTGATTTGGTTCACAAAGACTATTCAGTTTTGATGCAAAGCATTTGGTGTGACTGTTCTTCATTTGCAGTCTCTCTTTCATTACTCTACACTCATATCTTTAGGTATCCATTAGCAGGTTATTACGCTGTCCAGTAGGCTGGGACAGCTCTGCTGAGCGCTGCAGTCCAGAGTGCTTTCGGGGCAAATTGTGGCCCCCTCCTTATAGATGTTGTACATTACCACTGACATGGTCTAATTAAGATGGAAAAGGAAAATGTGTACTGGAAGAGAAGCACACCCTTGCTGCTTATCCAGACACGCTGAAAAGTGCCGAAGAATTCATGGATTTCCACGTGAAAGTAAAGCTGCAAGACTTTTTGAAGAAAAAAAATGGAAAAATGATTCTCTTGTGTGACGTGTTTATCATCCCGTCCTTTTCAGAGCTGTTATAATTTTTATTCTTCTTTAGGTGGAGGTTCTGGATGCCAAAACAAGGGAGCAGCTTTGTTTTTTAGATAAGGTATAGATCAAACATCCATTATGTCATCTCATATTTGAACAGTATTGACTTTATTGCAAACGTCAGGTTCACATGTCCTTGTGTTCTGATCAGGTGGAGCCTCACTCAACAATAGGAGACATAAAGAGCCTTTTTTACAAATTATGTAAGTGCTACTTGAATCGGTACATTTTGAATGTTTAGGTAGATTGATTTGACCTTTTTATTATTTTTACTGCTAATATTTGACTGAAATCTTGTATTGCAGATTGTTTTGCGTGTGTGAAATAATTGCTTTGCCTAATTTATTAACCCTGTGAAGCCCAGTACATCAAAATAATTGACAGAAAAGTGTAATTTTTTTTTAATTGAGAAGTTTTTTAAACCCTTTGAAATCCAAAAAATAACAGCAACATGATTTTATGAGATATAGATAGTATCACTTAAGTTATATCGGGTGATTTGGTAATTTATTTCTCTCAATAGTGTTAGTATACAAAACATTGACAGGAAAAACAACTTATTTATCCACTGTTTTTAATTTGATCCACACATTTTTTACATGGTGTAATTGTAGTATAAAGAAATAATTATCAAGACATTTAGAATTTTTTTCAATACAAGTAGTTATTTAAAATAATGAATAACTATAGATGAGTTATTCTAACCATAAAGGTTTGAAAATTAGCAACACTTTTTCCAGCCAAAAATGTTGTTGAGATTTTATGGAGGCAGGCATTTTGAAATGAGAAGAAAAAGCCCTTCTACTGCCCCTAGTGGAAGGATGATGAACTACAGAGCAGAAGTCATGGACCAAATTATATACAATGGATTTTTAAGGAAAGTTTTTAACATGCTAATGAGACAGGGGCCTTAGAAATACATGTATGTGAATGGTTACACTATAGAGTTAACCTAATGTTTGTAATGATGTACATTCTTTGTCATGTAACTGAAGCTGTTTCATGTAATTCATAGATTTTGTTGATGATGAATTTACTTCAGGAGTTGAAGTAACTCCTCCTGCAGCTCCTCAGTTCTTTATTAAAAAACGTTTCTTATTATCTTGCATTGGTTTCTGTCGTAAGCTTTTCTGCTTTTAGAGATGCTAATAAATGTGGGCCAAACCTGAGGCTGCCAGTACCCATCAGTGTAGCACAACTCAACTTGATTCCATTACAGTCAATTATTATAAGGCTTGATGCCAAAAACAAAACTTTACAACTGTGAACGGGCAGTTTTTGTGTGTGAGTGTCAAGAGTGTGTTTGTTTTGATCTGCTCAGATCCTCACTGGTATCCAGCAAGACAGTCGCTGACACTTGATCCAAGTAAGTGTCAATGCCGAAGCTGCATCATGCACTTTTCCTAAATATTTCAGTTGTTTTTTTTTAACACTTTCTTTAATTGCTTTTTTTTACACACAGTTATGTATTAAGATTGTTACCCTTTTTTTTGTATTTTTTTTTTTATTTTAAGTAAAAAATGAAACAGGTAAACTTCTAACAGATCCCTTGGAAAATTCCAAAACTTCTTCTTGCTTTCAGTGGTTGCTAAAATAAAAGCATCATGACGATTAAAAATTAAAAATTTCGATGCAAATATGTTTAGCTAAAAAAAAAAATGTTTGATCAACATATAAAAATAAATCAATTGAAGATTTCAAAAAACGTATAAAGCTTATCTTTATAGAAAAAGTGATTTATATTTAGAAAGGGCAGAGAGGGATCGAGATGAGGAAATTTAGCAATCAAATATAGAAAAACAACACAACAACAACAAATCCTGTTAGAGTGGGAGACAAAGAATAAAGAAATGGGAAACAAAAATAAACAAATGATAGAAAAAGACATAGCTATTGAGAGATTACAAAATATTTAAGAAATCATGAAGAAAATCCAGCAAAATGTAAATAAATATTGGGACTTACTTAAATATGACCGATGGGAAAATAAAAATACACAAAATTAAACTAAAAAAACTCCGAAAAAAAAGTAAAAACATGGTTTAGAGAAAAAATCAAATCACAAAACATAAATGGGTTGTAGCTTATTTCATTTTCACTTTTAATCATTTAAAACAGTGGAGGCAAATGCAAAAATACTGGCTTAGTAAAAACAAAGTGTTATTACGCATTAGTTTAGAAACTTTTAGTCTCATAAAATATAGTGGAAAAAATCAGCTGTCTGACGACTACTTTTTGAAAGTTGTTCATTCTTATGCCAAATATTATACCAAATAGTCGGTGCAGTAAAAACAAAATATTTAAGTCAATTTTCATTTGAAATTTGAACAAAGACTATTTCTGAATTACCATCTATTAGTTGATACAGTAATTAAAAAAAAAACATTAGGCAAAGAAAACAAAATTAGTAATTCGTTAAAAAAAGAGCTATAGGGAATTTACATGCAAACATTCCAAACTGACAGTGTTCTTAAAAAAAAAAAAAAAAGAGAAAAGGAACCAAATTTTAGGCAATGATATATCTGATCACAGACTGTAGATTATAATAATTTAGTTTACTATTTAAACAAAACTTGACAAAGTAAATTATAAATGTAACTTGATGGAAAGGATTTTAATCTGTTTGTTTTTAAGACATAATAGATCAACCTTTTTTTAAACTACGGAAGATTTTTAGCACAACTTCACTGCTAACATTGCACCCCTTAAATTGGTGTATTTGGGTCAGTTAGTTTATAGGACATTCCAAAAATAATCTATTATTAGTTCAGCCCATTATCTGTGACTCTGGTACCATGAATCTTCAGGCAGGGATAATATGTGAAACATCAGCTTAAACAATAACACCTGATACCAAATAAGTATGTCTGAATGATTGCTCTTTTACTGGAACTCCACTGAAGTCTTCACGCTGAGCTAAAAGAAGCTATGTGACAAATCTGAGTGTGTTAAAGAGGTTTTTTTTTTCTTTCAGAAGGAAAGTTCCTCAGGGATGAAGAAATCTTGCAGAGTCTACCAGTGGGAACCACTGCCACCATGTACTTTAAAGACCTGGGTCCTCAGTTAGGCTGGACTACGGTAAGAAAAGCAGACTTTTTAGTTTTACACGTGAATATGACTATATTATTTGTTTCAACAGATAGCTTAGCTCTAAATATTTTAGCAAAGCTTCCTCTATATAAACTACATGGCATGTTATCCCTACCATGACAAAGGTGGATAAAGGTGAAGAGGATTTCATTTAATCCATGGACACTTTTTGGGTAAACCCAAAAAGTTACCTTAAAGTTACCTTAAAATTACCTTAAGCCTAACCTTAATACTAACCCTATTCCTAACAGTTACCCTATCTGTAACCCTCAAGTGTTCAGAATTGTAGAAAAAACTTTTATTAAAGCTTAAAATAGGAAAACTGTAACTGTTTGGTTCGCCAGTTAAAACAAAGTCTTTTCTTTGAATTATGTGAAAGAACTTCTGGTTCTGGACGTTGGTGTCAACAGCCAGGTTCTCTTGCACCTTCAAGCGACTACTTCCAATTAATTTCAATGTAATCAAGCAGAAAACGTGAAATGCATATAGACAAACATTTCAGGCTTTCGTGTTCAAAATTCTTGTGTTCAGCTATGCAAGTTTCTACAACTTTGTACAAACACATTGCTTCTGAATGCACATTAATAGTTTTTTGATTTTTTTTTTGATTTATTGATTTATATCAAGCATTGTAGTCAAAGCAATAAAGAAATTACACATATTTATCAAACTCATTACAGAAATGATGAAATGCATAGATTAAAAAGACAGAAAGCAAGACAAAAATGTCACTTAAATCACATTTGCTTAATTAAATGCAGTGATCATTAACTGAATTATAAGTAGAGTTTGATTTATTGCTTGAAAAGGAGTGGGAAGAAGCAAGGTTATATAATCCCACCCCTACTGTTAAACCAGGTCAAACTTTGACCAATCAGGGACTCAGATTTAGTAGTAAAGAACGGATGGTCTCCCTTTTCATTTAAGGTTGTACCAACCATTAAAAGATTATCAGAACAGAGATAGAAGGAAAAAGCGTGGAGCAAGATTCCCAAGATTTACGCTGCTTTAACATTTCGCATCAACCTTCTTCAAACTGTAAGTGAGGGGCATGCGCTAGTATCTGGAAGCGACAATTCAGCGTGAACATCATATGCGTTCAAGGACAGTTTTTTAGCCTGTTCTTGAATGTGCTTCATAGGGATGGGCTGAAATAATTGTTTCCATCCAATACCGATATTTCCCCTGCAACTGTGGCCAATGTTTAGTACAAACACTGAAGTAAGTTTGCTACAGCAACACAAAGTTTAGATTTCCTTTAGTTTCTTTATTAGAAATGCACAACTTGTCTTTTAATGAACAATCACATTGTACTTGACCTTTTTAACATACAAAAAATGATCTCATAAGAACAAGTATCACTGTAGTATCACCATAAAGTCCCTTTTGCCAGGGATCTATTAGGAACAACATGTACTGTATCTCTATCAAAATTAACATTTACCTAAAAGCAGTCAATTACTGACTATGACTGTTAACATAATCTTCCCAATCCAATAGGAAGAAGCATACGTTTAAAAAAATAAGGTGTTTCTCAAAGCAGTCAGAAGAATATCAGTAGATTTTCAATAGTGGACCGATACAGATAAACTCCAATTATGCGAATATCGGCTGATACTGACACTGGACCGATATATTGCCTATCCCTAGCATGTCTCATGAATATAGATGAATGACTTCAACTTTATAAAGATTGATTTAAACAACTAAGTTTAAGTTAGAATTTTTTTTTTAAAAAGGAAATGTTTTATTTATAAAAAACATTTTAAATGCTTTGCATAGATAATATGTCTATTAGATCCCATTTGGCAGGATCTAAGGCCCAACTTATTGTTCTTTCTCAGGTATTTTTTGCAGAGAACATTGGGCCCCTTCTCATCTACCTCCTCTTCTACTTCCAGAGTACCCTACATTTACTCTGACAGTTGCGCATTTACCTCCAGCCCCCACAAAGTTGTCACGTAAGTTAATGAATTTAAAAGTCAGCCGCAGTGCAGATTTCTGACACACAACAAGCCCATGACAGGTTTTTAACTTGTTAAGAGCCTACAAAGCATTTCCTGTCAGACTATTCAGTATGAGATGGATTTATTGTCGAGATGAATACATTTCTTTTCTTGGTTGGAGTAATGCCATCTCACATATAGAATAGCGCACACTTGGCAAAAAATAAATAAATAAAGAAGTGAAATTAAATCAGGATAGACGACTGCATTTCTCATGTCTGTGAACCACCCTGAAATTAAATTTTTACATGAAAGATCTTCACCATACCTTGCTTTGACAGCATATTGAGGAGAGGCCTATTGTTGCATTCATTTTTTTTTTTTTTTTGCATCATTTCCCTGTTTTGGCTTTAATGCTGCTGAATCTCCATCAGGTTATGACAAATTCTCCTTCAGCATCTGGAGCTTTTACTTGATTTACTACAGAATACATTTCCCTTTGATGCATATTTGTGAAGTTATCATGCGTAGAAAATCGACATTTTTTATGCTTCAATTACATTTAAAGTTAATATGCACCTTAAGATCACAAAAGGCTGAATTTACAGTTTGCACATGAGAATCAATGGCATATATATGATTTGTAAAGCAACAATTCTAAGAGTGTACACAATGTTCTGACCAGATCCCTGCTCGTCTCTCAGGACGGCCTGTGTCTGTCATACCTTCCACTATTTGAAGAGGCTAATTGAGACTATCTTTGTGCATCGTTTCTCCCACGGCTCCATGCCTCTAAGGACTATAGTCAAGGTGAGGTCATGATCATCTCTGAAAGGAATAGTCTGTTGGGTCGAATATGGGGCGCCCAAAGTTAAAATTTACCTCATTAGAATTATTTGATGCTTATATGTGGATCTACATTTGGATTTAACATTTAAATTTTGGATTTAGACATATTTAGACCAGTGTTTGTTTGTTTATATAAAAAAATGCAGTTTTTAGCCAAAATTTAAAAAAACTGTCGTTTTTTAGGACATAGTTTCTGAAGAACTGCTAGAAATTTGCCTCTGAGTTATGGGCGGGGCCATAAGCCTGCCCCCATTTCCCATCATTCATTTGTTTACATGCTTTCCTGCTGGTCTGGAGAGGGTCTCGCCCAGCGAGTAATTGAGAACTGCAACTGTATATAGTAATTAAAACTTTACATTCTGTATTTTTTAAGTCTGATGATTTTTACATTTAGAATTCAGTCTGGGGTTTACTTGTTTTTGTTTTGCTTTTTCCAGAATTGCTTGTATTACTGGGGTTTCTCAGCATGGTTGGCCTACTATATCAACCATCCTCTTTACACGCTTCCATGTAAGTCGTTCTACTTTCATCCATCCTTGGCTTGTAGGTGCATTTAAATACTACCAAGGGCAAAGAAGATTTTATTTATTAAGTCTTAATAAATGAACAAATTTATCTTTCCCAGGTTTTGTTGTTAAGTAAATATATTTTGGAGGAGTGTTTGAAAATATTTTCTTACTTAATATCTTTTTTTAAAATCTCCTTTTTACTTTATGCATCATTTTGTCCCTAAAGAGGAATCTTGGGTCACAATTCATTTTAAATTTGTTTTACCTTATACAGACACTGGTCTTTAAATTTCCACCAGTACTGTGCAAACAAGCTGAGGTCCTCAGAGCAAAGAGTTAATGGTCTACTCATTCATATGAATATGCCTCAATCCATTACCTGGAAAGAAGTCACAAATCATTATCATTCCACCACTGTGCTTGATCAATTTTAAATAAGGCATTGTTTTATGCCTTCATCACAACTGCCTTTATGGTTGGATATGGACTATCTGCAGGAGAAAAATGGGTAAACCAAGATGAGTGGCCTGTAAGAAAATCTAAGGTTGGAGACCACTCCATGAGCCCCTAGAGCGAAAATGTTAATGAAATATTTTCTAAGGGCATGCTGCGGGTAACAGGTATGGGTAAATAAGGGTGAAATAGTGGAGATGCAAGCCATGTCAAATGGATTTTCTTCTTTTTTTTAACCCCCTCCAAAACCTCCACACTGTGCGAAAGGCCCGCTGGTGATGCTTAAGTGATAAGTGCTCCTTGAGCGCCCATTGAGTGCTCGTTGTGTGTAGAAATTTGAAAATTAGACAGAGCGTAGTCATATAGGGGCCCTACGGACACTTCAATTCAATTCAATTCAATTTTATTTGTATAGCCCAAAATCACAACAACAGTCATCTCGATGGGCTTTGAAGTAAAACATGAACTCAAAAGGATCATGAATACAAAGAGTCAATAGGAAAATACTCAAATAAACTAACAAACTGACTAAGCCATACTGGCATCCCTGCCCTTAGACCCCCCTTGTATCACCTGCACACCCCGTGCAGGTATCACCTTACAAACAGCTGGAGTGTGGCGTAAGGGCACTGTACGACAGCACCAGATATACTTACATCAACCTCACAAATACTTTGAATACACTTACCTCATGCAAGACAATGGTAGGTTCCATTTTCATGACGTCCCTTAAGGTGGCCATGAGAGACTCAAGAGAACTGCAAGACACACCCACAAGTCCTTCAAGATAAAGCTGACCCTCTACAGGCAGGACAACCCAAAAACAAGCAGCACCCGTACGGGTCATGTGACTAAGGCATTAGTGACCTGCAACATGGTTAGTTTAAAAATGATTTTTATATATTTTTAACAATCCACCGGAAAGAGATAGGGGTAAAGAAAGATTAAATTCTGACAACTCAAAACTAAAGAAATCCCATCTGTATAAATCCCCATCCCCCAAATCTAACTGGTACGTGGTACGGCCTGACAAGCTGGTTTCAATCTTTATGGCTACACACAAAAACAGACATAATAATTTAAAGCCCATGTTGATTAATGTGGGTAATTTTATAAAAATAAATGAATTTTGATGCATGTGATATAAGGATCCATAATCACAGCTATACTGAGACTCACATCCAGTATTTTGTCATCTTCTCTTCACAGCATATGGAGAGGTTCAGGTCCACTATGCAATGGTTATATTTGCGGTACGTATATAGACGTTCGTCCCGCTCTGATGCAACCTCCTGCCTCTCATCAGCCGGTTTCTGCTTCAGATCTGTGAAATGGGTAACTTTTCCATTCACCTGAGTCTCAGTCACCTCAGAGGAGACAGTGAGTGAGCCTATCTTCCTGCACATGCTTTGATGCAAATGTATGGACACATTTCACCAGCTTGAAATGGTTGTGTATCTTCTTTTTTTGTATCTTCACCTTATATATGTTAGAATAATCAAAAGTGTGTCTTTTTTGGAAAATGAACGTCAGGATCCAGAGGCAGAAGGTTTCCTGTGCCGTCTAAGAATCCATTCACCTGGCTGTTTTTTTTTGTGTCCTGTCCAAATCACACGTACGAGGTAAAGACTGCCGCAACTTCCTGTGAGAACAGAAAAGGTGGCGTAAAACCTGTTTACTTTCATTCTTGAATCCTACTTTAGGTTGGGACTTGGGTGAGCTTCTCCATCATGACACAGTGCCTCCCAGGTACTTTGTGAGTCGCGCATATGCTACGGTACATGTCAGTAGATGTGGCTACAGGCATGTGATGGGAGACATTTTTTTCTTGCAGTGGCAGTATTCACGCTACTGGGGTTCATTCAGATGACCATCTGGGCCAAAGGGAAGCACAGAGCCTACATCAGAGAGTTTAAAGACTATCCTGCTTTTCGAGTAGCCATCATCCCCCTGATTCTCTGATAGTGGGTGGAGCTTGAACTTGTGCAGCATGCATTGACTGTATATGAGGACTGGACAGAGTGAGTATGGCATCACACATAGAAATTGGCCTACTTCTAGCTCCAACGAAATGAAGGCAAGTCAATTGCCCTTTCATTCTTGGCAATACGGGCATCGCCTTATTGGAGCCAGAAATCGTCAGTAGGCAGTGATTTGTCCGAGTTGTGCTGAGTCGAGGTTTCTGTGGCAACCCTACCACAAACATTTCAGATGTTGGACATGGAGGACATTGGTCGCCATATACTTTTATTGATACCACTGAGATCGGTTTATTAAAATTCAATACATAAATATTAGGAACATGTTTAAAAAAAGGTAGCAGATCAAGAGTGTTTAGTCTGACAAATAGACTGAGTAACAGCCGTTTATTTCTCTATAGAAGTCGACAGGATTTTGGCCTCTTGGAACCAGCGGGTACATCCTGTTTGCAACGCCACGTGCAGGAGTCACTCAGTCCAGTTCTTATATACAGTCAATGGCAGCATGCTAAGAATTTTGCACTTTGCAACTTAAGTTGAACTCTAAAAAAATTAAAAAAAACAAAAACAAAAAAAAGCTAAATGGATCAGGGAATCAGTAAATATGCAAAGTACTTTGTCTGTACATGACTGTACTGTACTGGGAATCCTTTCTTTGATATAAAAGTTTATAAGACTTTAGTAGAATAGATCCTGCGTGCTTTTATGAATTCTTGTGTGCTGCTCTTCTAGAATTTAATAGACGTTCTCAAACCTGCAGTAATTATCTCCAGCGGGCTGGCTTTAAAGCAAACATGTTTTAAATTGCATTGGTCGTGATAGCAATAAAAAGAAAAGGGTTTCATCTTTAAGTGCCTAATGAGGAAAAATGCAACAATTGAGCTGTTTGCTAAAGTAGAAGAAAGGTCACTGTCAAGCGCTCAGGAGTCATGCGAATATGGAAGACAATTTCATGTTATGACGTTTGACATCAATGTGTATGTTAGATTTCTCATCAGGAAGTTGTTAACAGCGGCTGTTGAAACTTGTCATTTTAAAACTCAGGTTTGCTTTTTCCCAATAAAATGAATGAATTGTTGAATAAAAGCTCAAACATTAATGGAAAATGTTACTTTATTGGAAATTTGACTTCTCTTAGAAACATTGTTTTATTGTCATCTTCCACTTCTGACACCAGATGCAGGTGGAATGCAGAAAAATCACCAAAGTGCAAAGATTGAACAAAATTGAAGACATAGAAACAAAAAAATCACACAGTATCAATGTTAACAGCTGCAACAAGATTCTGTAACTGTCAGGTGTATTGCACTAAAAAAAAGTTGCTGGTGCAAACTGCGTAAGATCAATAAAGTGCTAAAACTATGGCTCCTTGGCTGCTTTTTGACTTGACCAAAAGGCAACTAAAGACAAACTTGCATGGCATTGGAAGCAATAAGACAGAAGACCTTTGCTTTCTCTGAACTTGATGAAAAACCTTTCTTTTTTTTTGTATGAATGAAAGTCATTGTATAGTTTTATTTGCAAGGCCTACAAGGTGAGCAGAACATGGAGCATGCAGCAGGCACTTCCTAACTTTGAAGCTCACTAACCTCGTGCTGAAAACAGTTCAATAAAGCAATTCAAGTGAACCCTCTTGCAGCTGCTTGATCGTAAGGTCTTTTTTGCGTGTTGCAAACAATGTTGGGTGTTTTGTAAATACACTAACAGGGCTAACGTGTAGCAGTGTCAGAAGGTGTACCTTACCTGTTACTAGCAATGTTGGGAGCTAGTGTAGAAATAGAATTAGAATAGACTAGACTTTATTGTCATTGTGACGTGTTACTTGCACAACGACATTCCAGTCACTGTACTAGTAGTAGTGTCAGTCTGTTGTTTTTACAGGTTGGGGGTTAGCGTAGACACAGTAGCGTTTGTTTTAGCGGTATCACTCTGTTTTTTACGTGTTGCAAACAACCATGGGAGGTTTATGTATTCTGAATCAATGAGTAATATAGGTTAGAGTCTCTACGCTAGCTTGTTGCAGACGCAAAGTTGGACGCCATATTGGATAGGTCCAGGTGCTGGCTCACTGGTGTGCTACAATTGCACAAACAGAGCTGGAAAAAGAAGGATGTGACTTTTCACAAGTAAATTATTACTGTAAGCTAATAAAGGAAAACTTGTACAAAACATTTGAGAAAGATCTGAGTGTGTTTAATTTCAGAGTAGTGAACATTTAGGCTGATCTTGTAGACCTTTCAAAGTCAATTGTAGCTTTAGACTTTGTACTATCTCCACGCTTTCTGGCAGGACCACCCTTTTTTTTGTTTTTTGGAGGACAGCCCATTAAATTGAAGCACACTACGAAGCGGAGGAAAACGAACAAACCAGGATTCCATCGGTAGAGGTGAGCAAAGACCGGTGGGTGTATGTCCCCTGTAGCAATGAGTAGCGACTGGCTTCGGCTCCGGCCCACTTGTGGTTTACAGCGAACGTTGCCTGGACCTCACCGCACTGGGGCAGTGGACTGAAGTGCCCACAGTTTCACTGTTCTCAGTCCGCTCCGCTGGCAGGGATCGGTCCATATGCAACGGGCACAAGCGGTCTACAAAAACATAAATCCACGGCCTGGGTCTTATTTTTGTCATGATCAGAGTTTTTTTCTTATTAAAGTCGGACCAAAATTCTTCAAATCTCATTGTCTACTGCCCTATCCAATATGGTGTTGCTCTTTACGTATCTTGGACAATGGCAACAGGCTAGAGTAGCGTCTCTAGCATTAAAACTCATTGTTCTGAATACACCCTGCGACAGACTGGCGACCTGTCCAGGGTGGCCCCTGCCTTCGCTCACAAGTGGCCGGGGTAGGCACCGGCAGCCCCATGACCCCAAAAGGGAATAACGGAAGATGAATGAATGAATGAATGAATGAATGAATGAATGAATGAATGAATGTATACTCTAATGTGGCTAACATGATAACATTTGGATTTTATCACCACGAGCTAATGGATCATATCGTACATTTGAATCTTTTAGATTCTGTTTTTATCTAAGCCATTCTTTAAAGTGCAAAAGTATAAACCAGCTCTTTTTTTGGTGACTGAGGTCTCTTCACTTCCTGGAGGATTTAATTGGTATGGTTTCAATGTAACGTTGCACTCCTGCTGCTTTTGGATGCAACACAATTGCGTCATCCTCTCTTGACTGCTGCTTGGCAAAATTCACAAACACCTACAAGGACAAGGAATAAAAGGAATAGTAAATGAAGCAAAGTCAGATAGAAAAAGTACAATTTTTGGAGTGAATAAAAAAGTAACAATTGTATAATATCAGAGAAAAAGTGAGTAAATTAAACAACTTGAGTGTGTTTTGGAATTGACCTGGTCGAGCGTGGTCTGCGACACCGAGTAGTCCTCTATGTTGAGTTTGTCCTTGTTGACGAGGACCATTTGAAAGATTCTGGCCAGAGAGGAGGAGGAGATCTTGTACTGCAAAGTATTGTAGTGTTTTTCTGTTTGGATACAACCAGGGAAGGTGCTCTCCATAAAAGCTTCAGCAGGACTTAAGTCTGGGTTGCAGCCAGGGTTTGCTTTTCTGATCTTCATGGTCACAATGTAACCGTCGCCATATCTGGATTAGGATTAAATCTTTAGTGGCGGACCTTTTATCAAGAATATGAAATAAAGTGTGAAAACAAACTTGTATTTGAGGTGCTGAATCGTTCCCAGACACTTGAAGGAACCATTGACCATGATGGCTAAGCGGGTGCATAAAGCCTCACACTCTTCCATACTGTCAATGCAAAAATCAAAGGAATTAGCATTGAAGTTGTACAAACATGCTTGTATCTTTAAAAATGTTTACCTGTGTGAGGTGAGGACCACAGCTCGTCCGTCCTGGATGACGCTCATGATGGAGTTCCAGAGAAACCGTCTGGAGAGAGGGTCCATTCCTGTGGTAGGTTCATCCTACAAATACAAAAACAACAAACATGCTTTTGGTTTGTACAACTTGAAAACAGGTGAAAACTCCCCAAAAAAATATAGCTTTTACCAGCAGGACCAGAGCAGGACAACCTATCATGGCGATAGCGGTTGAAAGTTTTCTTCTGTTGCCTCCACTGTAAGTTCCTGCAGTTCTGCTGGCGTACTCTGAGAGACCAAGCTTCTGGATGGCCCAGTCTGCAACCTGAATGTAGGAGGAGCAACTGCATTCATTACTATGTTTCAAACTAACTATTTGAAATTTAAAGCCATCACAGAAATGTTGCAGTTCCCCAAATGACCACTGGGGGTTGGTTTTAGAAAAGAGCTATTTAATACTGATTGATGACAATCAGTGGAAATGATTGTCATCAGTTTTTTTATTTCAATTTGATTTTAACTTTAACTTGTTTAATATTATGTGCAAGTTTTTTTTTTTTTTTTTACTTTTTTTGCTTATTTTTTAACCAAACTTTGGAACATTTTAAATATAATAATAAATACAAAAACAGGTAACCATTATTCTAAATCCTGATGGACATTAACAACATAGGGCAAGCATGTCCATAGTTGTATTTTTAAGAATCATTTGCATTCTTGTTGCCATACACAAAAATTAAGGGGAAGGCATTTGAATCTACATTTGTAGTTAATAGAACATTTGTTGATTAAAGTTGCTTTGCTGAAGATTCAATGCCCTGTAGTGGATGAAAAAAAAAACAAATGTACATGAGGTGCTGTGGGAGTTAAGGAACCGATGGAGACAGGTGGAATGTGTTAGTTGGTGGTTTTGGAGGTGACACAAAGATCTCGGCTGATGGTGCTGTAGCAAGATTTGATGAGCCCTGGATTGCTATGCTATGTTTAAAGCTTCCTGCTTCATACCCTTGCATCTTCTAAGAGGCCGAATCCTGACTGCTGATCCTGATGTCAGCAGTGGATAGAGCAAAGAGATAAGGAAAACACATAGTGGTACCAGCCCTTGATCCCTAATAATATCCACATCTGCCTTAGGGGGATAAAATAGCAGGTACAGCTCCGGGAATCCGTGTTCCTGCTTTTGAATCCAAGATAGTCTAAACTTGCAGGCTGGGATAATCCACTGTTCTTCTATTTACAGATGTCCTTTCCTCCCCTACACACTGCAGAGAGTGTTTAAAGCTAATAGATAATACACATTTTCAAAAACATACTATTCACGTCTCGGTTTAATAAGATTCAAAACATACAGCAAACAATCAGCTGACAGGCATCGAACTACTAAACACTAGTATATCCTTATGTCTTTTGGCTTTTGTTACTATTGTTAAACAGGTATCTACCCAGCATTTCTCACCCTAAGTATGACTATTTTTAAATCTGGTTTTAAGGTAATCAAACAAGAATATGCAGTGTTTTAACCAGAGTATGAGTTTAATGCTATATGATTATTCATATCACATTTTATACGTGCATTTCTGAGACTCCTAATGTCATTAGCATGATCCAAACTTTCCTTAAAAACCCACTGTGTTTAACTTGGTTCATTTTTTCTACCCTGTAGTTCATCTTCGTTCCGCTAGGGGCAGCAGAGAGCTTTTTCTGCTCACTTCAAAATGGCTGGCTCCCTGAAATCTAAAAAATACTCTTGGCAGGAAAAAGTTTTGCTAATTTTCAAGACTTTCTGGTGAGAATAACTTGACTATTGTTAATAATTTTTAAATGACTAGCTGCTTTGTTGAAAGAATGAAAATGTTATTGATAATGAATTATTTATAATACAGTTACAGCGTGTTAAAAATATCTGGATCAAACTTGAGCCAGTGGGAAAATGAAGTGGTCTTTTTCTGAACACTCATGTTAATATTTCTTGCCTGTTCACATTGTTGTGAGAAAAAAACCGTACTAAATCACCCAACGTATCTTTACTGATGCTATAGATCTCATTAAAAAATGAAAAAGCAAGCAATTTTTTTGTGGAATTCATTAAAAAGCGTAAAAAAATGACAAATAAAATTGACTTTTCTTTTAATTCCCTGATTTAGAAGGCATAACATAGATGATATTGGAAAAATGGTGTGGATATCAATCTAGTGGACAGCATGGATCATTATATCTTATTCATTACATCCCAGACTCCAACTCAAAAGATTGGGGTGATGACAGAAACCTTCTCACCCTGCTGATCTGGGACTCTGGAACTCCACGGAGCCGGGCGTAAAGGTGCAAATGTTCTCTGCCTGTGAGCAGCTCATCTATGGCATCAAACTGCGGGCAGTAACCCATGTTCTGATGGACATCCAGGATGTTGGTCAATATGCTGCAATGGAAACAAAAAGCATCAAGAAGGAGATTTGTAAGGCTATGTTGTGAGTTCTTCAACGGGCTTTTAGCATACAGTTTTCACACTGAACTGTTGCTGCCCAATGCTAGCGCAAGTACCTACAGCTGGAAGAGTTTGGGTGCAAAATGTCAAAACGGTGGAAATCTCGTCATACATGAAAGACATGGTGTCATAGAATTATGGCCAGTCACAAACCACAATTTTAATAATAATAATATTAATAATAATGATACATTTTATCTGTATAGCGCCTTTCTTGACACTCAAAGTCGCCTCACAGTAGATAAGATAAATAAAAGCATAAAAACCCAACAATAACATAATTAAGTCAACAGTTGAAACAGCAGTTTAAATGTCATGTGCTGAATGCACGATGAAAAAGGTCATTTTAAGATGTTTGAAGGAACTGAGAAAGTGAGTCCATATTTCATAGATCAGAGGGGAGGGAGTTCCATAGTTGCGGGGCAGAGCATTCAGCAACTCTACCCCGCAACTCTGGAACTCCTAGCATGGAAATGAGATGTTATCGTGGAGCATCCAGTCAAAGGGAGGAAGAGATCTGAGGGAACGAGTGGGAGTAGCAACAGTCAGGAGCTCTGAAAGAGACGGAAGGGTGAGGTTGTGTTGTGGAGGGCTTTGAAGGTTAAAATAAGGATTGTGTAAGTGATCCAGTGAGGTACTGGTAACTAATGAAGCTGCTGTAAGACAGGTGTAAAATGGTAAATGCAGGGGGTTTGGGTTATTATTTGAGCAGCTGAGTTTTGAACCAGTTGAAGATTACAGAGTTCCAGAAAGAAGGGAGTTATAGAAGGGAGGTGATGAGACTGTGGACTAGGACAGCTGTGGAGTGAGGAGTGAGAGAGGGACAGAGACGACAAATGTTGTGAAGATGGACGTAAGCCGAGAGGGTGATGTTATTGATGTGGGCAGTGAAGGAGAGAGTGCTGTCAAGGTTGACACCCAGACTCTTAGCCTGAGGGAAGGGAAATATGGAGGTTTTATCGAAGGAGAGAGAGAAATTACAGAGTATAGTAAAGGGTGGATTTAGTGCAGACAACGAGAAGTTCAGTTTTATTGCAATTTAATTTAAGAAAGTTTGTGGTGAACCAGGATTTGAAGTTAAGAAGACAATTGGAGAGGGAAAAAGGTAGAAAAGTGGAGCCAGGTTTAGAGAAGATGTAAAGCTGGGTGTCACCCGCATAGCAGTGAAGATAGTGTTATGTTTCCGAAAAATGTAACCAAGGGAGAGAAGGTAAATGATGAAGAGCAGGGGCCCCAGGAGGGAGCCCTGGAATGGAGCCCAAAAATGAACGTAGCTCAGTGGGAGAGTTTTGAATGCAGAATCCCAAAAGGCGCATATGGGTGCGTTTACATAGACTTTTTATACCAAGTAGTTGCTAGAACGTGCGTTGACGTGAACATAGCATTGACATGCCAGCCAACATTTGATTTAAATGGTGGCAATTTTTACATTAGACAATAGATTAAGTTTTCATCCGTCTTTCCTGCTTAAATAATGAAGAAAACACAAATTGTGACAAACATCCATCTAAAATAATTTTTAATGTATACCGTATATTAACTGGATATCCGGAACCAAATACAGTATTAACAATTTCAAGGTAAAACCTAATAGAAATTTAGACTACCCATGTGTTTTGAACTTAATATTTTGTCATAATTTAACTCATACATAGTCTATCTTTATGAAACAAACCTGTGACCAGCAACTGAAGCATCTCCTGAAGTCACGTCAATGTCACCTGTTAGCATCTTAAATGTTGTGGTCTTCCCTGCTCCATTCACCCCCACCAGACCAAAACACTAAATTTGAAACAACAAAAAAGCAAAACAAATTAAAAAAAAAAACACTACCAAAACTACCAAACTTCCAGATTGTGCAGGTCAGTATTTAAGGTCTGTAACGCAAAAGTGCACCAACTTCTCCAGGTAACACTCCAACACAGATGCGGTCCACTGCAGGAATGATTGTTCCTGTGTACGTCTGGGAAAATAAGGATGAAATATTTGCAAACAAACTTGTTTTTTGAAAGAAAGTTATTACTCTTTCGATTCTCAGACTTCATTATAATGAAGGAAAGTTTCACCTTGGACAGGTCTTTTATGCGTAAA
This sequence comes from Oryzias curvinotus, assembly GCA_023969325.1. Taxonomy (NCBI): domain Eukaryota; kingdom Metazoa; phylum Chordata; class Actinopteri; order Beloniformes; family Adrianichthyidae; genus Oryzias; species Oryzias curvinotus. Next base: position 12,170,624 of record CM043711.1, read on the forward strand.
ATGTCATTTGTTTTTCCGCTCTGCTGGATCCGCTTTCTCTCCTCAGCAACATCCACGTCTTCCTCCAAAATGTGGGGCTTTGGGCCATCTGGAATCCTGCCAGTGGGGGTGTGGGAGGGGTGGGGTGGGGATGGCTATTTAGCGGATCAGCCTTCACTCTAGAGAGTCTCATCAAATCATAGATTGTGTTATGAAGCTCTGCTGCACTTGCCAGTGATCCATGAAGAAGCGGTACTGGATGAGAATGTTAATGATGAAATACACAAATCCCTCGGCAGCCATGCAAAACAAGTTCCTTCCGATGAAGACCCAGCTAAAGGGATCCGGACTGTAGTCCTCACCTGCGGAAAACAGTAAAGCCTTAGTCACAACTGCTGATAGGTGGATACGGGCAAGCTTTCATTTTTTTCCAACCTCCCAAACCCAGTGCAAGAAGCCTGTTAGTGCTGTTCTTGTGATACGTGTGCACTCCTTGCCCACAGCCTGGCTGTTAAAAATGAGCAAATTCAACTATCAGAGTCTAGTTTCTGTAGACATTCAATACGTGACCTATTAGCACTTGCATATCACCTTCACATGCGAACAGCGCTTCCGCACAGTCAGTAAGGTCCCAAGATGCACAAGTTACTAGTGCCTGGAGCAGGGGTGTCAGAATCCAGGCCTCGAGGGCCGCTGTCCAACATGTTTTCCAATCAACCTGCCACTAGCCAAACACACCTGATCCAGGTAACCAACAGCAAATTAGGCAGGATTTCTGGGAAAACCAGCTAGAGGCCGGCCCTTGAGGTTTGGATATTGACACCCCTGGCCTAGAGCAAAGGTTGGCACCGGGGGCTGCATTTTCCACAGATAGTAGGGCACAGATATCTGGAAATCATGCAGACATTCTGACTTTAAGATTGCCCACACCATGCACTAGTCTGTGGCATATGACAGCATCACTTGTATGTCAACTTACATTATCCCTACAAATACTTCACAATACACTCACCACAATTGTTCAATTTTTATGATGTCTCCTTAAGGTGACTATACGAGCTGCAAAACATACCTGCACTCCCCTTAGGATGCAGCCGCTCCTCTATAGGACCCTTCACGGGCCTGGACAACCCAAAAACTCACAGCAACCATATGGGTTCATGTAACTAAGTCATTAGAAGTGTGCACAGCTTGATCGCCTACTGTAATCAAGGGTTTAACAGGCCTGCTGTTTTCCCAAGAAACTCTAAGAACAGTTGCAGTTCTGAGTCTGGGTTTATAATCCTCACTAAAACACGGACTAGACTAAGAATGGTTGTAGGATTTAATGATGCAGTCAGATGAAAACTTGAGGCAACAAGTCCAAAAGGGACTCGGTAACATTTTAAAGCCTCTAAAGTTAGTGTATCGCAGACGTGCCTTCAAACTTGCAAATATTTCACGATACACTCACTGGACACGCAACAATTGTGCCTCAAGGTGGCTGCACAAAGCTCGAGGAAAACTGCAAGACGCACCTACAATGCAGCTGCTCAGGACAATGACCCTCCACGGACCCAGACAACCCAAGAACCTGCACCACCCACACGGGTCAACCCCCATGTGGCTCAAACCTCTGAATCTCCAATGGGTGCATTGCTACTAGTGTTTCACTGAAGAGTTGCAGCAGGTTTAGACCTGAACAATAAGTTCAGGCTATCTACTATCTGATGCATAGAAAGAGTCAACATTCAGGTGTGGAGATGGTGGATGGAAGTTAAATGTGTTTGCATGCTGCGCTGTCAAAAACTGCTTAGTGCTTACCAAAGCGAGCATAGACATCAGTCACGGCCTGGTTCATGGCCATGTCTATAAGCCCTCGCCCCAGGCAATAATGAGGAAAGATAAGAAGTGCTGTCTTAAGGAGCTGGTTGAATCCATATAAAGCCTAGAGAGATATCCCAGAGAAGAGATTAACAAAGGAATGGAGGGCTTAAAAATCAAGTCCGGATAAGCAAGACAAACAGGACTAACAGAGGTGTTCTCAAAAAGGTCCAAGATGAAGGTGATGGCACTGCTGTTGATGCCAATGAAGAGGATTGATGCATGACAGAGAGACGTAGGCTGTGCTCGGGACACTGAACACGTAGGACATGGGGTACATCATGGGTGTCACAGACCATCTGGAACAACAACAGTCAGTCAGTCAGACAATGTTAGGGACTATGGTTCCAATCATCTGACTTTTGCCTTTAAAACTCAATTTACTGACATTTAAACATCAATTTTTCTATATTGTTGGACATTTTATAACAACAGACTTATTTTTGTCTTTGGACACTAAAGGGAGACATATTGAATCAATGTTGGATTTTCATTTTTTTAATTTAGAAGAAGGTTGTCCCTTTAACACCAATGATTATTCTGTAAATGCTCTGTACCAACCTCCTTTTATTTAAAAAGAAAGAGCTTTTACCATCTGATTCACATTTCTTAAAATTAATATTAGCATAAATGCCCTGTGTGCAAAGAAAGTCACAAACAGACACAAAATAACTGGTGTCATTAGAGATACATTTACCTGTATTTCCTATTATTAATCTCTTACTTAAGGTATATACTGCTAATTTAAAAATAATTTGGTGGTGTAGCTTGTCTCAGGATTTCCAGTGGCTTTCTATTTAAGAGTCTTCTGATTTTATGTATTTTTATTGTATTTTCTTTTACTATTGCTATGTCCGAATTCTCACCCTAACTACTAAAAAACTATATAGTGAGGGACTCTGTAGTGCACTGGATTTTAAAATCAATTTGGACACCATGCTCACTACTTTTTTTTAAACAGCGAATATAATGTAATCGATTTCACTAATTGAAATTAGCGTCGTTGATGGTTTAATAACATTTAAATACAGTTTTTTGGCTAAAATTGTTCAAACGCAATGCATTATGGTCTATATTCTGCAATCTAGTGAGCATCAATGCACACTGGTTTTTCGGAGAGACTTCTGGGAAATTTCGAGGGTACTCGATTTTTTGAATTGTAGATTTGAACAGCACTACAAAGTGGCAAACGCATTATATAGTGGACTATGTAGTGACTAGTGAAGGAATTCGGATATAGCCAATGAGCCAATGTGCCTCTCAACTGCAAGTGATAAAAGCACAGGTTTTTGACAAGTCAAGAGTCAAGAACACCAGTTGTAAATTGAGCTGACTTGAAAAGGAATGATGAAACATATAAGGTTTACCTCATTTAACAGATTGATCTCGACCCTTACTGGAAAATGGCTGATTTTAACTTAACTGTTTACCAATGTTTAAGCAAAAATGTCCAGATCAATAATGCCATACATCTTGTAATCTCGTTGAATCCCTTTTGGGGTCACTTGGTTGCTGGAGCCTATCTCAGCAACTGTTGGGCAAAGGTGGGACACATCCTGAGCAGGTTTCCAGTTTGTTGCAGGGCCACCGAATCACATGCACGACTTAGGGCAATTTAGAGACACCAATTAATCTTTGAAGCAGGTTTTGAGACCATGGGAGGAAATCGGAGTTTCCAGGCAAAACCTAGACATGCACGAGGAGAACAGGCTATCTAAACACAGAAAGGACCCAGCTGGGACTGGACCATGGAATTCTCATTACAATTCTAACCATTGCGCCATCATGCAGCCTAATACTGTTCAGTAAATATAAAGCAAATGATGATTTTGCATTTTTGGCTTTTTTCTGTCTAATAAAGAGGTATGTCAGTGGTTATAAACAAGCACCACAATTCTAAAACTAAACCTTATGTTACACCATTAAAGCGAAACGTGGCATGAGTAAATCATTTAATTCCTACAAGACTGAAAGGTTTTCCTTCATTGTTCCTCACTTTTTAGCAACCTATAAAAAGAATTTTTCCTAATGTATAGTTTTTTGTTTTGTTTTGTAATACACAAATCCTATGTCCTATCATGTGGAAAGGGAATTTTTGCCTCGCTGTTATCTACAGACCAGACTCAGCATGTTTGTCACTGCATTGGTTTAGAAAACGTGTGCTGCTTGGCAGTTCTTAATAGAGAATTGTTCTGTTTTTGCTTTTTTTCTGTATGCTAAAAAAAAAAAAGTTTGTGGACATAAAATACCAAACTAAGACAGAGAAAATATGTTCTAAATTATTACTAATTATGGTTTTATTCTATAGTATTTATACTTACTTACTTAGTATTTATATTTACAATCAATAACTTTCTAACTACATGACAGAAAGAAACAAATTAGCAATAAAATAAAATAAATCAATACAAAGCTCAGTTTAGACAGTTCAGAGTCTAAAGTTGAACCGTTTAGTTTCAGAATAAACTACTTCTGCTCTTTGCTGTTGCTATGGATGGTGCCTTAAATCAGTGGATTAGAGGACGGTTCATCTCACAGAAATATTTAACAGTCAGCAGAAGACAGAATCTTTGTGTATCCAAAGAGCTCCCACAGGGGATTTGCAGCAAAGTGCAACGCCACATAATCAATAAAATATGGGCTGTGTGAGAAAGCGTCTAGCTCCTTTTGGAAGTTCCAACGATATCTTTAATTCCCCTTTGGGGATCAAGGTAGCACCTGTGAGCTTTCAATTACTTAGTTAAACATGAGTTTTTTTGTGCTGGACATGTTTTCTGCAAAGTTTCAAATCACTTCAATAACTTTTCGTTTTACAGCAGAGACAAATAAAAAGTTAAAAAAGCCGGGAGCCAGTTTCTGCCTACAGCTGAAACCGCTACAGCTCAGTCTACAAATATTACTTCATTCTCTAAAGTTCCAAACTATTTCTTTCAGTCCCAATGACAATGGTCATGGTAGGGCTTAAAATTTGCACAAAAATTAGCATTTTTGTCTTTTGAATTCCTACTACCATTTTGATGACACAAAATAATTAATTTGTGGCCACAAAACCCTAATTTGTGCCAACAAAATGTTTAATTTTGCCTACCTACTACCATTTTGTAACCAAAAAAAATACTAATTTGTGCAAAGAAAATGCTATTCATGCACACAAGTTACCAAATTGTGAGCACAGAATCCAGCACAGCACCCACAAAACGTTAATTTGGTCCACAAAATACTACTTTGTGCCCAAAAAATGCTTTTTTATGCCTACATAATACCAATTTGTAACCACAAATCACTATGTGGCCCCAAAAATCTAATATGTGCCCATAAAAGGCTAATTTGTGCCAACAAAAAACTAGTTCATATACACAAAATGCTCATTTGTGGCCCCACCTACCAAATTGTGGGCACAAAATACTAATTTGTGCAAACCAAGTGCTACTTTGTTCTCACAAAAAAGTAGTTAATGTGCACAAAATGCTCATTTATGGCCCCCAAATACTAAATTGTGGCAGCAAAATGCAAATTTGTGCACAACAAATACTAATTCGTCATAAGAAATTGTTCATTTAAGTAAACAATTTGTTTGTCATGTCCAGTAAATAATACTTGTTAAGCGTCATTAAATCTAAAGTGCAGCTATAAAAACCTCTAAAATTTCAGGAAACTCCTTTAAATAGTAGTTCAGTTTAAGATTTTTAGCTGTTGTATTTAGGAAAATCTTTCACACAAATCCTCCTTTCAACAAAAATTCCAAATGTGGGTCATAATGCGTAAAACATGAAGGTTTCCCTTTCAAACTAAAATGACAACTGACCCGTAAAGCATGAGCAAAGCGATCAGTGCTTGCACGTTGGTTGCAGATGTGTAACACTTCTTGTCAAAAAAGAGGAATATTTGCACCACCATTGCTGCACTGATGGAGTAGTTCACCTGCAGAGGAGCAGAGAAAGCAGCCATTGCTATAATTACATGGCCTAAATATCACCAACAGCTCACATGCAAGTGTGTCCTGAAAAAGTAAAGGGGTCACTGTACCATGTCCCACAGAAAGTTGGCCACCCAGTACACCAGTGGACTGACGCCACTGACAAACTGCAGGTGTTTGGCTTGAGTGACCCGCTCTTGGATGAGATAAAGGACGAAGCTGGCTGGGACGAAGGACATGGCGAAAATGACACACATGGCCACCACTGCGTCCACGGACGTGCTCAGTCTGGTGAGAGGGCAGAGAAACGTAGACTTCGTTAGGTCAGAGCGGTTCTTCTACGTAGGACGGGGTCTAAAGGCGGGTTAAAAGGCAGAGGGACCGGGCGAATCCCTCACACAGTGATCTCAGACAGCTGCTCTTTGGTGAGGTTCAGAGGATGGTTGATGACGGTAATTCCAAATTCATCTAGGTTGGCTCTGTCGGGCAGGTGTGCGCGAAGGATGGCGTTATTGGCGACATTCATGAAAGACACCATGGCGTGCCAGCCCTTGTTGTTGTACCACACCTGGGAAAAGCAATGAACAGAGATGCTATGCCTTAGTCAAGACTGCTCTTTATGGGTGGATATGGGCTAAAAGCAAGCATTTTTAGATCATAGACTACTTTGTCAGCCCGTAGAGTGCAAAAATGTGTGCACCTTTTTTTAACAGGCATGCTGCAGGGCAGAAGTGGGAACGGACACTTAAAACATAAGGGTATGTAAGAGAGAATAAGGTGAGATGCAAGAGTGTTGTACTATTTTTTTCAACTCCCCCCAAACCCTGCAGACTGTCAAAGGGCTTTGTTAGGGCTGTTCAAGTGATAAGTGCAAGCTCCCTGCGCGCAGCCTGGTTGTTAAGGTACGTACACAAATTTAATTTGACGCGCATTTCAAAACTTCTTCTGTAGCCCATGTCTTCACACTGGACAAGCAGAAAGCAGCTTCTTCTTCTTTTTCTATTGAGACTGTTTACTGCACTTGGAAGAGGCCGGTGCAAATCTCATGAATTCTCCTGTAAAGGAGACACGCTGTATTTCGGTTCATCAGCTAGCGTCCTTGCAATGGCAGATATGGATTACCATCATGTCAGGAGAGTGGCCTTGGTTTATCTTTGTTTGAAAAACAAACAGACATTTTCAGGCTCGTCAGTATGTCTGGCTTTGGTGTTTTTGAATTTCAGTTATCTAAATTGACACGTTTTGTTCGTGTCAATTTAAAACTGTCATAAACCTGCGTAGCTACGTGTAATCCAGTACAGGTGCATGTGACTAAAGCCTTATATATAAACCAAAGTCATTTATATAAATTATGGGACCAGTTTGTGAGTTTCATGTACCAAGAACAACAAGTGTTTCATCCAACCGTTCATGAACTGACCTTGACATTGTTTGGAGTCTCCAGATACCTGAGGAATGTTCCTATGTCTCTGAGAGTTTGTTTGGAGTATTTGCCCTTGGAATGAAAACATAAATGTCCATTACATGACATTTAAAAAGAAACTCAGAAGAGATTTATACACTATTGTCCTTCATACACAAAAAGTTTTAATTCAAAGCCATACTCCTGTCACATTGAGAAGTTGCCCAAGCTGAGATGCCAAATCCTGGATTGCATTAGGTTGAAGAGATAAAACAGGAAGCTGTCCTCCCACTGATATGCCACCATACCTAAACATCACAGAGCAAAACACCTGTATTACTTCTCTCCTATGTTGCAGTACAGCAAAATGGCCATTAGAGGGAGAAGCACACCACTACATAGACTCCTGTAAAAGATACTTTTACAATTTCTACTTTTTAAATGTAATATTACACAAAATATTAAATTTAAAATATAAACAAATAATAGAAAAACAAGGACAATCATGTAGAAAAAGAGCTCCCCACCTCTCCCCCTCACCGGACACACACGCAACCAACAACCCCTCTCCCACCCCCAATCCCTATCACTGATGGAGATAAACATTTGAAAACAGGCTGAGCATGCTCTGCTTTAAATGAACAGAATCTGACTTACCTTTGTTCATTCACCCAATATTTGCTTTTCAGGCTGGAAAACAAATCACAAGAGTGGCAAGTTTACAACAAAAGAAAAAACCCTCATGATTGAACTACGTTGGCCTTAAATCTCTTTTTGTGTGTCTACTTGTTTTTGATGCCCTCAAATACCCATTACCTGGTTCTGATAAGTTTAGGGTAAGTCTTAACCAGGTAGTCAGAGATGTTTCTACCAGTTAGGTCCATCAGAACATCGCCTGTTGATTGGATCCTCTAATGAGTAAAAAAAAATGTATGCAGTGTGCATGTTAAATAAGAAGATCAGAGGTTTATGGTACATATTAGTGCGCATCCTGCCATCAGGAAGTGAGCCTACCTGAGGAGGAGGGAGGCCTCCAGCTCCTTCTGGACACACAGGGAGCATGGTGAGTTTCTTGGCTGTGCTGCACTGACATTCTGGAGAAGGTCTGAGGGAATCCCACCGCTGGCTCTCCAGCATTTCGATCAGGGCGGGGTTAACCAATGGCATCTCCCATTCTGTTGTGATGTTGTTGCATGGGAAATCTCTGGCAACAAAGACGTTATTTTATATTAAAGGAAATACTCCAGGGAACACATTACGAACAAATCAAAGTGATGATGACGTACTCCAACGGTTCATCCACCATGCAGCGAGTCCCAAAGCCTGGCCTATCCAGCAGCACATTACCAAAGTATCTCATCTGGGCATCCGTGGGGCGCTCATTGCTGCAATGGATAAACAAAAATACAAATTGGTGTTTAGACATTTCTCAAGTCACAAACAGAACTTGGCTCATCTACTGTGAGCATGGTGTCCTAATTACTTCAGGACACTATATCGTTTTTAGTGGTCAGGGAGCAGTTTCAGACAGCTCTTCAAGTTGGCGAGCACACCATAAAGTGCACTGAGTAGTGAGTAGTGAAGGAATTTGTACACAACTGAGTGTGCACTTCTGACCCGTGAGGCAAACTGATGACCTCATCATTAAAGGACACCTAAAAGTCCCGGGAGATCAACTCCACCCATTTGACCAAACTCTGAAACATTTTCAAGACCCACTTTATGACATCTACTCCACTGATTGATGCAAACTATTAAAACTGCTTTAAAACGTGTTTCAATTGAAAACAGAAAAGGTGCGAACCTGAAAAAGGTGTACTGGCGCCCGTACATCCACGGACTAAGCGTCAGACTTGGGTATTCTCCAAATGGTGGCACAATCAGAGTGAACATCAGTGAGAAGAACACAAAGCTGGCAGGAAGCACAATCTACCAAAGATTAAAGACCAAAGCAAAAAAGATTTTAGAAAAAGTACAAAAAAAATATTAACAGAAACTTTAAACAATAAATGTGAAAATAAATGATATGGTACATTGGGATTACAGTTATCATTAAAAATGTGACCTGTGCTACGAAGTCTTTGTAGGAGCGAGTGGCATGGTGCAGCCTCTTGATGAGCAGAGCTAAGAACTGCTTGATGGTCAGGCAGACGCCTCTGACCCGGTATGACCCCCGGCCTGCACTGCCCTCCTTGATCTGGCTTGGACCCTGGCCATTGGACTCTGCCAGAAGAAGCCCGGTTAAGTTGCCAGGGAGTAACATGTGCCGCTGCTGTGCCAAAAGTTAATCAAGAAAAGCCAACTAGCTGCCCAAGCAAAGCCGATTTTAACCCAAGGGTGGAGCCGGTAAACTTTTGGGACGTCATGAAACAATTAGCAGTTTGTGAACTAGCTGTGAAGGCTAAGCTTTTGCTCTTTGTACTGTGCTGTTGTCAGGAAAAGCCATCGCTGAAATTGCTTTGATGCAGAGCTGCTTTAATATTGCAATAAATATCATAATGCATTTCAGAGACGATTGCATTTTTCCACTGCTCAAACTTAGTAAGCCCTTAGCAAAAAGTAGTCCCCTTAAAAAAATTTTTATAAAGTATACTTGAGTATGAGTATAGCAAGTATACTATAGACCAAGTATGTGTAGTGTAAGAAATAAACTGAATATTTTAAGTTTACAATATTTAGATAGTATATAAAAGTGAACTTAAAATATACTGCCTCAATTTTAATATACGCTAAATATACCTGTAGAACTTTTTACCTCAAGAAACAAAAAAAAGCACGTCTAAAGGAAAAATGAGACCAAAGACAACATTCTGTTCAGTTCACGCACTGGATGTGAAAAAAATTGCGATAAGAAATCCTTATCAATCGATAGAAACTGTGATTATAACATATTTTCCTTTTCTTTCAGTAAAAAACATTTTTTTCCTTTTTAGATTTTCAACTGAATTTCCCAAATACATGATTTTTTGGTGCTTTTTTTAAGCTCAATTTCCCATAGACTAAATAAAAATACACTCATTGGCCACTTTATTAGGCACACCTATCCAGCTGCTCGTTAACATAAATTTCTAATCAGCCAATCACATGACAGCAACTCAATACATTTAGACATGGTAAAAATAATCTGCTGCAGTTCAAACTGAATATCAGAATGGAGAAAAAAGGTGATTTAGATGACTTTGAATGTGGCATGGTTGTTGGTACCAGACAGCCTCGTCCAAGTATTTCAGTATCCGCCACAACCATCTCTAGGGTTTACAGAGAATGGTCAGAAAGAGAAAATATGCAGTGAGTTCTGTGGACGGAAATGTCTTGTTGTTGCCAGAGGTCAGAGGAGAACGGTCAGACTGGTTTCAGCTGATAGAAAGACAACAGGAACTCAACCACTGTCCACTGGGCTACAGCAGCAGAGGACCACACCAGGTGCCACTCCTGTCAGCTAAGAACAGGAAACTGAGGCTAAAATTCATATAAGTTTACCAAAACTGGACAATAGAAGATTGGAAAAAGGTTGTATGGTCTGATGAGGCTGAATTTTTGCTGCAACATTCAGATGGTAGGGCCAGAATTTGGCATCAACAACATGAAAGCATGGATCCATCCTGCCTTGCACCAAAGGGTGGTAGTGGTGGTGGGGTAGTGGTACGGGGATCTCAACCCAATAGAGAACCTTTGGGATGTGTTGGAACAGGAGATTGGCATCATGGATGTGCAGCCGACAAATCTTTTGCAACTGTGGGATGCTGTCATGTCAATATGGACCAAACTCTCTGAGGAATATTTTCAGTAGCTTGTTGAATCTATGCCACCAAGGATTAAGGCAGTTCTGAAGGCAAAAGGGGGTCCAACCCGGTACTAGCAGTTTGGACCTCATAAAGTGGCCGGTGAATGAAGTTATACAGAAGTATAAAATATTTGCTTGTTCCACAGCAACAGCAGGGACACCTGGAGCTTTAAGCTGAAAGCCAACTTCACCTTGTTGCCCTTCCACATCAACAGCCACTCTGTTGAATCCACCCACACTAGCTTGAGACATCTGTCGCAATGATATTTTATCTGAGGCAGTTAGACAAACAACTGAGTTAATAGTGGATTTAAAGGACAAACACACCGTACACGTAAGTATGGTTGAAACATGAGATGCAAATACAAATACACTAAAAATGGAGAGAACTGAAAGATTACTATGACATCTCTCAGTACTTACCTGGAATGCACTTCCTGTTGGTTCCATCTGCAGTGACTTTTAGAAAGATCTACAAATAAACAAAGCTTTTAACTGGCATCACTACTGTTTTGTCTTGGTCGACTTTATTTTTGTTGTCGTCTGTTGTTCCCTCACCTCCTCCAGAGATGTGTCTGACACACCAAAGCTGCTGAGACCGATGTCCACCAGGGTCTCCTCCAGCTCCCGGAAGAGGCTAGCGTACGCTCTGGGCTGGAAGTTTTGGTTCGGGAGCAGAAACGTCAGCTCTTGACCTATGGCCTCTATGAGTCGAGCCTGTGGTACATGGTGATGAACTAAGGCCGTGATGCTTTCAATGTTACCTGTAGATAAGAAAGCAGTTTTTGATTTTGAAGATACGGCTCTTTCCTTCCATAGGTAACATCTGTGCCACCTAATATTTCCCACTTGTTGGGTGTGAATCTGAGAATTTTTTGCTGCATTTAACCCTATTAAAATACTGACAGGCATTTATAGTAGTATTGGATAGTGAAAAGAGATTATTTGAATAAGTACCTTGACTACAAACAGACTACAGCAGGGGTGTCCAAACTTTTTGCAAAGAGGGCCAGATTTGGTGAGGTTAAAATGTGTGAAAGGATTTAGCCTGACTTTCTTTGAACTATTTTAATAACTTTAAATTGAAACATTTATTGTAATGGGATACTTTTCATATATTCCTATAGAACAAATACATTTAAATAAGTTTTTACCAAAATGTCAATGTGTCCATTTTTCATTCATTCCCTGTTAGCTTGTCATAGATAACTGTGTGGTGCCTCTTCATGGTAAATACAAAAAAATATAATCATGGTTTTTAGAAAGTGTTGGAGGCTGCAGATCATTGATTTTATGAAAGGAGTCTGTGGGCTGGACTTTGGACATGCATTGACTAACATCAAGTGATTTGTAAAAAAAAAAAAGTTGTTTTTTGGGCAGATGTGATAAAAAAACCTACCGTCCATCTGTCTGTCAGAGATTTTGGTCTCTTCTTGGTTGGCTTTAAACTTGGAACACTTTGAGCATTTGCAGGAACACTCCTGTGTGCAATCACAGCTGGGCTGCAGCATAAAGAGACACCAAAGAAATCAACACATCACATTTATTATAAATTGGAGGATTGGAGGAAATGAAACCACTAATACCCTAAAATAGCCATTTCACAAAAAGTTTTGTCTTTCTGTGTCCTGCAACGACAAATGCACAAAAACACACAGAGAGCTTCCTCCCTACCTTTGGCGGATCGTGTTTCATTCGACGCACAAGAGTGAGGTAGAAGCCCGCGCCAAAGCAGTTCTTGAGGAAGATGGGGGATCCGCAGCAGTAGAGGCGACCCTGAGAGAGGATGGCCACCCGGTCACTGAGAAGGTCGGCCTCATCCATGTGGTGGGTGGACATGATCACCGTACGGCCTGTATGTTGACAGTAAAAAGTGTTTAAAAAATAGTTGGGATGGAGGAAAATACACTTTTATATTCAATGAGCAGACATTACATGTGAACATTAACGTTGGATAAAAGATATTTGTGCATGCTCTGGGCTGGCAAAGTTACCTGTGCGATATTTGAGCAGCAGGTCCCAAATGGAGCGTCTGGAGTACGGATCAACCCCAGATGTGGGCTCATCCAGGACCACCACCTTGGCTCCACCCACAAAGGCCAGCGCAACTGACAACTTCCTCTGCATCCCCCCTGGATCAGAGCCACAAGATGTCAATAACGCACATACCAGTCACTATGGTTGACTGATTTGCCTAAAGGTTGAGCTAAATGTTTTCAGATAGTTGATTCCATGCAACCTGACAGATTCTGGATCAATTCGTGTCGTTTGTGAGGAAGACCCAAATCCTGAAGCATGTTTTCCACCTCCTCCTCAGCCTCTGCTATTGGACAGCCTTTCAGCAATGAAAAGAAGAGGATATGCTCTGCCACCGTCATGCTGAAAAGCAAGAGATGCAGGGAAAGTTGATCATCCACTTACAGCATGGCAGCCTGTTACCACACTACTGGTCATTTTTCACATAAGTCACTCATGGATGGAGGATTTAGGAGTTACATACTGCTGAAAGAGGATGTTATGTTGAGGACACATTCCCAGAGACAGACGAATGCTGTCCATGTCTGTGCGGATGTCTTTGCCATAAATGGTGGCTGTCCCGCATGTGGGAGGGAACATGCCCGTCAAGATTGACCTGATAGAAAAACGGGAAAAACGTATTATATATATAGAATTTCAGTCTTACCCCATAAGAACCAATGGTGACATCACTGTAACAGAAACATATCTGTTCTGTGGGCCAAATGGTTGTTGATATATTCAAAATAACTGTGTTTTCAAGTATAAATGAATCTAGATTCTTATGAGTCAAGCAGAAATAGCCATGTTGTGGATACAGTTTAAATGACCCACATGGTGGTGGTCTTTCCAGCTCCATTGTGGCCCAAAAGAGAAGTAATGTGGCCCTCGTAGAAGCTGATGGTAAGGCCATCGATGGCTGGCCGCATGCAGCTGCTGAACACTTTGACCAGGTTCTCGATGCAAACTCCCTTCACCAGATTATCTGGCTCTGCTTCAAAGAACGACTGATCTGCTGACAGAAAAAAGAGAAGAGTCCCTTGTGTTGCACATGTAATCATACTTTTGTGAATATGGCAGAAAAAATATTTTAAAGATCAGATGAGGTTTATGAAACCAGTGGACTGGAAGGTCATCCGATTCTAAAATAAAAAACAACCTAAAACAAAAGTTTATCACTTATTGACCAAGTATCAAACAGATTAGACAGGTGCAAACACAGGCAAGGACACTGAGTTTCCACAGTCCAAACTCAGTCCCATTGACTGTATGTGACAACCTGACTGCGTGAACCCTCCCCCATCGCGTTCCAAACAGGAAGTACCTGCTGGTTCCAAGAAGCCAAAATCCCAAAGATGTCTACAAAGAAATAAACAGCTATTACTCAGTCATTTCATCTGTCAAAATAACCATTCTTCTTCTGACGCCTTCTCTAAAATCTTCTTAAAAATCCTCTTTTTCATTATTCAAGCAATAAACTGACCAATCAAATGCTTTATTAAAAGTAGGTGATCTTGCGTCGATTGTATGAAACATTTGTTTGACAGATTCTTCCAAGGCCGTTTTTTTTTTTTTTTTGCCTTCATGATCCATTTTCAAATTGTTGGCACTTTCGTTTCATTTAAAGGGACGCCATCCGTACGTCACTCCCAAATCTGAGTCCCTGATTTGTCAAAGTTTTACCTGAATTTTGTACGTAGAGCACAAAAAGTTAGTTTTGAACGCTGATGACTGTTGTTGTGAATTTGGGCAATACAAATAAAATTGAATTGAATTGAAGCTCAAAATGCGCAAATACGCTTGCCGAAGAAAGTGTTAAAGTTGTCTCAGACCACTCACTAGTTACTGACCATTTCTGGTTTGAACACAGCAGTGTCCATATCACAAACTCGGTCCTGCTCTCATGTACAGTCAGAGCTCAGTCCTAGGATTAAATGTTTGTCTGTGTTGAATAGTTCCAGTAATACCCTCTTTCTCCTGGTTCTCCTCGCGTTGATCCTGGTGTTCACATGAGGGAACGTCTTCCTTCGACTTGGCTTGATCGCCGTTTTCCTTCTCTCCTCTTATTGGCAGCTCTCCTTGCCCCTTGACCACAAGGTTATCAAAGCTTTTTCTATTCATTTTGACGTTGTCTTTTGGGGGAAACAGCTTCCATTAGTATCTTTGTATGGCAAATAAAAGCAACTTTGTCTTGTTTTTGTTTTTTGGAAAACATAACAAAAAATAAGAATGTGTACCTGTAACTGGAGCCACACTGTTGAGCCAGTAGCAGGGTAGCAAAGGAAAGTAAAAGGGACGGCCAATTCCATACTGTCCTGTGATGGAAATGAAGTTCAAAACAGTATCGTCATTTTTGTTATCTGCTCTTTGCTTATTTTCTGTGTGGTGTACTAACCAGGGAAAACGTTGTCCAGGTACCAGGCCAGCACGGAGTACAGAACCGTGTCCAGAACCATCATACAGATGGAGGTGAGGAAGGAGAACTCGTCTCCCTCCAGAGGACTTGTCTGGATGTTATCCCACTGCAAACCCATCCCTTGCTCCTCATAGCGGGACAAATATTCTGTGCCAAAGCCAAATGCTACCTGTGACAGTAGACTCTGCAGAAAAAGGTAAAAACAAATTTATTTCACAGACTTTTAAAACAATGCAGGGTGGCTTACAGATGGGTTTACATTTGAGGGAACACTCAGGGGGATTTGAACCCCTAACCTACTTTGTGGCAAGCAGAAAAAAGATGCAACCTTCATTACAGTTTTATCCAGCTGAACATTGAAAAACTAAGGTATGGACAGGACAATCAAATGAGCTTTTAGAGTAAAATTGGGCTCTCTAATTGATCATATCCGCACAAAATTGCCTTTTTTAACATGTTTTTTATAGCTATTTTCAGTCTATAGTACAAATGTGGCCACCTTGTTACAGGCCAAACAATGGATCCAATTTTTTAACAAAGTTAAGAATAAACTGTCCACGTTAAAGTCTTAATCCCCAGGTGGCCTGGAGAAAATATCAAAGTTGTTGTCAACCGCTCGGTGACCCCTTACTGCGAAAATGTTTATGCACATTTTTCTATGGACATGCTGAGGTTGGCGGATTGTAGTGAATACTTAACACGTAATTGTAAGTAAGGTGAGACAAAGGCACATTGTACGAATTTTTCGCTTTACACTTTTCAATGCCGTTTTTTAATGCCGTGACAGATGCTCCCTGTGCAAGGAGCTCATTTGTGCTGTCCACGTGATAGGTGCACGCTCCTTTTGCGCAGCCTGACTGTCAAGCTACGTCTACACCACCCTTGGTAACGTGCGTTTAAGTGACCATTTCAAACGAAAAGTCTACGTAAACACATGTATATGCACATTGCGGGGTCCCACGTTCATACTCTTGTGCTCATATGTATTTATGCACATTTTTAAAGCCTGTTTTCTGGCGTAACATACAAAATGCATGACCACTGAAGGAGTGTTGCAAGTTAAATCAGGTCGAACTTTGAGCAATCAGGGACTAGGATTTAGTAGTGACAAGTGGACGGCGTCCCTTGTAATTCACGAAAGTGCCAACTGTTTGAAAATTGATCATGAAGGAGACATTAATTACTGCAGTTTGTGCATTTATTAAATATGATGCCAAGTCTGCGAAAGAAAAAGCCTGGAGCAAGATTCACAAGATTTTCACCGTGTCTACATTTCATTAGGATAAGAAAAAGAAAAAGAATTGGAAGCCCCTCCCTGCTAGTCCAGTGTGAACACTATGGGCTACATGCACAAGCATCTGACTAAGGCATTAGACAGGCAAGTCTAAGTAAAAGGTAGTTTTGCATGAAATGTGTCCTTTCCACATTCTGGAATGTAAATGTATTTTGTTGCAGACACCCACCAGCAGGATCTTCATGTCTTTGGTGATGCGATCTTGCCATGCGATACAGAAGACATGCGGGAGATAGAGTGTGAAGTAAATGATGCCGCAACAGGCAGCTGCAAGGTTGGCCTGATTGAAGAAGACACTCAGCAGGAAGCACTGCATGATGGTTGCAGTGGTGAAGGTGAGCAGGAAGAGGAAAAGAATAAAGGGGTTGCTGTAGTTCAAAACTCTCCCTCCCTGGAAAAGAAACACATAACAGAGGAACTTTTATGATTCCTTTTTGGTTGCTGGGCAGAACTCGGGCAGATTTCATACAATTTATGTTTTTATGTACAAATGCTGGTACAAAAAGTTTCCACTTGAGGTCACTCCTGGCCACTCTGTGGTACTGCAGTGTTTTCAGTGTTTTCAGTAGTTAATCAGTACGAAACCCAAGCCGGCAACTTCTGCTGGATCCTGCTGTTGACATTCTCACGACGTAATAGTTTCAGACGTTTTCTTTTTTTTTTTTTGTAATGATTCACAAGTCAACTCAATGACCTCACAATTTAACATTTCAAAGAAACAAATAAGTCACCATAATGATGGCTGTCAGAAGAGCAGTGCTGGTCCCCATCATGATAAAACTGTCAATGAACCACGTGGACCAAATGACACCATTGGTGACCCCCATGGTCTTCAGTGTCTCCTTCAAGCGGAGCTCCTTCTCCAGGACAATGCTCTTCACTACCATGGACACAGAGTAGACCCAAGCCAGAACCATGAAGACGGGGAAACATCGATTTAGCGTCAGCGTGAAGCTGGACAGAGGGAGAAAAGCAGGAATGAGATAAGGAGGCAGCTTGGCATTTGGAGACAGATATACAGTTAGCCAAGGAAGAATGGAAATGAAAGAGGTTTAGTCAAACTGTCCATAAAATCTATGGTTTGACTCACAGATCATCCACATAGCAAGGGTACGGCATCTGCTGTAGGTAAACCCCAAGAGGCCACTCCTTTCCTGTATGAGTCCTGATTATCCCATGCTCTATGATGTCTTGAAAATATGCAAAGCCCCCCCAGACATACCGGAGGTCCTCCATGGGATCAGCTCTGGGACCCGGGTCCCAATACCTGAGAAAATAGTACATTTAGCCTCCGACATGCGTCGACATGATGCTGAATAACTGAGTTCCTACCTGTCTTTGACTTTATTGGTACGCTCCACAATATCAATATCCATCCGGATCTTGAACTTAATGTGAGGCGGGACGCTGGTGGTCCAGGGGTGCATGTTCACAAAGATGAGACCTGCCCAGAATTTGCCTTCCTCCAGCAGGTTCAAAGCCCGATACGTGACGGCATCTTCATCAGGCAGGGCCATGAATTTGTCGAGGACAACACACTGGGGGTAAAAAGAGGAATTTCATCAGATTTCAATCACGTTTTTGTTTGAGTGGAAAGCAAATTTCAAAGTTTCACACGCCTAACTTCGCTTCAACTCAGAAGAGTTTAATACTTAATCGAACCAGTCCAAAAACATAAAAAAAATATTAACTAGTCTCAAGTTTTTTTCTCCTAATGGACCACAAAAATTCGAATTTAATGGTTTACAGTAGGGGTGTAACGATTAATCGACTTAATCAACAAATCTATTTATAATCCTGCAATCCAACCAGATTTGTTTGAGGCCAGTTGTTATTTGAATCGAACTATACTATTTTATAAAAATTGTTTCAAAAAGAAATATCAATTACATTGATACTGGAAAATACCATACCAATATTATAGCAAAAACAACAGTTGGCTGAATTGAATCAATAATAACTATGAATCGTATCATCAACAAATTAAGATATGAATGGAATTGTTGCTAAAATTAATCATTTCACCCCTAATTTGTAGTATTGTAGTGGTTGAGTTGTATTTATAAGAAACAAAAAGCAAGCCAATGTTGCAATCCTTTAGCTTTGTTACCTTTGCACTAGAAAGGGCATGAAAAAAACCTCAATGTTGGCCCAGAACTTAATGAGTCTTACACATTTACACATTTACACACTTGTCTCTACCACTAAAACTGTGACTAATATAGCCATTCACTGGAGGCTAATGCAAATAAGGAGGGAAAACAAACTCCAAAACAGTTTTTTAAGAACAGGCCAGACTGCACATTAGAGAAAAACTCAATCCAAATTCAGCTGTGCATCCAAAATATTGATCTATGTGTGCTTTAAATACACAATGTGTGGTTCATAACCCCATAAACATTCCTCTATTCCACAAAGCTTTCAGTCATATAAACATGGTGTACTACTGTGGTGCGATACGCATGCTTGCCACCATCGAGAGGCAGCCAGCCATTAAGTTCACGGTCATTGTTGGCTCATTATAAAGGACGGTGGACGGACTGACAGCTGTATCTAATCGGCCACAGTCGATCCAACTCTTCCTGTGGCACTCAAGTGCTGTACGCTTCAACTTGGACAAAAACAAGGAGCACTATCCATCTACTGAGCCTTGCCCCAGGTACAGCCCCATGTCACCCCCTCTAGTGCCTCTGCATGGAATGGATTAACTTTGTTTGGAATGCACTAGTGCCCACAAGTGGAGGGCCTACACAGGAGATGGTATGCCATGTTTTTTTTTATTTTTTAAGCCACATTTGTAAATAAAAGAGACTGGTCTAGTCTAGTTTAGGCCCACCTGGGTGGTAAAAGTTGGACAGGAGAACAAAGTACAAAAACAAAATCTGAGTCTCTTAGCCTTTCAAAGAGAGTTGCTTCACAAGCTCACTCTGGAATGCTAGGTTCACACCAGGCTCGGAAAAGTGACCCTTTTCCAATCAAAAAGACTTAAACGGGTGTACGTACATGTGCATTTCAGGCTTCTGCGTTTCAAACTCTCAAGCTACCTTCACACCTTGCGTTTTGGTGGCCACTTTCAATGAAAAGTCTATCTACAAGCGCGTTAACCTGAATTTTAGGTTTCCGTGTTCTGAACGTTTACGTTCACGCATCGCTACACACGTTTTTAAGTCCGGCCCCGGACACTACATACAAAATGGACGTTCATTGATCGCGTGCTGAAAGGTCAACCAGTTGAACTTCTTGACTGCTAAATCGCAACAACGCTGAACTGTGACCAATGAGGGACTCATATTTGGTAGTGATGTGCAGATAACATCCTTTTCAAAACATGGAAAAGCCAACCATTGTAAACATGATTATTAATGAGAAATTATTGATTGCAGTTTGTGGCCAGCTGGAATTACTGCATATGACATCAAGTATTTCATCTATTGGAGTGGAGTTGGGAAAGAAAAAGCTTGGAGCAAGTTTTGTGACTTTTGCACCGCTTCAACTTTTCACATCAAGCCTCATCCCACAGTAGGTGGTGGACAGGCACTAGTACACAGTAAAAAAAACTATGGAAGAACAAGCCCCTTCCTGCTACTACCTGCTTGTCCGATGTATGAACATCACCGGCTGGATCCCCGTTCATGAAACTGCGTATAGTGAGTTCTTGAATGCGCCACCCACAGCCACTGTGTAGGTACCTTCATGTTTACATATTGCTCTGCAGGTTTCAAGGTCAGTTTTTAGGCTCTACATCAAAAACGCGCAGCCATTGAACACGCATTGAAAGTCAAACCATGACAAACTTTGACCAATCAGGGACTTGAATTTGGTCGTGACACACGTAGCATCTTTTTCAAAACATGAAAGTGCCAACAGTTTGTAACTTGATCATAAAGGAGAAATTAATAATTGCAGTTTGTGTCCGGTCGGAATTAAATGACACCAAGTCTTTCATTTATCAGAATAGAGCTGTGAAAGAAAAGATTCGTGAGATTTGCACCTCTTTGACATTTCACAGAGGCTCTTCCAACTGAGTACATTCGTTGGTATCGGGTAGCAACAGTCCAATGTGGACACTTAATGCTAAAGGCTGGTTCAAAACTTCCCATTCAGCATGTTCTTAAACATCCCTGGTGTGTACGTAGCAGAATAGAGATCAGCAATCGACCGGGCATGTGCTAAACTAGATTATTTCATAAAGTGAGCTCCACCAAAACTTCCCATTCCAAGTGAACTGAGGAAGAAACATAGCTGACATTCTAAATGTTCTCAAGTGAACCTTTTCAATAGTGGACATGACACTTGATTCTCATCTGGAAATCTTATCAAAAGTTGTTTTTTTTTAATACATGAACAGTATAAATTGTATAAATGTGTAGTAAATGTCATAGCCAAACTTTAAAGCTAAAATACACAGAGAGGAGATCAAAAAAATACACTAGAATGCCGGTTAGGTGAGGGACCCTCGGGCCTAGGCATTTTTTACTCACATCCCCGTATTGGTTGAGCATCCGAATGACCCTGTCAATCATCTTAAAGACGTCCCGCCAGTCAAAATTAGGCACGTCGTACGGACGGTCCTCCAGTGGTTCGTTGCGCAGGAAGTTGAGGATATGTTTGGAGGAAAACGGTGCATCCTCCAGACTTTTGTCAATAAAATCCATGACAGATGGATTACGAATGATGTCCTGAAAAACCAAGAAGTAGCGTTACACCATTAAAACATTCATGGGTTTATGTAGAAATCCGCAAAAGACACAAAAAAAACCACAAGACTATATTCATAAAGAAGAGAGGCGATGTAGAAGACAAATAGCTTAGTCTGACAGTAAAAACAACAACAAAGGATCAAAGTTAGCAAATGTTACAAACAGGAGCAAGTGGAAAAGGGAAAGACATTGTATATTATGGTTAGATAAGCTTTCACATTCAAGCAGGAAATTCGTGAGACCTCTGCAAAATGATTCAGGAAAATGTTCAGCACAAAATAACAACATCATTTATTAGTTCAATTGTTGGGCCTTGAAAATAGCAACAATGGGAGAGATCACAATCAAGCCCAGTCTAGGTATCAAAGATAGGTATACATTTTGAGAACTTGCAACCATTTCTTCATTTTGTAACAAAACCTCGCCTGTCCTACCCGGATCATTTTGACTTGGATTCCATCTTGGAAAAAAGCCCAGATCTGAGGAGCCACCTCCTCCCAGGCTTTCCCCATCGTCCTCAGTCTCTCCAGCTCCTCAAACGTGGTGTTTGCCTGTAATGGATGTCGATACTCATCAAAATCAAAATATTTAGTCAAGATCTGCTTAAAAAAAAACAAGTAAGTGGGTAACAATAAAGTAATTCTGCACAAATATTAAGTCCTTAAACACACACAAACAGTGTCACAGACCTCCTAATCTTCTCTACATACCATTCCCACATCCAACTCTGTGAAAGTAGCCCCATTCAAAATCGCATTCTCACACAGAGAATTCCTGCGGGCATTAACAGATAACCACTGACAAACGCACTCAGTGCCAAATCGTCAAATATTTACTGCACGCTTATCGTTCAAACGCTGGATGTGTACAGTGCTTTGTGCAGCACATATTCAAGGCCGGCTACTTCTGCATTCAGTCATGTGCAGTGGGGGGTGAAAGCACTGAAGAGTACACCCAATTAAACGCCTTCCTCCTCTGTGTGTCTGATTTTGGGTGACAATGGGGACAATGGAGATGGGGTGACAATGGGAGCCGTTGGTGACAACTGGCTGAAAGCCGTGAATCCCAGTTCCCACAAGGGAGAGCTTCCTCATTCATTGAGACAGTTCCAAACGGGAGAAGAAGGAGAGGAGGGAAAACTGGGATTCCTTAAAGGTGGATTTTTTTTCTTTTGTCAAAAAAAGGAATCTAAGTGTTAGTGTACTCTTCTGAGATCCTGAGTCTGCATACACTAGATGATCAACAAACAGAAAGATTTTGTGCCAAAGGTATTTAGCCTTAATAGCTAAGACTTAAAAGCTAAAGTGTTTGTCTTACAGATAACACAGACATACCTCATTATTCCACAAGAGCAGCCCCGTCAACACAGAAACCTTTTAAAAACATGCCTCTGCACTCAAACGCATCACATGAGAGCGCAACAACAAAGAACCTATGTTTTTAGCTTTGCAAAGGGACAGATTACCTCCATGTTCTGCACTTTCTTAGAGCAATTAAGATCCCATGCGAAGGAAGAGGGAAACAAAGAGGTCAAGAAAGGTCGGATGAGAGGAAAAACACTGGATTTCTGTGTGTGTGTGTCATCGCACGTCCACGGACAGATTTAAGCGCAGGTACAACAGGGAAAAGGCCACGGCGCCACTGGACTGTGCAGCAGTCACCACATCCGATCAGCTTGTGCTCTTCCATTGCAATCAAGCCATCCATGACTGCTGCTGCCCCCCCGTGCAGGCTTTGACCAATGCTTATCTACATCTAGATACAAAGAGCTGAACATGACATTGGGAAACCTCATACCCTCTTTTTTTGGTGCCACATACATTGTTCAGCGCATTAGACTCACTCATTTTTCAGCAAAACAAGCGCGCCTTTGACAGAAAGAAAGGATCTATGAATGATCTGTGGTGATGGATCTATTCTAGTCATATAAATATCACCCTGTGGATGTTCTTTTGATGGTAGGTCTCTAAAATTATAGTTAGATGTGTACTCAAACACAAGTTCTTGTAAATGCAGGGGAAAATTTACAGTAACTTAACCATCTAAAGTGTGGCCCGCAGGCGATTCCCACCTCCGTCCCTGCAGCTCACCCTTGCCCTTGTCACCCCCCCACATCATCCCTTTCTACCTGCCCTCAGTGGCTGAGGTGATGCTTCAGGCCCCTTACTCTCTCCCTCTCCCACCCTGGTCAGACCTGCATGTAACAAATTCAATTTAAAACACTTTCTTCAAAATGGCGGCTTTTCTGTTGATTTTGTCTCCGTAGCAACCATTCAAAGTTTTGGTCACCTGGGAGTGACAAACAGGTGTATGTTAATTTTAGAAGAATTGCCAAAAGTTACCCTTTGGATTTCCTTGGCAACTGAGGTTTTTTTTTCTAACCACGGCCACTTTCCTATTATAGTCATATCATATGTTATATCATTTTGATCAGCTCAAGCCAGGGATTTATGTATTTAATTTGCAGCAGTGGCTCGTCTGCGGTAGAGCGGGTCATTCAATGATTGAAGGGTTGGCGGTTCGATCTCCGCTCCCCCCAGCCAGCTGTCGTTGTGTCCTTGGGCAAGAAACTCCACCCTCCCTGCCTCCAGTGCGGCTCCGCTGGTGTGTGAATGTACATGAATGTCCCGGTGATGGTTAGAGGGGCCGTTTTTTAAATTCAAGATGGCTGCCTCTTTCCGAGGTGAAAGGTCAATAAAACTTTGGTGGTGCTTCTAAACATAAGGTGTGTCATGTCTCGTCAGTCTTATGTTATGTCCTGAGTTGTGGACTTTTGGTAAATGTCTGCCACCTGTGTTGTCTTGTGTTGCACATCCTGTTTTATTTTGAAACACTAAGGTTGTGTCCGAATTCCCACCCTAACCCCTAACTACTGAAAAAACTATACAGTGCAGCACTACGTAGTGCTGTGAATTTTAAAAGCAATTTGGACACCAGTCTCACTACCTTTTTTTTTAATTTAACGGCAGATACAACGTCATCGATTTCATGAAGTTAAAATCTAGTTATTATGAGCATTTTGCAACGATTATTTATGAGTCCACTGTCTTCTAAAGATAAAAAAGTTGAACCTTTAATTTAAAAAAAAAAACCACACACACATTTTAATACATTTTTTGGGCAAAAATTGTCCCGGCGCAATGCATTGTGGTCTATATTTGTCGATCTAGTGAGCATCAATGCATACTGGTTTTTCACAGAGACTTCTGGGAAATTTCTAAGGCACTTTGTTTGGGAATTGTAGATTCGGACAGCATTACAAAATGGGGAATGCTCTATATAGTGCACTTTATAGGGGTTAGGGTGGGAATTCAGACAAACACTAACTCTCCACTTATTTCAGGCCTTGTTACTTTCTGCCCTGGTGTGTTTCCCTACAGGTGTGATTGTCTAATCCTCCCTGATTGTTTCCACCTGTGATTCCCTCCCTCATGTCTTAAATAGTGGGAGTCTCCCTTTGTCCTGTGACAGTGTGTTTGGTCTTATCATGTACCACAACAATAGCCATTGTCTGAGATTAAAGCTCTAAACTCTTCATCTGAGTCCATCCCTGAGTTCTGTCCTGGCAGGTGACATTGTGGGATGTTTCGTGAAAATCTATTGAACTATTTTCATTTTCACAGCTGAGTTTTTAAGTATGTGGCAGGGGTCAAATTCTGGCCTAATGTTGCAGTAAGAAAGAAGAAGAATAAATAAGAAAAAACAAACGCAATATAAAAGATTCAGTGTGTTTTTTTGTACTGCACACTGGTAATGTCTGTGTGGACATTTTCCTTCTTTCAGGACTTTTGAGGACTTTTTGGACCTTCTGACATTTGCAGCGAAACCAATAACCCATAACGGGGAGGATGAGCTTAGATAGCCTGATTAACATGACTTTTATGTTTTCATTTCATGTTTAGGGTGCAGCTTACATTTTTTATGACCCGCCTGACGGCTGGTGAGTCTGGAGCGTAGAGGATGCGCCCCATCAGCATCGGCTTCACAGAGTTCCACATCACCCTGGTGGCTGGGTTTGACTCCAGTTCTCTCATTAAGTCGTTGCAGAAAGGAGCTGAAAACAGAAGATTAAATATTGGAATGAAGGACAATGAAACAGCAATGATGACAATACCATTGACTGTATAAGAGTACTGGACCGAGTGAGCATGACATCACCCATAAATAATGACTTAGTTCCAGCTCAAACGAAATGAAATAAACTCAGTTGCCTATTTTTTGTTTGTTTGTTTCTTTTTAACTAATGTATACGGCCCCAGCGATGTTGGAACAGCATTAGTCAGAATCAGTATTACTATGGCAACCCCTCTTGCCAATCAATAATGAGCTTATTAAAATCAAAACCTCTACCGCTGAAAGCGGGCTACGCAAAATATGTTCAAATGTTTTGAACATTTGACATGAGAGCACATACTTTTATTGAGGCTTTTTGGAGCCAGCAAATTACTTCCTGTTTGGAATGCAAGGAGGGAGGGGTCACTCAGCCCAGTTATTATATACAGTCAATGGGAGATACCAACTTGACGGCCAATTGCACAACAATTGGGTTTTTTTAATTATGACGTTTATGGTCAATAAGTTGCAAACCAGAATGGACTTTAGCAAAGTTATGATGAGAAGATTTTAGGGATGAACTAAACAAAAGCAAATGCTCTGAAATGCTGACAAAATTGTTGGTTTCAAGAACTTTTGTGTTGTGCATGAGACCATCTGCTATCATGAAGCTGAATTGACTCACTGGTGCTGTTGTCGTACGTGTAGTCATCCTTTGCTCTGCTTCTGCCGATGCCCAAGAAGGCTTTGTAGTTATTGTCCTCATACCAATTGAAGGAGGTGACTCTGGAGAAAGCCCCCTCGGTGTAACCACATACGAGGCTGGAGGCAGCAGCCATTACATCCCTAAAGGACAGATTTTTCTGGAAGAAAGGAGTCACGACCTGGATGAACTCCTGGGAGCTACTCCTGTAGAACAGCTGTGAGGAGACGAGACAACAGAGCAAGTAAGAACATGTGCTTTTAAAAGTGCATCTTCATTTTTGACTAAGAGGAAGATCCCAAACTGCTTTATGTTTCTTGTTTCTGTTTCAATTGTTTTTACCAACAAGTCCAAAATCATTATTCCTCCACCACCGTGCCTCATAGTTAATGCTAAAAGTTTTTGGTTTTGACTAAATGTGACATAAAAACTTATAGGGAAAAATATCTTTATTCAAAAACGTTCATCTATTTCTACGACTGTAATTAACCTCTAAGATGTCTACTCTTGGAAGGATTTCCACCTTTGATTAAAAAAATGTAGAAACTTTTGCAATCGAGCATGATTGACAAATCTTTAGCAGTTTGTGGAGATTCCTGCCTTTCTGAGTCATAGGAAGAAGCTGCACTTAATCTTCCGCATTGGGCATGTGCCGTCTCCAGAGACAAGTGTCTCGCCAACAGGATGTCAGAGTGTCAACTAGAAATAATAACCCATGGATGTATCTGCAGGAAAAACATCAGTGTTTCCACTCAGTCATAAATCCTCATGGACTGCAATGGAAGTGACTAATGCAGAGGGATTTGAACCCTATATTTTCTTGATTACTGATGCTAATCCATCGCTTTCAGTATGATTAAGATGACTTTCCAAAAATATTTCATTGTATCAAATATGGTGGCTGTTAAAGTCCCACTCTTTTGATCTATTTTAAAAGAGTTCCCAGTGGTCTTTAAATTATGATTCTGCTGTTATAGCCAAAGTTCTAAACTATGTCCATTTTATAAACTCTTATAAACTCATTTCCCAGCAATACCTTTTATAATAATAAAATTGCTTAATCAATTATTGAAGATGGTTAAAATGATCAATCTCTAAATATATCACTTCACTTGCTCCAGAAATTGATTTGTGATTCTTCCTAATGAAAAATAATTTGCACATATTTTTAACTTTTGATACTTGATCAATATATGCTATGAAGATTTTTGCTATTTTTGCTATGAAGATCGATTTTTTCTGATATAATCATAGTCATGATTTTTCTAATGAATATAATCTGCATATATTTTAGATAACTGATCCACATGTGCTATGTTGATTTCTAAAATAGTTATGTCTATTTTTACATAATAATGTAAGTAGTTCATCTTTGTCATGTGATTTATTGATACTAAAGGATTCTTAATTCTGTCTGATTGCAGTTATGAACCGGATAATGATAAATCATGTAATAAAATGGTTATGGTAAAACAGGGGTGGGATTATATAAATTTGCTTCCTTCCACTCCCTTTCAAGCAATATTTAATTTAATGTCTAATTATCCTAAGATTGACACATGTATGTATGAATGTATAACTGCTGATTGTATTGTTTTGTGCATTATACTTGCTTTGATTGCTTGAAATAAACCATTTCAAATAAAAAAATCTAACAAAGCTAACATGAAGTGTGTTACAAACAAGTTCTAGAGTTCCTGTAAAGGCAGTTAATACAGTCTGAGTGAGGGACCTATCTCTGACTCTTGTAAGGCTTGTTGCGCCTTATATTTCATTACACCTTATATATGATATAAGTTTGAAATAGACCATTTATTGACATTGCACCTTATAATCCAATGTACACTACGGTGTGAAAAGTATGCAAAATTTCTCAATATATGTCCATTTAGAAGAATGCCATAAGAACATGTAAAAAGATGATTTTCGTTGAAGTGGCTTTTTAAAGGGATTTCTATGCACACCTGCACAGAAAACGCCGCTGTGTGATTTTATACGTCACACTGACACCACATTGACCTGAGGGTTCACTTGCCATTGAAGTCTTTTTGTGCCGCAGCCATTGTGATGTGTTATCTATCTCGAGGATAAATGAGCCTGATCTGGATTTAGCCTTCCTAATTCACTGTTGGGAGATCACCCCCACCTCACACTGTCTGTTTGCGTAAAACTGAGGCAGAAGGAAACAACTGCTTCCTGACAGCTAAAAATAAGAAGCTGTGAACTTTGGAAAGGGAGCTATACTGCAGCGACACGGGTCCTTTACCTTTCTCAGTGTCTCTGAGACAGACGACACAATCCGGACCCAGAAGTTAATGTTGATTCCGTCCGAGTAGTTATCCAGAACACGAGGAAGCTGAAGAAGAAATAATATTCACATTGTGAACAGAGTTAAGATTGAAATAAAATCTTTTTTATTTTGAAATTTGAAGAACAGTTTTGACGTTTGTATTTTTTTTTTCTGAAAATAAATCTGGAAGCCTAACAGACCATGTCGACCATGTGGTGAATTTTATTTTTGATCTGCTTGTTTTCCCAGAGAGCTTCCAGAAACATCTAAACACAATAGACTGAATATCCAGGAAGCAGAAGAAAGCCAAGACATTGCACGGCCATCAAAAACATCCTTCCTTTTCTATCTCAGAGCACGACAAGGAGAAATAACAAGGGGGGGGGCTTCTTTTTTTTTTGGGCCATGCCCATTTTTGGCAGTGGAAACATTGCAAAGTACTGAATCACAAAAAACTATAAAGGAAAATGAAGTCTGAGGACAGAAGGAGCTCTGAGACGCAGCACTGCCGGCTCATAAACACGAACAGACGGTCAGGAAAAGCCCTCTTGGCACAGCAGCATGGGATTGTGTCTGGATGAGGGCGACTCTGACAGAAATCTTTGTTGTTGTCTGTCTTAATGCGCTTCATGTTTACTTTCCACATGTACTGATTGGCAAACACAACAGTGTATCTCCACTACAATAAGAATCAGAATGTGTGCCCAATGTGTTGGGCAGTTTTTTGTTTCTTTATGAGCAGCAACACAGCTTTAAATTAATCTGGGTTTTTTGCATTATTAAGTCCTTTAAGGTAAAAATTATATTTGTATTATCTTATCTTATATTATGTTTAAGAAAATAGCAAAACTATCATATTCTATTTAAATTTATTTAAAAAAATGAAATAGATAATTATATATTGTTTACTATGAAACTAAATCTTAAGACAGTAAAAAGATCTTTGCTTCAAGGAAATTTTCTTTTCTGTCCTGCATGAAAAATAATCTTAAGAATGTTTTCCATGGCAAAGTAATCTTAGAATATCAAATTCTAATCCAAGAATTTTTTTTTCTTAAAAGAAAAAGTTTTGGTTAGACCATTTTTCTTACCCAATTGACAGATTTTGTTTTTGCTTATTTAAAGGAAATCTACCGATGGGGTAATAATAGGGCCTGTTTTTGGAGTTCTGCTGCTTTGCTGCATCAAAGGACTTTAAAGTTTGTGGCTTGTAAAATTTGGATATAGATGTAGAGAATCAGCTGCAACCAAATTCCAATGGATCAATGGAATCTACTTAATTGTGATCAGTAGAAAAGGAAAGGTAAAGAACAATAACAATGCAAGTTTATATAGGAGTATTTAAACTACGGCTATAGCTCAACTTTCAGTAAATGCAGCTGGATGAGTGGTGGCTTAAAGTTACAATCCTTTTTGGGTGTCTGTCTACTACTAATCAACTCAGCCAACCGCCAACTCCTCCATAACCCAGCCTTCAGGTCATTTGGACAGCACTCAGCTCAGACAGGTTTGGTTTGTTTATTTCACAAGTGATCTCATCAAACTGGAAAGCTTCCAAATAGGAGCTGGCCAAATTCTGGCATTTTTCCCTGGAAACATAACAGCAAGTTTCCTCGGCTGCAATATTTGAACTTAAAATGTCTCTCGGTACAAAGACACTGAGGACATTCTGTTTAATTTAAAAGGAAAGAAAAAACAGAGCAATCAAACAGTTTTAGAACAGGACCCACTGACCAGGCGGAAAAGTTTAAAGAAGTCGACGTTGGCGTAGAATTTGTCCTCGATGATCTGCAGGCGCTGCGGAGTCAGGATGCACATGGCGTTCCGAACGGCATGGAGGCCTCTGCGGCTGGGGAATATCAGGAATCGCTCCAGCAGGTTCAGGCTGCAGGCGATGTCCTTTAAATGTAAGTCAGGGACCCCAAAGGCAAACTTGAAGAGAGAAGAAGAAAAGCAGGAGGGTTAGATGAGGAAAACAAAGGCAGACGTGTGGTAGTGTGTTTATTTTGATTGTGCCTTAAGTCTGTCAACTGTAAGTGGATGGACACACAAGACCTTAAGCAGAGGAAGTTTTCAAAAAAGAGGAAGGTCTTTATAGTAAAACGTGTAGGATCTTCTTTGACCCAATCTGAAAAGCAGGATGTTTCAGTGTTTTTTGGGTGGCCGTCCTTTGCCATCTATTAACTGATTCTTTTTGCTCCCAAATTATTTCATTTGAAAATATTCATAACTTAAAGAAAAATCTCTGTAAGTCAATGTGTTATGTGAAAGTGATTGCTGTTTACACATGTTTTGGAACTGTAAGGCACGCTAAACAGGATGCTGCAATCCAGCTATAGTATAATCAAGTTATTACGACCTGTTTGTCTGCATGTCTAAGAGTTTGTTCCTACATGTTTGGGCAGCGAATAGCTGTTTTTAGGTCAAAACGTGAGAAAAAAATACTTTTGTAAATAATGCGATAAATGTAAAGATATAAAGATGCTGTAAATGTTTTGTTTATGTTTCTTATTGTTATGGAAAACTAAACTAAGGGTGTCCTCAGCCTGGAAAAATCCTTTGTTCCGGATCGAGACCGCTTAATTTGGTCCGGATCGAGTCGTAGACCTTTGCGTTTGGTCTGCGTTCAGACTGCCGTCAAGAGGACTTTTGCTGTCCCGGACCAAAGCTAGTAAACAAAAGCACGTGGAAAAAAAAATCTCTTCGCTCATTGGTCAAGAGTTACGAGGGCGGAGCAAAGCAGAGACGGAAATGTGGCAGTCCTGTGCTTTGGAGTCCTTGTCAGGTAAGTTTACTTATTCAAACTTTATATTTTGCTGACCAATTTTAAACGCCTGTATCAACATCAGCTACAAGACTTTTTACTGCTACTTTGGTCCTGCTCCATGCTGGAGGCCGGTTACTGAGGGGAGGATGGCTATGAATTACACCAGTAAGTGTTTATGACATAGAGATTGTCAAGAATACAGTAAGAAGCAATCTGGACCATGTTAGAAATGGTTTTGATGAGCCTGCTTTCATCCAACCACAAGTTTCTGTATCTCATTGTTGTGGTGTTTTGACATTGTTTTTAAAAGAATTCTGTTAGGGAACTACAAAGTAACTTCTAGGATCTAGGACATCACAGCGGCGCAACAAGACGCAGAAAATCATGTAGGAAGCATTTTCGGCTGTGTTAAAATAAATGTTTTAACAAATTAACAGTTGAACACTTTTTTCTGTTTGATAAAACAACAGTCTTTGCTTCATATTTGTCCTGTTGCATTATTCCTACTCTGTTTACATCATGCAAACACAGTTTTGGCTGTTTTGGTTCAGTTGCTCCGCTTCAAGGACAGATTGTATTCAGACTGAGGATTCTCAGAACCAACCGAAGCTCAGTCCGACTGGAAACTAACCGAGGCCACCTCCAAAGATGGGTCCAAGAGCAGTTTCTGGTTCCGGAGCAGCGTCTGCTTGGGTGTATTCAGACTGAAAATGTGTCCAGTCTGAAGAGGGTTCAGAGCTAAGCCTATTGTAACCATGATTGGTCACTTTTAATAACTTTTTTTTTTAATTGTCTAACTTTTCGAAATCTTTGCACACTAAAAATGCAAGTACTTATTCAAGGAATTTGGAACAGCTAAGCTTCACAACAAGGCTTTGTAATCTATAGATACCCGTTAACAAATATCTACAAAAACAGATTTTTGAATCTGGTTTTGGCAGAATAGTTTGAAAGGGAGGCAAATGAGAACAGCAGTGAGCTTTTGTTGATGATTTCTAAGCTTTTGTCAATAGTAATATTCATATCGACTCAGAAATTGGGGCAAGTGGGGGGAAAAAACTTTTAGCTGGGAGTGCAGTTGCCACCACTCTAAAGTTTTGTTTACACTGCCCTCTGTAATGCACATTTAAGCAGCCACTTCCACTGGCTTCTGCTTTTTCAGGCTAAACATTGGACTTGGTCGAACCTTGACCAATCAAGGACTTGGATTTGGTGGTGACGTGTGGATGGCGTCCCGTTTAATTCAGGTAAGTGCCAACGTTTGAAAATTGATCATGAAGGAGAAATTATTAAACCTTTTCCAACTGTAGGCGGCAGACTTGCACTAGCACACAGCAGAAAAAGGAGAAGAAGCCCTTCCCTGCTTGTCCAGTGTGAACAAGCAGGGGTTCTAGAACCACATGTCCGCTATGTCTGTAGCTTTACTGACAATCCAGTGCAACAGGATTTAGAAAAAAACCTGGTATAAAACTGTACAACAAACTGTCAGAATGTGTGTTTTAATACCTATACAGCGATTAAAAGTGAGAGCGGGAGACCTGCCCAGGGCTCTGTCTGGTGGAACACCCAGTCTACACTGCTGAAACTGATATCACAAGTTAATTAGATCTTCTTGTACTGATTTGCAACTCCTACAGGGTTGTTATGTGATTTTTATGTGTGCTTTTGTGTTTGCACGTGCATAAGTCGGGTCCTTGGTACCTGTTCAGGCCTGATTTGGGCATGAACAAGATGATACACCACAGACTCAGTCAGAGGAACGTCTCTTAAAAGGAATGCCGTCAGAGTTTCGTCATCCTTCAGGATAGTCTCCACCATCACTCCTCGACCTGCAGTGAGAAAAACCATGTGGTGGAAAGGCCACATGTATTGTTTTAGATGTCCTTTTACGATCCGTTGGCTGGTTACTATGCTGTTTTGCAATGAAAATAAAATAAAATAAACAAGCTGAATTGGGAAAAACCTGGTTCCTCCTGAGCACATTTTACTAGCAAGTTGTAACAAGTGTGGTGTTTTTAATTAGAATGAAAACAGGAAGGTGAGTTTCTGTCTCTTCCACCTTCAAACTGTCACATAACTTCCAGTCGCCTGCTTGCCCGTACTTGAACAGAGTTTGCTTTGCAAGACAAAGTGCAACTTGGCCGTTATCCAATCGTGGCCCTAAAGAATTAATCATGTGATGCACCAAGTGCGAAAAACACGCTGTAATAAAACAGCTATAATAAGAAGAATACATTGATCTCTGAAGTGAGCAGAAACACAGAAGAGTATCTTGTTCTTGGCGTGTCGTCACAAATCACAATTAAATGTGAGCAATTAGGAGCAAAAATTCTGTTCTGCAACTTTTCTCTCATAATAAGTCAGTGTTCCTTCTGGAGGTTCATGGGAACTTCACAGGAATGTGAATGTGTATCTGTGCTAGTCCGTCCACATGCTTCTCCATGAGAGTGTTGGCATGCACGGCGGCCGATCATTCACCGCCTGGAATGCACGCTGCTCCACTCCCATCCCGATAGTCTGTTTTTGGGCCGGCGGGGGGGTGAAAACATTTGAGAATTTACAAAATAGCAGCCATGTAAACCTGAGCAAATACATGAAATCCCCCCCCCCCAAGCAAATGTTCTGACCTGCATCATCTGAGCAAACAACACGCTTGAGGCAAAAGTAAGCAGCTTACGTTACAGGTCCCTCTCAAACCATGTAGTAAAATGGTGTTACAGCAGTGAAACAGACGTGAGGTGTGACACAGGTAATATTTTGCCTTTTTTTTTTTTTCCTATACTTTTGCATGGGGACACCTGAAGAACTGACCTGAGACCTCCTCAGGACGAGAGCGCAAGATGTCCATGAAGTTACTCATAGCATTGAGTTCCCTCCAGAGGTGTCCCACTTCCAGGAAATCAGGATCACTGAAGAGAAGCTCCTCAGCATCCGAGTACAACCGTGCCAGTCTGAAGAGAGAAGAAAAAATGACCTTTTAGTTCAAAATATCATCCACTATAAAGTTCTGGGTGACACTTACATAGAGTTGTTATAGTTGGACACCAAGCCAGGGGATTCACCACGGGTGGGGTGCTGAAAACACGGGTTGTTGGCATTGCAGAAGATCCCCTGGATCCATGGCAGGACACCAGCTGAAGGCATGGCTTTGTTTGGGAAGTGGCCTAAAGGGGAGAGGAGAGGCTGTTGGACTCCTCACAGGTCTGTCCAGATTGGGGGGCTGTATGGAAATCAGCCCAGCCTTGGCTTAGAGTCAGTGTAATGCTATAGTTTTCCTAATTTTTTTTACTCACATTCATGTTGGCGATAGAGCGGGTTCACTCTTCTGAGCCACACCAGTCCAATGAAGAGCATAACAGGCCACATGATCTCCACAAAGAAACGCATCTGGATGGAATAGAATACACCTTTTTTTCTTATTTTTAATATAGATTAAGCTAACTTTTCTTTATAAAAAAGAAAAAGTTTGCTGGCCATTACTATATGTACAGCTTAAAGACCCACTCCGATTTACTAGGACATAGTTTCTGCAGAGCAACAGTAGTTCACTAGAAATTCACCTCTGAGTTGTGGATGGGACTGTGACGCCGCCCCCTCTTTCCCTCCCCGTTACTGAAAGTTGTTTGTTTACACTCTCTCATAGATCGTGCATGGATGTAGTTGTCTACAAGTGAATGCTTCAGAATTGGGCAGGACCCGGGGGCTTGTGCCCCACCCATCATATTTTTGGTCTTTTTCAAACTGCATTTTTTTAATCCTGCTCCTGATTTACAGCGATTTGAATTAAAAAATTAAAGCCGCAAGCGGCGTTGTATGGCCCGCAGACGCAACCCGCCTTCCACGCCCAACTCTACGCACCACCGCCGCCCTCACCGCCCTCACCGCCCACCTTTGATGAGGGATAGAAAAAGCTGCATAAGCTAATAATGCTTACTATGCTAATCATGCTAGCTATGCTAATTTGGCTAAAAGTGCTAGCATAGCGATCAGCATCATCAACTCGTTCGGAAAAACACATAACCTAAAATGCTAATTATGCTAACTATGCTAGCTATGCTAATGTGGCCAAAAGTGCTAGCATAGCAATCAGCATCATCAACTCGCTCGGAAAAACACATTACCTAAAATGCTAATTATGCTAACTATGCTAGCTATGCTAATGTGGCTAAAATTGCTAGCATAGCGATCAGCATCATCAACTCGCTCGGAAAAACACATTACCTAAAATGCTAATTATGTTAACTATGCTAGCTATGCTAATGTGGCTAAAAGTGCTAGCATTGCGATCAGCATCATCAACTGGCTCGGAAAAACACATTACCTAAAATGCTAATTATGCTAACAATGCTAGCTATGCTAATGTGGCTAAAAGTGCTAGCATTGCGATGAGCATCATCAACTGGCTCAGAAAAACACATTACCTAAAATGCTAATTATGCTAACTATGCTAGTTATGCTAATGTGGCTAAAATTGCTAGCATAGCGATCAGCATCATCAACTGGCTCGGAAAAACACATTACCTAAAATGCTAATTATGCTAACTATGCTAGCTATGCTAATGTGGCTAAAATTGCTAGCATAGCGATCAGCATCATCAACTGACTCAGAAAACACATTGTTTAAGATGCTAATTATGCTAACTATGCTAGCTATGCTAACAGGGCTAAAACTGCTAGCATAGCGATCGGCATCATTAACTTACTCAGAAAAACACATTGCTCCATTGGTGAAAGCTATATGTCATGAGTTGACAAAAAACCCACTTTTTTTCAAAATGGCGGCTTTTCTGTTGATTTTATCTCCATAGCAACCATTTTATGTTTTGTTTGCCTCGGGAAGACGAACGGATTGACGTCAGTTTCGGACAAATCGGGAAAAGTAAACTTTTTGTTGTCCTTAGCAACAGTGGTTTTATGCTAACCACGCCCACATTCCTTATATGTCCTTGTCCAGTGTTTTTCAATGTATTCAGATCCAGGCATAAATGAAAGCATTCAATTTTCACTGTATTGTATTGAAAGGCATGGGAGTTATAACAGTGCGCCACTTTGCTAGCTCGCCACGCGCACGCCGTTCAAAATCTACAACTTCTAATTCCAACATTTTTTCCACAGTAGCTTGCCATTGATGCCCAAAAAGTTTCGAGATGATCGTTGAAAATTTCAACGACAAGTTTACGTTTAAATCTGGTTGTAAAGGTGTTTTTTATAGAAAATTCAAGATGGCGGCCTTTTCCCGAGGTCAAAGGTCAACGAAACTCCAGAGGTGATTGTAGACTTACGCTAGGGACATGCAAGTCAAATTTCGTGAAAATCGCTCGAAAAAAAGTTCATTTTTCCATATTGTGTAAAAACGCGAAAATCTCAAAATGGCCGATTTTGGCACAAAATGGCTGCCAAACCATAGGTCGTGTCGCCATCACGTAATGATTTCAAAAGTTTGATTGGATATATCCAACAAAGTTATCTGGGTTTCGTTAGCCGATTCTTAAAAATAAAATCCGAAAAAAAAATTTTCTGCCGAGTCAGCACTTTTTTTTGCGATCGTTTTTTGATTACCACGGCCACATTCCTTTATCGATCTTGTCGTATGTGGCATTGTTTTGTTCAGTGTGGGCCAGGGAATCGCATATTTCATTTTCACAACATTCCGATAAAATATGTGCGAGCTAGCTAAAATCGTGACGGTTGCGAATTCGCCACGCGCACGCCATTCAAAATCTACAACTTCTAATTCCAACATTTTGTCCACAGTAGGTTGCCATTGATGCCCGAGAAGTTTCAAGACGATCGAAAAAAATCCCTAGGACGAGTTTTCGTTTGTATCCATTACTAAAGGTGCTTTTTTCGGAAATTTCAAGATGGCCGCCCCTTCCCAAGGTCAAAGGTCAACGAAATTTCTCTGGTAGTTATAGAATCTAGCTGGTGATATGTGTGTCTGATTTCGTGAAAATCGCACAAACAAAAGTGTCGTTTTCCCATATTGTCAAAAAACACGAAAATCGCCATTTCTCAGAGTTCGCCACAAAATGGCCGCCAAGCCGTAGGTCGTGTGGCCATCCCATAATGATTTCATAACTTCTTTGGGATATCTCCAACACGTGTGTTTTGGTTTCGTAACTGTATTTCAAAATATTTTTTTTTCGCCCCATAAGCGATTTTCGGCCCATTCATTTTTTTTACGGGAACGCTCGCCGTGATGTCATCGACTTCGGGGGGGTGACGTTCTCTTTGCCGAAAATTCATTTTCAATTTATCCTAGGTGTGTGCCAATTTTGGTGAGTTTTCGGGTATGTGGCGGGGGTCAAATTTTGGCTCAAAGTGGAAGAAAGAAAGAAGAAGAATAATTAAAGCCGCAAGCGGCGTTGTATGGCCCGCAGACGCAACCCGCCTTCCACGCCCAACTCTACGCACCACCGCCGCCCTCACCGCCCTCACCGCCCTTACCGCCCGCCTTTGATGAGGGATAGAAAAAGCTGCATAAGCTAATAATGCTAACTATGCTAACTATGCTAGCTATGCTAATGTGGCTAAAAGTGCTAGCATAGCGATCAGCATCATCAACTGGCTCGGAAATACACATTACTTAAAATGCTAATTATGCTAACTATGCTAGTTATGCTAATGTGGCTAAAATTGCTAGCATAGCGATCAGCATCATCAACTGACTCAGAAAAACACATTGTTTAAGATGCTAATTATGCTAACTATGCTAGCTATGCTAACAGGGCTAAAACTGCTAGCATAGCGATCAGCATCATTAACTTACTCAGAAAAACACATTGCTCCATTGGTGAAAGCTATATGTCATGTGTTGACAAAAAACCCACTTTTTTCAAAATGGTGGCTTTTCTGTTGATTTTATCTCCATAGCAACCATTTTATGTTTTGTTTGCCTTGGGAGGACGAACGGATTGACGTCAGTTTCGGACAAATCGGGAAAAGTAAACTTTTTGTTGTCCTTAGCAACAGTGGTTTTATGCTAACCACGCCCACATTCCTTATATGTCCTTGTCCAGTCTTTTTCAATGTATTCAGATCCAGGCATAAATGCATGCATTCAATTTTCACTGTATTGTATTGAAAGGCATGGGAGTTATAACAGTGCGCCACTTTGCTAGCTCGCCACGCGCACGCCGTTCAAAATCTACAACTTCTAATTCCAACATTTTTTTCACAGTAGCTTGCCATTGATGCCCAAAAAGTTTCGAGATGATCGTTGAAAAATTCAACGACAAGTTTACGTTTGAATCTGGTGGTAAGGGTGTTTTTTATAGAAAATTCAAGATGGCCGCCTTTTCCCGAGGTCAAAGGTCGACGAAACTCCAGAGGTGATTGTAGACTTACGCTAGGGACATGTGTGTGAAATTTCGTGAAAATCGCTCAAAAAAAAGTTCATTTTTCCATATTGAGTAAAAACGCGAAAATCTCAAAATGGCCGATTTTGGCACAAAATGGCCGCCAAACCATAGGTCGTGTCGCCATCACGTAATGATTTCAAAAGTTTGATTGGATATATCCAACAAAGTTATCTGGGTTTCGTTAGCCGATTCTTAAAAATAAAATCCGATTTTTTTTTTTTTTTGCCGAGTCAGCACTTTTTTTTGCGATCGTTTTTTGCTTACCACGGCCATATTCCTTTATCGATTTTGTCGTAAGTGACACCGTTTTGTTCAGTGTGGGCCAGGGAATCGTATATTTCATTTTCACAACATTCCGATAAAATATGTGCGAACTAGCTAAAATCGTGACGGTTGCGAATTCGCCACGCGGACGCCGTTCAAAATCTACAACTTCTAATTCCAACATTTTGTCCACAGTAGCTTGCCATTGATGCCCGAGGAGTTTCAAGACAATCAAAAAAAATCCCTAGGACGAGTTTTCGTTTGTATCCATTACTAAAGGTGCTTTTCTCGGAAAATTCAAGATGGCCGCCCCTTCCCAAGGTCAAAGGTCAACGAAATTTCTCTGGTATTTTTAGAATCAAGCTGTTGGCATCTGTATCCGATTTCATGAAAATCGCTCAAACAAAAGTGTCGTTTTCCCATATTGTCAAAAAACACGAAAATCGCCATTTCTCAGAGTTCGCCACAAAATGGCCGCCAAGCCGTAGGTCGTGTGGCCATCCCATAATGATTTCATAACTTCTTTGGGATATCTCCAACAAGTGTGTTTTGGTTTCGTAACTGTATTTCAAAATATTTTTTTTTGGCCCCATAAGCGATTTTCGGCCCATTCATTTTTTTTACGGGAACGCACGCCGTGATGTCATCGACTTCGGGGGGGTGAGGTTCTCTTTGCCCAAAATTCATTTTCAATTTATCCTAGGTGTGTGCCAATTTTGGTGAGTTTTCGGGTATGTGGCGGGGGTCAAATTTTGGCTCAAAGTGGAAGAAAGAAAGTAGAAGAAAAATAATAATGAAACATTCGAAAAACAATAAGAAGTTTTTTCCCCAGGGTCTTTCCTATGTATTTCAATGCAGCCAGTCTTTTACTATAGGCTGGGCATGTCTTTTTGGCTTTAAACCCATCCTTTGAGGGCTTTTTGGGGCTTTTTCGTGTTTTTGTCGTCATTTTTGCGACTACAATTTTGTCGTTTGTGCGTTGGTGTTGTGCGTGTGTGTGTTTTTTTTTTGTTGCGTTACACAATTGTCGACTTGTTTTGTGCTTTGGGCGACTTTTGACCCCATTTTTTGGCGTTTTGACGCGTTTCTTTGACGTTTTGGACCTTTTTGAGTGTTCGACCCTCGTAGCAGTTACAATATGGTCCTTGCAGTTGTGACTGCTGCGGGCCATAATAATAATAATAATTAAAGCCGCAAGCGGCGTTGTATGGCCCGCAGACGCAACCCGCCTTCCACGCCCAACTCTACGCACCACCGCCGCCCTCACCGCCCTCAACGCCCTCACCGCCCACCTTGGATGAGGGATAGTAAAAGCTGCATAAGCTAAAAATGCTAATTATGCTAACTATGCTAGCTATGCTAATTTGGCTAAAAGTGCTAGCATAGCGATCAGCATCATCAACTCGCTCGGAAAAACACATTACCTAAAATGCTAATTATGCTAACTATGCTAGTTATGCTAATGTGGCTAAAAGTGCTAGCATAGCGATCAGCATCATCAACTCGTTCGGAAAAACACATTACCTAAAATGCTAATTATGCTAACTATGCTAGCTATGCTAATGTGGCTAAAAGTGCTAGCATAGCGATCAGCATCATCAACTCGTTCGGAAAAACACATTACCTAAAATGCTAATTATGCTAACTATGCTAGCTATGCTAATGTGGCTAAAATTGCTAGCATAGCGATCAGCATCATCAACTGGCTCTGAAAAACACATTACCTAAAATGCTAATTATGCTAACTATGGTAGCTATGCTAATGTGGCTAAAAGAGCTAGCATTGCGATCAGCATCATCAACTGGCTCGAAAAAACACATTACCTTAAATGCTAATTATGCTAACTATGCTAGCTATGCTAACGTGGCTAAAAGAGCTAGCATAGCGATCAGCATCATCAACTGACTCAGAAAAACACATTGTTTAAGATGCTAATTATGCTAACTATGCTAGCTATGCTAACGTGGCTAAAAGTGCTAGCATAGCGATCAGCATTATTAACTTACTCAGAAAAACACATTGCTCCATTGGTGAAAGCTATATGTCATGAGTTCACAAAAAAGCCACTTTTTTCAAAATGGCCGCTTTTCTGTTGATTTTATCTCCATAGCAACCATTTTATGTTTTGTTTGCCTCGGGAGGACGAACGGATTGACATCAGTTTCGGACAAATCGGTAAAAGTAAACTTTTTGTTGTCCTTAGCAACAGTGGTTTTATGCTAACCACGCCCACATTCCTTATATGTCCTTGTCCAGTCTTTTTCAATGTATTCAGATCCAGGCATAAATGCAAGCATTCAATTTTCACTGTATTGTATTGAAAGGCATGGGAGTTATAACAGTGCGCCACTTTGCTAGCTCGCCATGCGCACGCCGTTCAAAATCTACAACTTCTAAT
Organism: Oryzias curvinotus; assembly: GCA_023969325.1. Taxonomy (NCBI): domain Eukaryota; kingdom Metazoa; phylum Chordata; class Actinopteri; order Beloniformes; family Adrianichthyidae; genus Oryzias; species Oryzias curvinotus. The sequence goes on from CM043711.1 coordinate 12,211,831, forward strand.
TCCAACATTTTTTTCACAGTAGCTTGCCATTGATGCCCAACAAGTTTCGAGATGATCGTTGAAAATTTCAACGACAAGTTTACGTTTGAATCTGGTGGTAAAGGTGTTTTTTATAGAAAATTCAAGATGGCGGCCTTTTCCCGAGGTCAAAGGTCAACGAAACTCCAGAGGTGATTGTAGACTTACGCTAGGGACATGCGAGTCAAATTTCGTGAAAATTGCTCGAAAAAAAGTTCATTTTTCCATATTGTGTAAAAACGCGAAAATCTCAAAATGGCCGATTTTGGCACAAAATGGCCGCCAAACCATAGGTCGTGTCGCCATCACGTAATGATTTCAAAAGTTTGATTGGATATATCCAACAAAGTTATCTGGGTTTCGTTAGCCGATTCTTAAAAAAAAAATCCGAAAAAAAAAATTCTGCCGAGTCAGCACTTTTTTTTGCGATCGTTTTTTGCTTACCACGGCCACATTCCTTTATCGATCTTGTCGTATGTGGCATCGTTTTGTTCAGTGTGGGCCAGGGAATCGCATATTTCATTTTCACAACATTCCGATAAAATATGTGCGAGCTAGCTAAAATCGTGTTGGTTAAGAATTCGCCACGCGCACGCCGTTCAAAATCTACAACTTCTAATTCCAACATTTTGTCCACAGTAGCTTGCCATTGATGCCCGAGAAGTTTCAAGACGATCGAAAAAAATCCCTAGGACGAGTTTTCGTTTGTATCCATTACTAAAGGTGCTTTTTTCGGAAAATTCAAGATGGCCACCCCTTCCCAAGGTCAAAGGTCAACAAAATTTCTCTGGTATTTGTAGAATCAAGCTGTTGGCATCTGTATCCGATTTCATGAAAATCGCTCAAACAAAAGTGTCGTTTTCCCATATCGTCAAAAAACACGAAAATCGCCATTTCTCAGAGTTCGCCACAAAATGGCCGCCAAGCCGTAGGTCGTGTGGCCATCCCATAATGATTTCATAACTTCTTTGGGATATCTCCAACACGTGTGTTTTGGTTTCGTAACTGTATTTCAAAATATTTTTTTTTGGCCCCATAAGCGATTTTCGGCCCATTCATTTTTTTTACGGGAACGCTCGCCGTGATGTCATCGACTTCGGGGGGGTGACGTTCTCTTTGCCGAAAATTAATTTTCAATTTATCCTAGGTGTGTGCCAATTTTGGTGAGTTTTCGGGTATGTGGCGGGGGTCAAATTTGAGCTCAAAGACGCCGTTAATGGACGAGAAGAATAATAATAATAATAATGAAACGATCGAAAAACAATAAGAAGTTTTTTCCCCAGGGTGCTTCCTATGTATTTCAATGCAGCCAGTCTTTTACTATAGGCTGGGCATGTCTTTTTGGCTTTAAACCCGTCCTTTGAGGGCTTTTTGGAGCTTTTTCGTGATTTTGTCATCATTTTTGCGACTACAATTTTGTCGTTTGTGCGTTGGTGTTGTGCGTGTGTGTGTTTTTTTTTGTTGCGTTACACAATTGTCGACTTGTTTTGTGCTTTGGGCGACTTTTGACCCCATTTTTTGGCGTTTTGACGCGTTTTTTTGACGTTTTGGGGCTTTTTGAGTGTTCGACCCTCGTAGCAGTTACAATATGGTCCTTGCAGTTGTGACTGCTGCGGGCCATAATAATAATAATGAAACGAAGCAGAAACAATAAGAAGTTTTTTCCCCAGGGTGCTTCCTATGTATTTCAATGCAGCCAGTCTTTTACTATAGGCTGGGCATGTCTTTTTGGCTTTAAACCCGTCCTTTGAGGGCTTTTTGGGGCTTTTTCGTGTTTTTGTCGTTATTTTTGCGACTACAATTTTGTCGTTTGTGCGTTGGTGTTGAGCGTGTGTGTGTTTTTTTTTGTTGCGTTACACAATTGTTGTGTTGTTTTGTGCTTTGGGCGACTTTTGACCCCATTTTTTGGCGTTTTGACGCGTTTTTTTGACGTTTTGGGCTTTTTGAGTGTTCGACCCTCGTAGCAGTTACAATATGGTCCTTGCAGTTGTGACTGCTGCGGGCCATAAAAATACTGAGAAATGCAGTTTTAAGCTTAATTGTGTTTACATGTCTTCATAAAATTGTAAAAAAAACACACCTAAATAACAATTTTCAGACAGTAAGATAAATCAACAGAATTCAAAACTCCACACACAACCTAAAAGAATTTTTTTTTTAAGATTTTGGTTGGAAAGAACGGTGTAGCTAAAGATATAGAAAAGAATTTGAGAGAAAATCTGTACCCTTTGTCTCCTACGGATGGTCCAGTTCTTCCACAACAGGAGCCTGACCTGTCCTCCTGACCCCATGGTGCCCTCACGACACCCCCACAGGGGCTGGCTCCACCTAAAGAAACCTGCATTCAACCAGTCTGAGATCATCGACGGCAAAAATCCATCTTTTGTTCTACTAAAACATCTGAGCTTTTATCGCTGTGGTGATACGCGTCCATCTGGTGAAAGCCTCATGCGAACGCTCGCAATAGCTCAGTAATGAGGATAATGAGCTCAAGACATTTTTAAAAGACACAGAAACAGTTTTATCACTTTAAATATTCTACCATTTATATAGAACATCACCAACAAAAAGAGTCAAGAGATTTTATGCTGTTTTTTTTTTAAACCACCAGAAAATGTTATATGGGTAATAACATAACACAACGGTTATATTTATATAAATTATGAAGCAGAACCTGAAATTATGACTTACTTCAGAGGAACACCGAAAACATCTATGGCTGATCCTGCTCAAATGAACAAATATAATAGCCCATTTTCTCTCAGAGTTTGCCTCCCGCTTGCTAACACAGCTTCTTCCCAGACCTTGTGAACAGTTAAGCAGATTGATATAATCTCCTTCCTCAGTTCTGGGAGACGGCTAACACCTCTCTCCATATGTAGAGGCCCTTCATGACCTAAACCGCATGGCCTTCATTCTCTTACATAATCCAACAACTCCTACAATACTACTGCCATTGTAGGAAACGTACCCAAAAACACATTTTCATTGTTTTAAATAACATTTATTGGCATTGATTTAACCCTTTGAAGCCCACCCTATCAAAGAATTGACAAAAAAATATGAACATTATTGGACTTTTTTAAAACCCTTTGAATTAATCCACAGAAACGTTTTTGCAATATAATTTATTTTATTACATATAAATTGTACCAATTAAGTTTTGTTGGGTGATTTGGTAAGTTTATGTTTTTACAACAATTTTAGTTGAAGGTGCAAAAATGTTGAATGTTGCAGAGGAAAAGGCATCTTTATTACTCCTGTCTCAGACTTGATCCAAACATCCGTTTTTTTTTTTTTACTATAGATACTTAAAAAATATATATTTAAATACAGCTAGCAGTAAAATATACAGAACAGACCAAATGTTTGGACACACCTTCTCATTCATTTGAATGAGAAGGTGTGTCCATACAGTACTGATATACTGTATATCTGTACTGCATATTTAAAAAAATATATATTCAAAAAAGGATCCAATTACCGGTAAATCTGTTTTTTGGTCAACAAGATTAAAAGAGATATTTATGGACAGGTTTGAGACTTTTAAACCTAAATTGACCAATCAGAGCAAGCCAGCACTTCAGGAGAAATCTCAAAGGTTGTGTCTGATTTCCTTCACTACTCCCTACATGGAGCTCTGTATAATGCATTCACAATTTTCTAGAGTTGAATGAATCTACAATTCCAAAATACAATGCTCTAGTCTAGAAGATTCCCAGAAGTCTCTGCGGAGAGAGAGAAAAACAAACAAAAACAAAAAAGAGTGCACGTTGATGCTCACTAGACTGGTGACTTTAGACCACAATGCTTTGTTTAAGTAATCTTTGGGAAATGTCTTTTTTGAATACAATTCTGAAATAAACCATTCACATTTTCATCATCAGAACACAGTGAATTCATAAGGAGCCTTCGTAAAATGTTGGTATTTTTTAGACTTCTACTTAATGAAATCTGTGACGTCATATTTGCCATAATAAAAGAAAACAATAGTGAGCATTGTATCCCTTAATCCAGGGCACTAGATAGTCCCACACTATATAGTTTTTTTTTTTAAGAGTTAAGGAGTAAGGAGGGAACAAAAGCAAAAACTAGCATTTTTGCTAATATTGCCTAGAAACATTCACTGATTTTTTAGCACTATAATTTATGAGAATGTGTCTATTTTTTTGCAAATACAGATAAAAATCAACCACTTATTCATAGCAGATAAACAAGTCTTTAAAAGTTCTCATTTATTAACCAGCTTTTGAACAGTTTTGGAAAGTAAAAATGTAAAACAAAATAAAATAAAAAACCATATACATTTTCAGATATATTTTAATAAGTTACAAAAGGGTGTTTGCTTTCATGTACCTGTTTTCTTACTTACAGTGAACCTTTCAATTCTCTGCCAACCGTGTACATTCCCACAAAAACCCCCAGAGTCCATCCAAATCAAACTTCCTATCACTTCCACAGACTGTGGGATTTGGATTAGTCTCATCAATAGGCTAACTTTGGCTATCACAGTAATATAAATGTTACAATAAAAGGCATCAATAGGAAGGTCAGCACAGACACCAGTGGCATATGTAAAAGCTTTGAAGCAAAGTGGACACATCTATCTTCAGCAATATAAAAACTAGTTGTTTTTTAAACTGGTATACAAGACCTGATATAGCTTTATAGATAAGCTAATGCGAGGATCCTACATGTAACAATTGAAACTTTAAAACTCTCAGTCGGGACAAACACAGCCTTGACCAAATGTGTAGACAGACTTCAAAATAAGTGCGTCAAATCCTTTTTTTTTTTTTTTTTTTTTTTTTTACAGCTGCGACTATAATATACATACTAATGTAACAACTCAAACGTAATATTTTTTGGTATATAAAATGAAGATAGTGACGCTGTAGGAACTTTGTACAAAATATTAAAAAACAAAATTGTAATTGCACAGTTTGAATAAAAATTTTTTATAAATATTGGTAAGAGGTGCCCAGTGTAGTGAGGATGAGTGGTAAGGATTTGTGTGTCGAAAGCATATAGTGGTTGAAGTGCATCTCGCACAAATGAATATAATTTTGCATGCAGCATCAATCCGCTGATCATTTGTTAACAATCCAGATGCTTCTTAGTAATCTTTTCTTAAATGTCATGGCACACACATCGCTCACACTCCATCTGTGTTTCTTAGGACCGTCCTTGGCTTTTAGGGGGATCACACAAAATGAGCCTCCCTGTGTTCAACCTCTTGGAGACGACTGGGTCTGAGTCTCTGGTACACTGGTTTAGTCTGGTTTTGACCCAGTTCTTCGGGGCTAGAGCTGGGCGGCTCCTCATCAACGTCCTCCTCGAGAGGCTCATCGACCGACACCTCTATCTCGATCCCTAGCTCCTCCTCCTCGTCTTCATCGTCGTCGTCGTCCTCGGCGCTGTTTGCTGACGCACAGTTCTGCAGCGCTTTGGATTTGCTCCCCGTGGGAGGCTTGTAGAAAGTCCCTGGGGGAGGCTGGAGGGTCCTTGGAGCCCTAAAAGCTGTTGAGACGGTGCTGTACTTGGTGATGTTGTCCTCCCTTTTAAAATTCCGGCTGGGTCGCACCGCTACCGTGTACGGTCTGTTTGGGTAGACGGTGTTGATGGTGTTCCCTGCAGTTCCCAGGGATAAGTTTGATGGCACCGAGGTTGATAAGCTGCTGGGATCCAGCGCAGAGTTCTCAGAGGGTGAACTGGAAACCAGCCTAGAAGCTCTGGAAGCAGCATCCTGGTTGTACTGTTTGTCCCACGTTCTACGCAACGTTTGCGTGTCAATAAATGTACTCCGGAAATGCGTGCCGAGGCGTAACTTTGCGGTCTCCGTCTCGTCCACCTCTTTGATGGACTGGAAGCTGCCTCCTTTGCCATCGGTGTGGTCCGCGCTGTTCAAGGCGTTGTTCTCTTCCACGCTTTCCTGGCTGGGCAGCCGCTCGGGGGGCATGCTCACCGGCCGGGAGGAGAGCTTCCCGCGAGGGTATCTGAGCTGAACCCTGGTGACTGTGACGTGCTGAGAGCGGCTGAGTCCTCTCTCGCTCGGCTTTGGTACGTCAACATTTCCGTTGAGATTGTCGGAGTCCACATCGCCATCTTTTACCATTAAAAACACAAGAAAATGATCGTTAGGATTATTTTTTAGGGCAGAAAATGTGCTTTTTTGACAATACTAACCAGTATCAAATTCACTTTTGTTTGGCACGTTTTCCTGAACCTCTGCTAGTAAGTGCGATGAGGGAATTATGGAGGAACATCTTTTATACGCCTTGGAGCTTTGCTGTAAGGGTAACACACAGAGGGATCAGAAACAGACTAATATATACCTGCTGTGCATTTAACAGCAAAATAATAAAAATAAAGCATCAACAGCTACCTCCTTAATGTCTCCTAGTGACTTGGAGTGCCTGCTCAGCTGCTGCTCTTTCTCCTGGCGGGTGAGGCAGGCATCCGCCTCTGTGGGCGGGCCAAGAGGACTGACAGGCGTGTCGAAGACCATCTGATAGTGTCTGATCAGGAGCTCCACAATGAGCGCCTGATAGGGGTAATCGACCAGCGAGGAAAGAGAAACATCGGCATCCGCCTGCCTTGGCTTGAGCAGAGTTGGGCCAAAGATGATCCCCAGGTTGCTGGCTGTCATCTTATTTTCTTCTGAACACTCGGTCACCCTTCGGAGAAGAAAACAAGATCAATTAAAACCCAGAGCAACAGTGTATGACCCGCAGGCGCTACCAGCCACGCCCCCACTGGATGCTACATGGCCCTCACTCTCCCTAACGTCCTCTGCCACCCTGGTCAGATGATGGACATGACAAATTCATAGAAAAATATATATTTTTTAAATTATTTATTTTTTGGCAATAGCGGCACTTCTGTTGGTTTCATCTCCATAGCAACCAATTGAGTTTTTCTCACCTCAGGGTGATAAACAAATCTACACAATTTTTAGCAGAATCTGCAAAAGTAAACTTTTGGATTTCCTTGGCAACAGAGGTCTTTTTGTTAACCACGCCCACATTCCTCACATGTTCATGTCATACTGTTAAGTTCCGCTTGAGCCAACGATTCATGTGTGGCATTTTCTCATGATTCCGGTAAAAATGTGTGAGCCTCAAAGGAACATTAAATTTGCAAGCTCGCCATGCTAAGGCCATTCAAAGTCTACAACGTCTAAAACCCACGTTTTCCCCAAGAAGCCTCCCAATGATGCTCCAGTAGTAAGGAGATGATAGATAAAAATCCTTAGGAGACGTTTATATTTCTATGTTTCTTCTTTTCATTCAAGATGATGTCCTCTTCCAGAGATCAACAAAACTTCGGTTGTGGTTTTAGACTTAACCTGTTGGTGAAATTCTGTGAAGATTGCTTGAACTCATTTTTTTCTTTCCAATATTGTGGGAAAATGTGAAAATCACCAAATTTCCCACTTTGTCACAAAACAGTCACCAAGCTGTAGGTCCTGTGACTATATCGTAACAATTTCAAAAGTTCTTTTGGATATCCTAGACGTGCGTTTTATTTTTATTTACAGTTTCTCCCGCTGTGATGTCATCATTTATTTGTGGGTGGGGTCGTTCACTATAAGTATAATTCATTTTCACCTGGGTACGAGGTGCAAAGATATTTAGAGCATGCGATAGGGGCTAAACTTTTGCTCAGTAAAGACAGAAAAATTGCAAAAACAATCTGGTCCTTGCAAGTCCATGTCTGCTGCGCGACGTGATTAGGACATGATCCCTTCTACCGACTGGGTTTCTAGTTCTGCCTCCGCGCCCTACTGACCTGTGAAGATGCTCTATGAGGAACTGCAGGGTCTTGTAGTGAGCTGGAGGCAAGTGTCGCAGCAGATCCTTCATTTTGAAGAGGACTCGGTTCAGGTCCACGCTGACCTGGGCAGGGGTCACGGGGTTGGTGTTGAGCCGCAGAGCTTCTAGGTCCTCCACTATGATGCTCTGACTTTCCTTGGCCAAACCGATGAAGTCGTTGTAGTAGCGGAACAGGATGAGCGGCTCAGGAAGCTGGAGAGTAAAAGCAGGGAATAAACAAACGATGCAGCAAACCAAACAATGAGGAGACAGGATAAATATAGAAGAGAAAACAGAAAAATAAACAGAGATGAATCAGGATTCTCCTTTAATTTTCTTTTGTCTCTCTCTCTCATTTGTCTCTTCAGCCCACCTGTCTCAAGTAGAGTTTGAGCACATTGCTAATGTCGTGGGGGTAGAGCTCCGAGAGCTCCACCAGGTGCTTGCCGTTCTCAAAAGCTTGGCACAACTTCTCCACACGAGACTTGGCACCATTCACGCGGTAGATCCCCTTCAGAGCACAAAAAAAAACAGGAAACCTAAATGCAACTTTTCAACTCTCAGCTGTGCAGACAGCAACAAAATGAGAAACAATGGAAATATCACTCCACAGCCAAAAAAAGCTAAATTCTTACAATCTCTAGGAGCTTTTATGACAATACATAAAGACTGCTTGCCGGCCTTTTCCAGTCACAGGCTAATTTAAGACCCACTGTGGTGAAAACTTTGTTTTTGGTGTTTTTAAACATGGCATTTTTCTGATGACATAGGACATTTTTTAAGAAAATTAAGCTTCAAATTGAATTTCAGAGTATTTCTTCATTCAAATTGTTGTGAATCTAGAGCTGATGAAAAAGGACGTTTGAAAAAGACTGTTTTAGTGATGTAGAAAATACGCCACAAGCTTCCTGTTCCGCACTGTTCTGATGCATCCACTTGTGGACAAAGAGATCCACAGAAGTCTTTGTTTTCCTCATCTGAGCTGGTACCTGGATCTAAACTGTACTGTAACTGTGGATAGCTTCGATATTAGTAACATTATTGTTGTACTGGTAATGTTGGGTCGAAGCTGGGAGGGGCTGTAAGCGGTGGGAAAGCATGTAAACTGAGAGCTCTCAACAACAGGAAGGGATTGGCAGTCCTGCCCAAAACTCAGAGCCGAATTTCGAATTATACCATTGTCACTGCAGAGACTATGTCCAAGAAAACGACGGTTTTTATTTTAATTTTGGCTATAAACGTCATAATCATTATTTAAAGGACCACTGGGAATGCTTTTACAGTAGATCAAAGGATGGTTGGAGTGAATCCTTAATGCTTTGACACTTTTCTTTCTAGTAAACAGGCTGATATGCATGCAAAATTAAATAATTGCATCATTCCGATCCCATTACTCCAATAACACAGTGTTTAGCTTCTTATTTTGGCAGTGGAGCACGTTTTTGAAAAATATGTTTCTCATAGATGCAAAGAAATGCATAATAAATAAGAAAATAATTGTATATAAGTTGCATTGGAGTAACAAGAACGACATTTCTTCCTAAGAATAAATTATAAATAACAATAATAGAATGACTGTTCACACGCTTCACTATCATAACACGTTGATGCTTATTTAGGAGGTCTATTAGCGCAACTTACGAAGATTTATTCCAATATCCACAGCATAAAGAAAATGCTAAGAAGTCATTTAAACACTATATGTCACTTCAGATTTGTTGAATTCTTCATCCCATGTGTTGCTTTGAACCACTCAGCTGAGCCCGGTGTGAGACTGGGCGCTGCTTCTTCTTCTATGATGCCGTCAGTAGCAAATACTGATATACACCTCTACGGTGCCCTCTATTGGTTGTTTCCTCTTTTTTTTTTAATCACATAAGTTGCACCCCTGGCCAAACAATGCAAATAAAAACACAACTCATCCTCACAAATCTACAGAGGTTTTTACACCAGCAAGAGCGATGAACCTCCTCAAGGGCCGCGGTCAGTAGGAGTACCTTGATGGTTAGCGCTCTGTTCTCGATCTCAGACGTGCACTTCCGTATAATGAAGGGGATCCCATCGGGACTGTTCTTAGCCGCCTGCGAGAAATCGATGCCAAACAGGTGAAGCTTTCCCTGAAGCTTCTTGTGTCCGCACTGGATGGCCAGAGTTTCCAGGCACTTCTTGTGACAGGCCAGTGAACACTGCAAAACACAGCCAATGACAGCTCTCAGTCGCTGAACAAGCACAGATTATGAGCTCCAACATAAAAGCAGGAAATGGCAAAGAAACCCAGGATGACCTGCAAGATAAATAACAAATTTAAGCAGGTCTTTTTTTAGTGGGTATTGTCTTTTTTTTGGTAAACGAGTAATGTTTAACTCGAAGATAAAGTTTCGTGGGAACTTTTACCGAGGTCCAAAAGAGAAGTGACCTCTTAAAATATACGGTGCTGAATGATTCCAGCGCACAGCAGCGAGTTCCATTTGCATGTCAGTTTGTCTGTCAACAGAAATTACATAATCCATTTTCCATTGTTACCGTCTTGTTCAGTGTGTCTAATAAATATGGACAGAAACTTGATCTAAAGTCAATAGTTGAGGGGGAGCGTGCAGGGATGAAGGAGAGGATTCTTCAGCAGACAAACAAAGGCTCTTCAGTTTTCCCTGCCCGTTCCCCTGACTGAGAGCAGCCGGTGTCTGAGGACAGACGCTTGCCAGTTTCAACTTTTCCTTTCTTCCGTCTTCTTTCAGCGCTGTGATGACGGGAGAGGTGGCTTTTTTCTTTTGTTTTAGTTTGGGTTTTTGCTTGCCATGTCTGATAAAGAAGCTGCTGTGAGGCTTTGGCAACCTCAGCTGGAGTAATGTGGGTGTTCAAATGAGGAAAACAGTTCAGTTTTTAAACCTGAACCAAGAAGGAATTACCTCCTCACACTCTGCTCCGTGAAACACCACCAGGCTGTCGCACTCTCTGCACTTGGAAGGAGCTCGCAGCTTCCTCAGCTTGTGGGTTTGGGCAGCCTTGGACATCTGGGTGTTTCTAAAGGGTCCTGGAGAGCTGGCGGTCTCTATGTCATTTAAGCCTAAAGAGTAGAGGAGAAATAAAATTGATTAAAAAAAAAAAAGCCAATATTTTACTTACAATTGGGCAGATTTGTAGCAAAAACTCCCAATCCAAAAGATACACAAAAAGCAGATGGACTCACTGTTATCAGAAGGTGAAGGGGGCTCCCTGTCGTCCAGGTCGTCAGCAGATGACATAGTCCCTGTGGAAGGAGTTCTGGGTAACCTCCTCTTAAAGTCACCTGAGCAACAAGGCACGACACAGAAGTAAGCCCACATCTTTACAATCATACTGAGTTTCTTCTTGCTGTGTCTGATTATCCTGTGGGAAACACTGCAGGGCCCAGACTGAAGAGGATGTCGAGGATCTGGTGAATTTGATGAATTAAAGGTGTGGCTGTTGAACCAGTAGGGGGTAAAGTAAGTGATTGCTGGTGATTTACATTTATATGGACCAATCAGCTGATGTCTGCTGATCTTGTTTTATTCTCTGTTATTGTTTTCATGATGAGGCCTTTAATGAGGTTAATCAGGGATAAACTCCTAAATCGTTCACACTTGAGGGGGATGAATCCGATAACATGACTCCAAAGCAAAAGTCAACCATGCTACCTCTACATGGAGCAACGGTTATACTAAATTGACCACATAGTGGAGTGGGTCTTAAACGCAACTGTAAATATGAATTTTGGGAGGCTGTTCAAAAATCCCTTTTTTTCAGTCAGTTACATCAAGTTGTCAGGTGCACAATCTGAATGTAAAATGCAGCTCCCGGTGTTTTTACCTGGACTAGCAGTGGGGGAGTCCATGGAGCGGGACTCGCTGCTGCCTCCTGCACTTTCTGAGTCGCTGCACATCCCCCCTCCCTGACTGGTGGAGCTCCATTGTCGAAACGGGCCCTGGATCCGGCCTGCACAAACATAAAAACAATTTAAAATAATTTATGGGTTGTTCTTGTACAAGAAAGAACATAGAGAGCCGGTTCTAAAGATACTGTCTACGTGTTTTTGTAACTCCTGCCTGTTCCCGGGAAGTCAGTGGGTGCCACAAACCCTGGCATGCATCCTCATGACAACATTTCCATGTATTTTAGCGTCAACTTAGCTTATTACTGAATGCAGCCCAGAACTTTCTGTTCATTGTCTAAGGGAGATCCAGCTTCTCCTTACGAACTTAAAGTTCTACCTCATCCTGCTTTCATTACCAGCAGACGCATCAGCGAAGTAAACAGACTCCTTTGTAATGTCACACAAAATCAAAACACAACATAACACATGGGAATTGAACTGAATTAAGTGACCTTTATCAGGGAGTGTGACTTGGACAAATGCACACAAGGAGTGGCTTAATATGAGTTGTATACCTTGGAAATCGGTGCTTCCGTTGGAGCGTCTCTCTGCAACCTTGGCATGATGGGTAATGACAGAGCCTTCCGCCTCGTCCCCAGCTTCAGAAGCCACAGATGGCTGCGTCAGGATGCTGTGAGAGGAGTGGCTGCTGCTCAGCGAGCGCTTCTTGGAGTGAACCCTAAACCGGAAAATAAAAATAGAAGATCAAAGATTGTTGAGAGAGTGACAAACATTTTTACAGAAATGTGCAATCTCCACACTTTTAATATCCTAATTCAAGGAGAGATTTTAGCTGCTGAGAAAAAGCTTTAAACCTTCAACAGATGCTGACAGAATTGAATAATGCAACCATTGACTATATGAAAACTGGACGGAGTGACTCCTCCCCCTCGTGTTCCAAACAGGAAGTACCTGCTGGTTCCAAGAAACCAAAATCCCATAGACTTCAATAGAGAGAACATCTATTACTCAGTCATTCTAACATTTTCTTGCTAATTGGAAATGTTTTTCATGAAATTTTTTCTTTAGCGTAAATTATTCATGTTATAAACTGGTCTGATGCCTTAATAAATGTATGTGGTCTCATGTCAAAAGTTTGACAGATTCTATTGTCAGGTGGTAAGGGTGTGGACTAGGGCTGCACGAAATGAGGAAAACCTGCGATGTGCGATATCAGTGATCAATATTGGGATCAATATGGGGATGACAATATGAATTGTGATACATGAACAAATAGCAAAACAAAACTAACACAACTAATACATCATTTCCACTTCACTGCAACAACTTAATTACATAAAAGTCGACCTAAAGTTTACTGCAAGTTAGTAGTACCTAACGGCATAAAACTAAAGAATTAAGAACAATGTTAGTAGCGTGCACTTGAATTTTCTTTTTTTTTTTTATATAATGGTTTCTCTGAGCATGTGTGTAAACATTTAAAGTAACTATTTATTGTGGTTTACGCCATCTTTTGCGATACTGGTATTGCACAAGCAGATATCACGATGTTGATAAATTCTGAATTTATTGCACAAGCCTAGTGTGGACTTCCAACAAGCTCATCACTGATTGGTTGACTTAAAAAGGTTTGGGCCAATCACTACTTACTGATGATTTCTCTAACATGGTGGCATCTGTATCGCAACTAAATTAACTTAATTTTGCTTGAACTGTAAGTAAGCCCCTTTCTGTGTGTGACAGCACACTCAGTCCAGTTCTCATATAGGCGATGAACTCTTTCCACTGTGGAGGCGAACACGGGATCCATAATATTGTCTATGATGTTTTCATTATGCATTACAGGGGTTTATTATATGTTCTTTTTATTATGCATCTAATGGATTCTATATATGCATCTATATTGTATTGCAGAAATATGCTTGATTCCTGACTTCAGTAACAGATAATATGTGCCGAGGTCACCAGTAGGCCTGTTTTTGACTTTTGGTCTCGGTTTTCTTTTGGTACTTGAGTGTTTTTGGAGCCACGACACCTGCAATTCAGACTAGACAAAAACACACCAGTCTAATGACGTATTTTGTATGTGTTCATCTTCCCTTTCTGAATAATAAAAAAAGCCTTTTTGCCTTGAGGACAGAGAGAGCAGACAGCCACAGAGCCTAACAGGTTGTGTTTTTCCACCTCTCCCCTTTTGTAAAAGGTTTGAAAATTCATGCAGACTCTTGTGTGTCTTTTCGTTTCCCAACTGCACATTTCGTTTTTGGATGTCCTGAACCATCCCAATCTGCGAAGGCCGGACAAGACGGCAACACCACTTATACAAATGAGCTTCTGCTGTAGTGAACAGTTAATTAGGATTTTAAAGCCCATTAAAACACAACATAACTACATGAGTGTTATAAAAATATCAATTAATTTAAAAACAATAGGGTTGAATTGACTCTCGACGGTGGACAGACGATGCCCTCCAATGTTTACCGAAAAATTCCCACAGTAGACAAAAAAGTAGGTCAGTGGTCTATATTTAAGATGTTGGGGAGCAGTGCAGTGGGCGTATGTGAACGTGGGTGTGTCATTTCCTCTCTCCCAAGCTAAATTCTTTTGATCAGTGGGATCAGAGCGTGGGGGAGGTGGGGGAGCGGAGGGAGAAAACTAAGTGAGAACAAAGCACTCTCTTATTCCCGCCTGTCTGGAATGTGCGTGTGACCACAAACCTGTGTCAACACAACCCAATCGAAAGAAGTTTTCAACCGCATCCTAGCTTAGAAAAGCTGCTCTCCAGAAATGCCCAAATTGGACAGTTGGGTTTTTTGTTTTGTTTTCATTTTCATATGAAATTTGGGAGTTCCTGAGTCATTAGTGTTTAACCCCCCCCTCGACACCCAGCTCTTCTGTTAGCTGACTAGTCATTTCCACAGGAAGTCCAGACCAACCCAACTGTTTAAGACTTTCCAAAACAACCCCCCCCCCCCCCACTCTATCACTCCCCCTCTCACCAACGAGGCCCGCCATATCACAGAACAACACTAATTATATTCTATCCAAATCTAATCGTTATGCTCACTCAGAATCTCTTGATAGTCGCACTACGCTGGTAAGTCTGTTTAGGGACATTCCTCCAAAAGGAAAGCTAGAGATTGTAGATAAAAAAACATGTTTAAGTGAGAAAAACAAAGGCGGTGTCCAAATTCAGTCACTACTCCCCGGTAAGTGAACTATGTAGGGCCACTGACTGTATATGAGAGCTGGACAGAGTGAGTGTGAATGAAGTAGGGTTGGGCGATGTCCCCTAAATTGGCCGTTGACGATGTTTGCTGTCAACCATCGGGATGGACGATGACATCGTCGGGGGGGGGGGTATTTTTTACATTTTTCGGTTTTATATAACTCCTCTTCGTTATTTTGCTTTTTTCATTTTATTTCCCAACTAATGACTCATCCGCGATGATCCAGTATAAACTGAGGGAAGTGACTTCAACAAAAAAGTAACAAACAAAATAGAAAAGAAGTAGTCAGCTCTAGGGGTACGAGCTACCGAACCTAGAACCGGGTCTAAAAGTGTGTGTCTGAGCACAGCTCGGATCGTCAGCAGACACACAGCGCTTTGGGCTTCAAAGCAGAAATGTCGCTCAGTCCTTAGAAAACATTCAAACAATGACGTGGATTTGTGTTTCCAGTCGTGTCCCAACTAAATAAAGGCTGATGTTATTCTTACATGTTTAACGTGCAGCCAGCATGCAGCGCCACCCAAAGCTAATGTTGTTAGCCTGTGTTAGCATACTGCTAATCCTGGCTTTGTTCAGAAAAAGCACTGACCACACGGATTAAAATTCAAATGATGAGCGAACAGGTGTTTCATAATAACCGTAACATTATTAAAAGCACGTTTAGAAGATCGTCTCGTATATTACAGAGCTGACATGTCAATGAATATAGCCGCTCGGCGCTGTTTAACATCGTTTTGTATTGAATTGTTACATTCAATAAAGTTTGAAAAAAAAAAGCCGCTCGGCGGAATTTATATCCTTCCGGTTTTCAAACCCTACTGCGCATGTGCAAATGATGTATTCCGACGGAAAGTGTGACCTTAGTGAACGTTTTTATATTCTGAAAACATTTTTTCTGGACCCATGTACACGGTTGGATTCTAATCCGACCATTGATCCCATCAAGATATTTTGTACATGTAACCGCGGCTTATGGGGTCCACTCGCAACGTGGCGGAGGCGTGGCATCACGATGGTGGTCTCTCCATCGGGATGTCAGTCACCTATCACGATGGACGATGATATCGTCCATCGGCACAACCCTAGAATGAAGTCATTTCAGTCTCCATTTTTCGCGACACGGATGTTGCCATGCTGGAGCCAGGCGACATCCGTGAGCAGTGATTGGTCTGAGTCGTCGTTTCTGTGACAACCTCTCTCACCAATCAGGACTGGAGGAGGCTTGTTAGAACTCCACACCCCTCCCGCTGCAAGCCAGCTCAGGAGAATCTGTCAATCAAACGCGTTGAACGCTCAATGCAAGACCACATCCTTTTATTGAAGCATCTGATTGGTCAGTTTGTAACTTGAATAACTTGCATTAAAGAAAAAATAATCTGGTTAAGCAAAAACATGTTAAATTAAGGTAGAATGGTTATTAAAAAATAAATAAATGACTAATAGCTGTCAATTTCTCAATAGAAGTCTATGGGACTTCCCATTTGGACTACAAGGGGGGAGGGGTCACCCAGTCCAGTTCTCATATACAGTCAATGCATAGAGCATTTTGTTCTATTGTCAGGGGTGTCCCAATTCCAAAATCCAGTGTCTTGGAATTTTTCCAGAAGTCTCTTAGAAAACCTAGAGCGCATCTCATTAGATTGGCGAGTATAGACAATAATAAATTGTGTTTGAATGATTTGTTGTTTGGAAATTTTGATTCTTTTTTAATCATCCAAGTTGTCAACACCAGAAAACAGTGGATTCATAAATAGTCTTCATAAAATGTTCATGTTTATGAGGTTTTTTAACTTCAGCAAATGGGTGATGTCATATTCTAAGAAAAGAAAAGTAGTGAGGCATGTGAGCAAATAGCATCAAAATCCATGGCACTAGATTGTCCTGCACTATTTAGTCTTTGGTGGTTAGGGAGTAGTGAGGAAATGTGATCAGCTAAAGTGTAGGCAGCAAATAGCACACCTGCCCCCTTACCCAGCGCTTTTTGTTGTAGGTTCATCAATTGAGTGGCACTCCAGGCGAGGAGCATCTGCAGGCAAACTCCGGACAAACTCGATGTAGCGCTGGCCGGGCTCGTACAGCTTGGCGTTTTCGCACAGACTCTGGTGGTTGACCGGCAGAGAGACGACCTGAGCCTGCTGGAGCTGGAACCAGTTCACGGTCACCTGAAACACAAACAGGCGTCATAATCCTCCACTTAACAATCGTCAATTCCTTTCTGCTTTTCTATTGAAGCATGCTTTTCATTCCCCTTATACAAGTCACATGAGAATTCCTGCAAATTAAATGTGCAAGCTTACTGCTTTGAGGGTGAGGTCACACTGGGAGACTATCTCTCGGATTTGAGTGATGATCTCACTCTTGGTGTTGGCCAGATCGACTCTCTTCACTCCAACGTCGAGCTGACAGGCTTTACAGTGCTCCCTAGCTTCTTCTGCCTTCAGAGGAAAACCATTTTAACCTTACTGGCATGCATACTCAACATTAAAGTAAACAAAAACCACATGGAAGCATCAACTGTCTCTGAAAGGAGGTGTCATACCTTCTGCAAGGCCTCCTCCTCCAGCCTGCGTCTCTTCTCCAGCTGCTTGGCAGCGGCTGGACCCCCGCCTGCATTCTGTTCCTCCTCCAGACGACTGGTGGCCACCTTGGCTTTCTCGTATTCCTCCTGCCGCTGGGTCTGCAGCAGCCGAGCCTTCTTTAGAGCGTTGTCTGCTTCGTGCTGAAGGGACAGACAAAAACTTTCAGTTGTCTGCATCTCTTGAATTTTAGGAGCTGCAGAGTAATGGTCCAAATTTGTCGTTTTGGAGAATCCACTTACCATTTTCTTCTGCTCTCTCTGCCACTGCTCTTTGACCTCTTTCCTTCGCCTGTCCAGCTCATTTTTTCGGGCCAGCAGAGGCTGAATAGAAGAAAGCAGTTACTAATAACTCTCACTTCTGTTGCACAACTCTAGACAAAGTTTTACTTCAGCTTTACAGCAGGTGTTGTGACTAGTTACCTGCATGAACTTGTTGCTTTGGAGGATGGCTGCAGTGTTTAGTACCAGTTGACTGTATTCGTTATCATTTTTGAAAGCCGTCATGTAGATCTCACGGAACGGCATAAACTCCTAGAAGGAAAATAAGAACGTCTTGGCATCCATCCCGTCCGTCAGCAAAAAAAACAGGTGGAATTAGTGTTTGCTCACCTGTTGACTTGCAAGCCCCTTTGCAGTTTCCGCCATTTTGGCGTAAGTCTTTGCACACTCTATGTCTGCAAAAGGAAGACAACAACAGCTTAAAAAAATGGATCATTTACTGTAGAGTTGGATTACAAATTAAACTTGTCATTTATGTAAAAGAAAGGAAAATAAGGAATAATCGGATATAAAGCCGTAAGCAGCGTGCAGGTGCCCGGCGTTAACATATTCACTTTCCAGTAACATATAACAGGCAAAGCTTCAATCATGATGACTAAGCAAAATGAACAACATGAAAAAAATGGGAGATTGTTGTCATCCAACTTCAGGTTTAGAAAACACCCCCATCATTCTACAGGTGTCTCAACTCACCCATATTGAGCCGCTTCTCCACCCAAGTCAGAAGCTCCTTGGTGTACTTGGACCACGCTTTAGCATAGAGCAGCGCCGAATCGACTCCGCTGTCCTGCCGCTGCAGCGCTCGGTCCACCTCCTCTGGGCGAACCGGCTGAGAGGGCCCTTCGAGGACAAGGAAAAGGCTTGGACGAGATGGGCTTTAACGTTTCTAGCTACGAATGCGCAATGCCAGGCACTACATTTGCCTAGCAACAGGTGGGTGAGGGAGTGGGTAAAACCTAGCTGACCTAGAGTGTTGGTAATATGGGTCAATACCCTCTGAAGCCACGTAAAGCTGACACATTTCAATACAGTAATTGTTTATCATCCCATTAAAGCCCACAAAATGTTAAAAAACAATAACAGAATCAAAACATACATAAAAATCCAGACCCAACCTGGGAAAATGAGCATTTCTCCCAAAAACAGAACCAGACCACAGAAACAGTGAGTTTTATCCGTCCTACCTGGTGGATCATCTTTCTCAGGACCGGATCCTCCAATTTCCACAGAAATGTTCTCAAACGACTGGAAATAAAAGACATTTTTTTGAAGTTATACTTTTTTAAATGAGACAGGAGGGGCAGCATTTCCGAACTGAACCATGGAACGCTCTGCAAACATGTTCTTCTCAGAGCTTTGGCTTCCTATGTACAGTCACTACACAGAAAAACACAATAGCGTCAATTCATCGTTGATGAAGAGAAACCATGTTAACCAAACTAAACTTTTATACATTTTACCAGGATAAATGTGAGCAGTGGAATATGGGATTATGATGAAAACTTCACAAATGGATGGAAAAAGGATTTGCAAAACCTTCTTACCCTACTTCTTTTCGTTAGGGGCAGCCCCAACACCGATCCATTCTCTACATCTCCCATAAGGAAGTCAGACACTCTAAAGAAAAACGGGGACATCAAAATACAAATAAGACGAAACGGGGGGGGGACTGCACAAGTTACAGCTGCTTTACTCCTTCTGCTGGTAAACCAGAAAACAAATGTTAAATATGCTTTCAGTGTTCTGTCAAACTGCTTCTTGATCTACTGCGCAGGAGATCAGTTACTACAGAATAGAAAAGTTAAGACCCACTCCAGTTAAAATTGTGTTTTTGTTTTTTTTAATATGTTCTTGTGGCCTTTTTCTGATGATGGAGGACTTATTGCATTTCTAAGCACCTTTTTATTCAAATCAAGAATCAGGAGCAGACAAAAAAAATGCTGTTTGGTGATGTAGAAAATACGCTAGATGAGCTACAAGCTCCCTGCTCTGTTCCATTCTGACAAATGCATCCATGTACGTCTTGGCTTTCCTCATCTGAGCTGACATCTGGTTGATAGCTCCAATATTTTTGTTGCACCTACGATATCAGGTTGGGAGTGTGAGGAGGGGATGGAATCTAGCAGGAGAGCATGTAAACAGAGAGCACTCAGCTACAGGGAGGGGAAAGGAGGGCAAGGTGGCTCTGTTCAGACGGTCCCGCCCACAACTCAGAGGTGAATTTCTATTATACCATGGGCCAGGTATATTCTCGATTCTGATTGGCTGCTGGGTTTGCATTAAAAATTGATCACGCACAGGGTTAATGCACACCTAAAAACGACGTTCCGGTCACATAGCTTAAATGTTCTATATCCTTGCGCTGGCTTCTTTAAAACAAGCGGTAAAGAGGTGAACTTTTTCTCTGAACTGATGCTTTATTTAACATATCGTGATGATCAGCATAAATATCCCTTTTTTTGCCGCTGCAGTCGAGGTCCGCGGTTTAGCGGAAGCTTCACGGAAGCCCCATCCTTTGCTTCGCGTTGGATGGTTCAGGCTTCCACGGAGTGAGTCAATTCCGGATAATACACACTTCATCGGCTATTAACCCTACATGACCTACTGCTGCTCTGCATAAACTATGTCCTTTTTTTATTTTGGCTAAAAATGGTATAATAAGAATTAAAAGACCATCGGAAACGCTTTGAAAATATATTTAAAAAACTGACCGGAGTGGGTCTTTAAAAAGAAAAATTGGTCCTTTAAATGCATCAACTTTAAATATATTTTTTGCCTGCTGTAGGCCTCTAGCTTGTATTTGACATGAATATCCATCCTAATAACACTGCAAGAAAGATCACAAACAGAAAGAGAGCTGTATAAACAGCAGCCCTAACAACGTCGTCACACTTACACATTTCCAAACGTGAACGCCAAGGTGTCAATAGCTGTGTAGATGTCTCCAAAAAGCTCCTGTTTGTTCTCGCCGTTCACCTCCTTGAAGTTCACGCCTATCGAATCATGCAGAAAGGTTTGCTTAAAAAAATAAAAATACATGTTTTTTTTTGCAAACCCCTTTAGTCCAGAGGCATTCATTTCATCTATGATTCATCATCCTGTTCGTGACGTCAAGGATGCAGTCAAGGAAAATCCTTTTGAGTCATGCTCCTCTCCCAAAGATCCCAAAGAGTTCGGGATCCGCTAATGGACTGGAAATTAAACAACAACAAAAAAAACAAAAAAAAT
This sequence comes from Oryzias curvinotus, assembly GCA_023969325.1. Classification (NCBI taxonomy): domain Eukaryota; kingdom Metazoa; phylum Chordata; class Actinopteri; order Beloniformes; family Adrianichthyidae; genus Oryzias; species Oryzias curvinotus. Next base: position 12,232,831 of record CM043711.1, read on the forward strand.
TTGCCATCCAAAAACAACCAAGGTAAATCAGTGAAGATAAGCAGAAACAGCAAGTGTGTACATTTGGCAGTAATCTGGCCGCACAGTAGTTTCCTGCTTTAAGTCTAAACAGTGCTGACCGAGGACAGAGTGGAGAAAAAAAAACCCAGCGTATATAGGGCTGTAATTAGTCCTAACAATAAACTTCCTGTACTGACCAAGAAGAATGAAAAACAAACTACAGGAGAGATGCTTCAAAATGAGAATAAACATGCAGCAATAAATAAAGTGATATCCCCAAGCCTCATAGGTTTAACGTTGAATCAGGTTTCAAGCTTTGACATAAGACCATAGAAACAAGCACCTTCCTGATGAGAGGATAAAGAACAGAGGGAAAATTCAGAAGCACCAATTACCTACCTGAAAGCAAGCTTCCCTGTAATCCACTTGAACATCAGTCACTTTTGGTAAAAAGCCCGATTTTAACCCAGCAACATAAAATGTCCACGAAGGAGGACAGAGAGTTGATAAAAACAGATCCAATTTGTTCTTTAAATGGCAAAACACAAAGGTTTTGCCACATTAGTTAAAAAAAGAGTAAACCAACCCGGTAACATGTTGCCATGTCCATAGGAAAACCTTTTTATCCTCTGTGGAGCTTCGGCTATTACCAATCAAAGCCCCCGACTTCTGTGCTGCTGCGTCTCCTTCTCGTCTGTCCAATGACCCCCCCACACCAAAAAAAAAAAAAACTCCTGACAGGACATCCTGAGGTTTTCTGGAATACAATGCCACTACTTGCTCTGGCCCCGAGCAACGGTTCAAAAGTGGAAGTTACATCATCAGTGAGAAATGGTATTGTTTCATAAGAAAAGCACAACACTCTCCAAACACTCACGAAGAGTTCTGCTTTCGGGGATCGAAGAGAGCAGTTGGACGTGACAGTTTACACCAAGTCAAATTCAACGTAGTGTTTTGACTTTTGACAATGGAGAAATTCAATTGCAGGTTTTTCATGAAAGTTTCTTGTTATTAAAAACCATCAGTGCACATAGATGAGATATAAGATTTAAATATGCAGTAGCGTGTCATCCATAAAGGCTTATTATTGTGTCATTTCCGTAGCTCTTAAACTTTGTGTTGGGAACAAAAGTACACCGCTGTCTCATGGAGGGTCAAGACGTGAACTTTTCTGGCCACCTAGTGGCAAAAAGGACATTGAAGTACTACACATGAAATAAACATAAAACGATTAAATGATGCTTTGCTTTGATTTATTAAAGAAACATGTAGGAAGATAAAATCTGATTGCAAAAATAGACAAGAAGCACAGCTGACATTGGAAATAAATTCACTCCTGTCTAATTTACTGCAACAAATTTAAGAGAACAATATGCTTACTGTATTTTCCACACTACAAGACGCACTTTAAAGCCTTATTTCCTTTTTTTTTTTTTTATTACGACAGTGCGGCTCATCATTTGAAGAGCCTTCTATATATGTGGATTAATTATGGTTAATCCATTCAGAGAGGTGCACTGTGCTCCGGCAAAATGTCCGTCAGTTTTTTAATAGATTCAAACAAGTTTGGGTGTTTTGTAAATACGCTAACTTGCTAACGTGTAGTGGTGTTGGACTGCCCTTTTTAATGTTACTACTAAGGTGGGAGTTGCCATAGTGATTGAAACATTTGTTTTTAGCTGTATCAGTCTGTTTTTTTTCCCGGAACTTGCAAACAAGGTTGAGTGTTATAGTAAATAAGCTAATGCGACTAACGTGTAGTGTTATTGGACTTTTTTTTACATATTTTACTACCAACTAGGCTGGGGGTTAGCATAATCACAGTAATGTTTGTTTAAGCTGTATCAGTTAAATTTTTTTTTAAGTGTAGCAAACAAGGTTGGGAGTTACAGGTATTGTTAATACGCTAACGAGTGTAACAATAAAATTCTAGAATTACTGTGAATGTAGTTAGTAAAGTCTGATTGACAGACTTATCTCTGACTCTTTTGTCTCGCTTAATGTGGCTTATAGTTCGTTGCACCTTATAGTGCGGGAAACACAGTACACGCAGAGTTTTTTTTAAAATATCACAGTTTTTGTGTATATATCTTTTGGATATTAAATGCCAAACAGTCACACTCCTGCCTGAAAGACTTGCAACGACTTCATAATTGGCTGTGGCACATGCACACCCAGTAGCATGGACGCCTTCCAAAAAATGTTATTGAAGCTGAGCCCCATTCACATGCAAAGAGCCACCGCTGGCTTTGTTCCCTCCATGATGTCAACACTTTTCTATTAAGAGGAGACTTTTTGTAAAAATAAAAAAAGACATGCAGCTCCTCTGTGATGGAAATTAAGATGAGGTGTACCCAAGGAGATTGCTGTGTGGCAGCCCTGCTACAGTAAGAATGGACGTGGATTACAATCTCAGAGATTGGAGAGGATTTTTTTCAGCATGGCTTCCTTTGTGTACTAGTGGTATGCTGTACCTTTCACATATCACGTTTTTAAATCTTTGGTTGTAAACACAAGTGTTGGTACTGTAAAAACTCACAAAGCCAAAGGAAACCGTATTAGGAAAGCCCTCTGGAGAGCGTTTTTAGATCAGATTTTTAGACTGTGAGTGAGACAAGACGCAGACACAGACAAAGTTTAGGGCAGAAGACTGTCGAAGGGGAAGGGCGGATGAGATAGGTAGAGACAGAAAACAGGCCAAAGGAGAATTTGGAGGAGTAGCTGGTGTGTTTTACAGAAAAGTTGCCAACTTCGGTGTGTGTGTTTACAAGTTTAAGGGAGAGCCTGGTAATCTCGGCTCACCTTTGACCGTGGCGATGACGGTTCCAGCTGTACTGAGGATATCCACAGAGTTGAGACTCTGGTGTTTGTTGATAATAGCCTTCAGAACTCGCAGCAGCTCGCCCAGGCGCTCATGAACCGCATGATGCAGGCAGTCCTGGTGCTCTGGGGAATGAAAATACACACATTAATTGTAACCATTTCCGCCTATGTAAAAAATTTTACAACAACAAAAAAACATCAAGAACTGCTTATAGCAGTCGATACTTTTAAGTACAGGTACGTACTTTTCTACAAAAGTCTTTGATACATCTATGTTTTTACTCAAAACATCAGTAATGGACTACAGGCAACCAATAATTACAGAGTGGAAAACTGGTGGGAGTTCTAAACGAAGTTCAAGGTTTATTTCTCTTTTTTTTATGGCCAGATTAAACGTTGCCTTCCAAATTTATGTAATACAAACTTCTTAAAACCATGGTGTTTTCATTTATATTTGTAATCCAGGGTCATAGCTTTTAAGTGATCATCAATATAGAAACATCATCTCAATGGCACCTTTCGACCGTTTAAAGCTGATAACCCTGGATTTGTTATCTAGGACTACCGTAATCCAGTTCCTTTAAGGAACTATAGATGGAAAACCTGGTCCCTACTTGTATCCAGATTTTCAACAAATGCGACTTTACTAAATGACACATATCAAGCTGTATAGTACTTTTCAAGATAACATTTTAAAACTTTTTATTAGTCATTTTCAGTTTCTCTTGTATAAATTGATTAGTCGGCCAGGGTACACGTTATATAGATTTATTATATTGTTAGGCTTTATGGGTGGATATGGGCTTTCTGCAGGCAAAAAAGCCGGCAAACCTGATTGGTGATTAAATGTTCTTGAAATTCTTTTGAACGTACCTAACTTCACTTCCAATTTTTTTTCACATCACAGCAACACACAAGATTATTTGAACAACAGTTACTGCATTATCTACATGTAACAGGGCAAATAAAGAGGCTGTAATCTTTGTTCGGGCAATATACTTTAAGGCTCTGTGCTTTGCTGGGAATTGTGTCACCCAACACTTAGCTGATAAATGTAATTGGGTGTTTTGCAGTAAACACCAAACAAGCTGAAGCAACAGCCCCGCTATTAAATAAAAGCCCGGTTGCAATGATGCTCATTAACTGGCTGAAGGGTCACCGCGGAACTGTCAACCTTTATTGGTTTAAATTGCGACCGTAATGGTCACGTATGATTTGGGCCAATCATTCACAGCAATGGAAGACTGCAGGAGTTAATATCTAGTCCAGGCGGAAAAGCCGCAAGGGCAGAGACAGCAGTGGTTCTGTATAAGACAGAACCTTTAGGAGTGTACATAGAAGCACCTACACTTGCTTCCTGGAGAATGGATATCTGGTTGTTCACTAATGACAGCATGGAATCTTAAGCATGCAGGTCCATGTACTGGATGTGTCTTTGCAAAGAGTGAGTCAACGCCACTTGTAAAGGGACAAAATGCACTTTGTTATCGACTAACCTTGAGAATGTGCCATAGGCGTGCCTGAAAAATGACGTCACATGAGAAAAAACTAAAGGAGCAAATGAGTAATATTTGAGTAACATTTGTACAGATAAATGGGAACAAAAAATGTAGAAACAAAAGTTGGATATTTTGTCTCTTCCGTCTGGAAGAGCCTGCATTATCGTCACTAGGACGGATCTACATTCCACTTCAAGGCTATAATCACAGTTCTGCAGGTTGTATTTGTGATAGGTTTTCAACATGTTTTTCTTGGTGTTTAGTGGTTTTTATTTAATAGCGGCTTCTTGGGTCAGACCTCTTTGCAAAACACATTCAGGATGCACACAAGCGGTGCAGCAGGCTATAATTTGTGCTGACGATCGCCCCTGGATTAACCCCGTTTGGAAAAAGGGATCAGAGAGACTTTAGCCGTCACTCGTTTTGTCTTTTATTTGTTAGCCCTCTTTTTCGGAGCGGGACAACCAGTGCCGCCAGAGAGGCTAATAATGCCGGGCCTTTGGGGCCGCCACGACAATATTAGCAGAGGCCAGGGTTGCAAATGCAGCCAACTGACTGGAGTGCCAAAAAGGTGACAGTGAAGTGTGCTTATTGACATTTAGTCAAAATAAGAAAAATACAAGAGTCTTACTCATCTTAAATATATAATCTTAAAAAATAGGAAAACTTTAAACTGTTGGCTAGGTTATAATATCTACAGATTATTGACTGAGAGTTAAAAATCTAGTTAAAAAAACTAAACAATCAATATAGGTACTCAATGTCTAACATTTCAGATAATTATTCAACAATTGAGTACGATTTATTTCCAATACTATTCTTATCTCTATTTTTCTGCCAAACCAGGCAAGAAGAAATGTCAACAAGTCGTCATACAACCTTTATATCTAGTCATTCCCATTTCTGTGCCAGGACTAGATTTTAGTACGAAATAGTGCAAACTGAATTCCTGCTTGGAGCCTTGTCAGCGAGTTTATATTTACAAAAAATGTATACATTTTTATTTATTTCAAAACCACGTTTTTAGTATTTAATCCCCTTTGGTTCGTAATTTTTTTTTGGTACCAAGCATTGACTGTATTTGAGAACTGGACAAAGGGAGTGTGATGTCACCCTTGGTAAATAGCTTACTTACGGCTCCAACCAAATGTAGTCAGTTATGTCGCCATTTTTGTTGCGATACACATGTGGCCATGTTGGAGCCAGACAACATCAGTGAGAAGTGATTGGTCCAAGTTATCGTTTCTATGGAAACCACTCTCGCCAGTCAGGAGTGGGTTTGTTGAAAGTCCACACCCCTAACATTTGAAAGCGGGCTACGCAAAATCTATCAAACGTTTTGAACGTTTAAACAGAGACCGCATACTTTTATTGAGACATCTGAGTGGTCAGTTTATAACTTGAATAGCTTGCACTACACAAAAAATATCATGAAAATAAAGGGATTAGCAAGAACATGATAAAAACGGTAGCAGAGCAGAATGGTTATTTTTGACATGGTAATCTATGGGATTTTGGCTTTTTGAAATCAGATGATACTTCCTATTTGAGACGTAAGGGGGGAGGGGTCACTCCGTCCAGTTCTTATATACAGTCAATAGTACCAAGATAAAAATTGCTATTTTTTTATTTAAAAAAACCTTTAGATTAATTAATACGCTACGTTCACACAGACCTTGGCAATGTGCGTTCAAGCAGCCAATTCCAGGAAAGTCTTTGTAATTACACGTAAATGTGTGTTCCAGGTTTCTGTGGCGTTGAGCATCACTACTCAAGTTTTTCGGCCCTTTTATGGGGCTCTACGCACAAAACTCATGGCCATTGACTGTGCATTGAAAGTTAAACCAGTTGAACTTTGACCAATCAGGGACTTGGATTTGGTAGCGATGTATGGGTAGTGTCCTTTTTAAGTCACTTAAGTGCAAACTGTTTGAAATTTTTAATGTAGGAGGAATTAATAATTGCAGTTTGTGCCCGGCTGGAACATATATGACACTGAGTCAGTCATATATTGGAAGAGAACTGTGAAAGAAAAGATCTACACCACTTTGATATTTCACACCAACCTCTTCCAACTGTTGGTACATGCACTAGTATTGGGTAGTGACAGTTCAGTGTAAACAACATTTGCTAAAAGACAGTTCAAGAAGCTGTGTTGAGTGCATTCTTAAACATGGAACACATGCAGTAGCATTAAACTAAGCGCCCAGCTTTAGACTTTGGATCATTCTATTAAAGTAAAAAGAATTATATATTTTACAAAAAAGATTGAGGAAAATTAAACATAGATTTCATGTTTAAACGGCAAACTGACCTAAATCAACCAAAATATTTTGTTTAGATATAAAAAAGAAATAAATAAAGGTGGTGACAGAAAATTAAAGCAAAATATTTTTGCAATAGGAGGGGTTAAAATTCCAGTGGGAAATAAATGAGGCTGTATTATCCAAGGGATTAACATACAGCATCATCATATAGGGCATGTTTCACCAACCTACAGAACTCCATGCCAACAAACCCGCTTGCTAAAAACCTCTCAAAACGTCTCCACAGGAGGCGAGGAGTTCAGTTTTGTCCATAGCAACCACCCTCATTCATCTTCATTCATTTTCATGTTAAGGCCTTTTTTTGATTGCTGGGAACATGGTGGGGTCTTGATCCCATCAACCTCACATTCTTTTCATTTCCACAGAAATACCTGTACTGTATGAAATAGTCTAGCGATGGGAATCTGGGACTATTGTACACAAATCAAATGAGCCAACTTATAGGTAAACATCTGCGATCAGGTTCCCACAGCAGGAAAATAGTTGGAGGTACTTTATACTCTTCATAGCAGAGATGGTATATGTATAAAATGACTTTACTTGATTTCCCCCTCAAAAACTTGGATCCATTGTTCTTAACATAGCCCGTCTCCCCAAAGACATCTTGTATGAAGACCATTCTGGGTTAGACAAGCGCTCAAGCTTACAAGGAGGCATTTCAAATCCATAAGCTTTTAATAGGCCATTTTCATTTTAGATCCCATTTATGGATATTATCCTTTGAATGATAAACTCCCAAAAAGCCTAATCATCCCCACACAGCCTAAATATCCCATTCATCTCACCGGTAACTAAATCCTGGAACCTGAGGGCATCCCGCTTGAACAAGCTATAGATTAACGTCGTACTCAACCATGAAAGCACCAACAGACAGAGCAAAGCTTCAATCATCAATGGCAGTTGTGTAGACCATTGGAAATCCTGAAAAGCAGGCTAATTAGCACGACATTATGGCGGCATCCACCAGCACAGCAGGACACAGGATAATGTACAGAGACTGATTATTTTAACCCCTTAACGGCCGTGCTGGCTGTAGCACAAAGAGAGGAATACCGATTCCCTGCTGGGGAGAGCCCATAAAAAGCAGTTATTTTGGTGATTTCCCAGTAAGAATTAGTCAATCTGATAGAGATGTCTGCAAAAAGTTTAAAAGGGAATTAATGGTGAATTTAGGAGTCTGAGAAAATAGTGAGGGGGTTAGAGTTTTGTCCTTTTTTGGACGTAGCACTCGCTCTTGGGATTTGTCCCAAATTTACCCCTAAACCCCCACAGCCCTGCTTGGAGAGGGGGTTACGAGAGCGAGAGACATTCCTGTGCATAATAAGCTGTGGTGAATGAAGGCTACATGGGGATCAGACTCCAATTCTGATGAGAAGGAGGCTGCAGATCAGGGAGCTGCTCACAGGCTGCCAGCAACACATTGCCAGGTTTTTACTTCATCAGTGTCATGGAAACGCAACATTCCAGCCTTTTTTTTTTTAGGAGGTGGCTCATACAAGAACAAGGGATGGAGCAGTACTCATAATGAAACAGAACTTTAAATTGTTTTTTTTTTTAAATCTTAGTAGTAAAAGACTTTTGAGCTGACACTGTTGAAAGACACTAAAAAAGTTTAATCTAGAAGGGGGGAACGGTTTATTTGTTCTAGGCGTCAGCCAAACACTGATAGAGTAGACCTATCACAATGCAATAGGAACTGCAAATCTTATTTTGGAATCAAATCTATGCTTTCTTCTGAGGCTCAGTGTTCCCTCAGGCCCGACATAAAATGACTTGGCAACATTCCTTTGGCTGTGACCTAGGCTATGTGCAGTCATGCACTTCAAATCATGGAAGCAATCTATTATTTGTGCTTCAAAACATCTGAAAACACAGAGGTGCTTATGGCCTTGACTCAGTGTGTGTGTGTGGGGAATAAAAAAAATCACCAAACATGTCAAAAATGTGACTGCATTAGTCTGTTTAAAGTCCCCCTCTGATCGCTGTTCCCAGTGGTCTTTATGACTATGCTGTTTTTATCCAAAACCAAAAAACTGTCGTCTTCTAGGACACAACTTATCAGAAATTCACCTCTGAGTTGTGGGCGGGACTGCTGGTGCAGATAAACCCCGCCCCCACTTCCCATCACAGGCTTACCTCCGGCTCCAACCAAATGAAATAGATTTGATCGCCATTTTTTTATATATACGATTGCGCCAAGTTGGAGACAGATGCTGTCAGTAAGCAGTGATTGGTCCAAATGGGTCAGAGTCAACGTTTCTATGGCAACCACTCTCACCGATCAGGAGTGTTGGGGGTCCACACCACTACAGTTCTATCTCTCAGTCCAGTTCTCTTCTGCCGTCACTAATCAGAATGGAGCGGTCCAGGGAGTTTGTGGCCTATTGTAGCCTCTACGTCACAACTACGATCTTTTTCAAACAGTATATTTTTGTCTCCTCCTGATTCACATCGTTTTTAACAAAGAAATACTCAGAAATGCAATTTTATGATTAATTTCTTTATATTTGGCCTCCGTCATCAGGAAAATGCCACGAGAGCAAAAACACAATTTTAATTCAAGTGGGTCTTTAAAGGAACTCCTGACAAAGGACTTAACGGACGGAAGCCATGACCGATGTCAGTTAAAAGAAACCCTCATCTTTAGTCCTGCTGAATCCGGTCTCAGCTGGTAAACCCTTTTACTCACTCGTAAACTGGCTCTCTATTAGAATCTGGTTAAGGAAAAAAAGTGCTGCTGTTTCTAAAAAGCTTCAAGAAACTCCTTTGAGAGGAGATCCAAAAGTTCATCTCACTCCAAGACTGGATCACCTTTGTTTCAAACTGATTCTTTTTTAATAGGCTAGGGTGAAATGTCACATTCTTTAAAAGTGGCATCCCACAGTTAAAATTCAATCCAGTTTTTCGCTCTTTGTATGTGGTCTTGACAGAAAAGGTCCACTTAACCTTTTAACACCTCGTGGGGTCAGTGCAATGGGTGGCATCTCCTGATACGCTCCACCCCGGCATACTTCCTGCGGTCTCTGGTCCTGTCAGGGAACCACCCTGCAGTTCACAGATTAGCAGATTACATGCAGCGGCTAAAAGGCCGGGCAACTTTGCCTTCCCAGATCTGTGTGCGCCTAGTAAAGTAGTCCCCGTCGCCCAACCTTTGAAGCCATTTTTCCCATGACTGCCTGCACAAAGGGTGAGCGTTTGAAGAAAAGGACCCCAAGGATAGACACACAGCACCTTCCACCTATGCAGGGGGCTTTTTTTTGTTCTCTCACTGCAAGGCACTGCCTTTCTAAGCCTTGTAAACTTTTTTGGAGTAAAAATGGAAAAAAAAAAAGCTGCTAAAAATAAGAAACAACTTTTTTTGTTTGTTTCTGTCAAAACATTTCCCTGCAAATGACACATTTAGCATCAATCAAGACTTCTTTCTGGTCGGACATATTTGGACAAAGATATTTCCAGAGTCCTTTGCATATGAATGTGGTGGAGTGTGGAGTAAAGAACCCCTCCCAACACACTCCTTCATTTCTCTTTGGAGCTGTCTGTCAACGTGAGTAAAGACAGCCAATGTTTTTCTCTTGATACCCCCCCCCCACACACACACACACACACTGCAGCAGCAGCCACCACCTCCACCACCCACTGTTGATGCAAAGATCTGAAAGCTGGCATTCCAGCAATCCTTTCTTCAAGAGAGACTGCAGACCCCCGCCACCAACCACCACGGTGGAACGTCAAGCTGAAAACTGAGACTAGTTTATCCAACAGTTATGTAAAGCTTTGGAATTCTGGGAGTTTTCACTGAATGTAGAGATGAGCTCCTTTAATAGGCCTGTCAGAAAACAGGACTAAGCTTTGGGGAGTGAAGATGGGGGGCAATTGTGTTTAGAACAAGTGGGCAAGGTTTTGCTTTACTAGTATCCTAGAAATGGAAAGGTAGGCTTGGTAAGTTTCAAAATAAAAAGTTGAAAAAAATCATTTTTGACTTAATTCATGTTGTGTGAGTGGTGCTTTTTTTTTTTTTTTTTTTTTTTTTTTTAGCTTTTTACCTTCTTCTAAGCAACAGTTAACAGCTTAAGCAGACACACCCACACACAAACAAGTCATGTTTGTTGATCTACTCCAACTCAACAATAAGACACTCAAATGATCAAGTCAGGGTTTTTTTGTGACGAAAGACACTTACTGTTCACAATAACAAGTCATCATCCAAACCAAATAAAGTATTAAGAAATATAATCCAGTGTAAAAAAAGATGCTTACCTGCAACTAAAGAAAAAAAAAAAAAAGAAATCTAAGAGGCCATCTAGAAAATGTCTCAAACTAAACAAATGTTTTTGTGTGGTACAACAATAGATAAATACAGTTTTACCCTCATTCTGGCAAAGCAGTTAAACAAAGGTAATGAGAGAACAGGGTGTTGGAGTTCAATTCTCCAAGCAAAAACAAATGACCTTCCAGAGATTATAATATTACCAAAACTAGAGCTCCACTGCCAGAGGGTTATAGGAAAAATACAAGATTTTCTTCCACTATGCATGTCTGCGTTTTTTTGTTTTTCTGTCTAACAAGAACAGTTTGCGATTTAAGATTTGATGGTTTCATAGTAACATAACCTGCTCCATGGCAGGTTAAGCTTCAACCAGAAGTTGCCGGGGCAAGATAGCCAGGACAAAGTCATGCACCTTTGTGACACAAAAAAACAAAACTCCACACAAGTTGCCTCACTGAAATCCTTGGCTTTGTACGAATTGCCTCACTACTCCCAAAGGAATATATAGTGGGGGACTATCCAGTCCCTGGATTTTAACGCAACTCAAACACATGCACAATACTTTTTGAATCCACTGTGTTTGGATTTTAAAATACATATTTCTTAAAATGACAAATCGTTTAAATGCAATGCATTGTGACATAGATGTGCCAATTAAGTAAGCATTGAGAAAAACAACCCATGTTCCAAATTTCTAGGGCAATGGATTTTCAAACTGTCGATTCGGACACCCTGAAAAAAATGGTGAATGTCCTAAATAGTTCACCAAGTAGTGAGGAAATTCAGACAAAAACCTGTTTTGCATTAGCAAAAGACCCTGGGTAAAGAAAGAAGATATTCTTATTTTCACAGAGATTTTTGCACTTACTCCACTTCTCTAAAACATATTCAATCTGTGGCGAGTGAAACAAATAGCATAATACAAATTTGCTTTCTTACACCAAAAAGTTCAACTTGTTCAAAACATAAGAGGGAAGCTTATCAAGCAAAGCTCCCTGACTAGATCCCGCAATCTGCTCATGAGCAGTGCTGAGCTTAAAGTTAGTGTGTGGTAGCCATCGACAGCCCCCCTCTGGAACAAAGCAGCCCCCGCGAAAGCAGCAGTCATAACTATAAATCTCCCCAAAGCCAAGGACAAGAGGGAGCTCCCTTGGGTTCCAGCAGGAACACAACATGCAAATCTCCCAGCTCAGACGGGCTGTTAGACCTGACGTGAGCGTGGCCTTGCCACCTGTGTGCCAACATGACCACCACTGCATACATTGTGCAATACCAAATGATGGGTTTTAACTACAATAATAAATTGTTTTGTGTTTTTTTTCTCCTCTTCTCAGACAGAAGGGCCAAATGGAGCTGCCATATGTCACAATACTTACACTGCACTTTAATGCTGGGGTGAGGGGTACCCGACGACCAAGTGTAGCACATGCACTAATGCCAAGACAATATCTCTTAAACAAGGATGACCTAGAACAATTAAGCTAATGTAATAAATCCGCAAAAGGCAGCTTAATTGGGAAGATAAGTGTTCAGTATGATTAAATAAAGATCTGGTTTGTGAGCAGTCTTTTGAAGCTGTGAATGTTATGGGATTTTCAGGAAACAACCGAAGCTCGTTGTCTTGTACTTGGGACAATTTACAGTGACTTAAAAATAGGGGGACACAATAAGGACCATAAAAGGAGCTTTTTGGAGGCAAGGCAAAGTCTTGTGGTGCTTTACAGCGGATTCCAGGCTCAGTGGGATAGACTGTCCAAACAAAGTGTACTTGCAGCCATTAAGTAGGCCTGGAACGGTTCGTCAAAAGCCTGAGCACGGCTAATTTTAGGGCTGGTATTTCACAAGGGAGGACATTTGGAATATGACGGACAAAAATAGCACCAAAAAAAAAAAAAAGCTTTTCTCAGAGACCAGAAACTTTTTTCCCACACAGTAGAAACCGTTTATTTTTTCCCACGTTTTTTGGACATTCCAGGTACCACGATTGAATCGGAGAAATGACAACACAAGACATCAGTGTACCAACTGTACACTCTTTTTTTTAATGATTCCACATACAACATCCAGAAATATTGTGTTTCTTACTCCCTCAGTGGCCATGAGTACAACTGTGTGTTGTGGCCTGTTACATAATAATTTGGGAACATTTTTAGCAAGTACCTGTTAATCATTAAAGCATGAATGACGCAGTGACTGTAAGAAGAAAGACTTAACATCCCGTACTGATTAACCGAAGACACTGAAGCTGAAGGTACAGCTGACATAAAGGAGCATCCAAGTAATCCATTAACCCTGACATGACTTGCCATGACTTGGCCATGGTGATGGCATGCTTTTGTTGACGTGATTCCTCGAAAGAATCCAAGACATCAATACCTGAGTGACAATATGTTTGTCTAGAGAAGGCCTTCAAGTAAGTTTGAAGGCCTTGATCTGATCTGTCTCAGTTTGTCGTTATCCCATACAAAGTTTTAGAAACTTACAGAGCAGTTATGTTTTTTTTTAATCGTTTATCCATTCACAGTTCAGCGAGTGTTCACCATCAGCTAACCACCACAAGTTCATGCCTGTCTTAGCCACAACTGATCTTATGAGTAGATACGGGCTGTCTGCGGGCAAAAAATGGGCAAACTTGTATGGGGGATGCAGGTGGCCCACACGAAATATCATAGTTGTAGATCACAAGGTGATCTACTACAAGGCGCCAGTGTTCGGCAGCGGAGCCGCCGCCAGTGTGTGAATGTGTGTGTGCATGGGTGAATGGGACTGTGACTGTAAAGTGCTTTGGGCCTTTCGTAAGAAGGTAGAAAGCGCTATATAAGTATACGCCATTTACCATTTACCATCCTATAGAGCGAAAATGTTCATACACATTTTTTGGAATAAGGTCATATCAGACACTTAAAGAACTCATAAGGGTGAGGTGCAGGCATGTTGTACAGAGTTATTCGGTTTTAAAACCTTCCCAAACCCTGCACACTGCACAAGGGGCCCGTTAGCGTTGTTTAAATGTTAAGTGTACACTCCGTGCAGCACCCTGACTGCTAGAATTTAGGAAGTTAAGGAATCACAGAGTAGTTTGCGTGGACATAATTGTGCATGTGATTGAGGCATTAAACTTGTAATTATTTGACCATTATTTTTTTTTTTAATCTAGACTCAATAGATTTAAAACTGACCTGAAAAACCGAAAAAAAAAAAGAATTGCAAAGAAAGTCAGTGCAAGTGGAGAGGAAATAAAGACATTTAGGACTGCCATAAATGCAGATTTGCGAGAAAGCGTACATCGTCAAAGCTATTTAAGGGAGTTTGCATGTGAAGCATACCGCTTTGAAATGAACACTCGGTAACACCCTTTTTCCCCCTGAACTATTGTGCTTGTTTATTTGCTCGTCATATAAATTCTCCAGCTGCTAACACATTCAAATGGTGCGCATAAAACCTTTCTGCTAAGTACACAAGACAGTTGACAACAACAGCACGCTTCTCGGTCCTGAAACAGATCGGAGGAGTGACCTGCTGCTGAAAAAGCTCAGCATCTAGACCCCAAATACATGAAGATGAAGACATGCGAGTGCCAGATATTTACCATTCCTAGATGCCCATTCAACCACAAACACAAAGAGGCCACCTCCACAGCTCAACAGGTCTCCAAACGTCCTCCATGACCTCCTTAAAGACCAAAACGGCCTTCAAAATAATAATCTCATCAATTATCAACATATTCTCCTCAAGTGGCCACTAGACGAGGTCAGGACCCCAACCAACAAGAATAGAAATGCTTGTGGCATGGTGACGAAGACACGTCCTCCACGTCTTCTCAGGCGCATGCAAACAACAAAACTCGGTCATGTATCACTGACTCAAACTACAACTCAAAGGTGTCTGTGTAGTAATACTCATTTAAGGATGACATGTATTGCTAGACAAAGAAAAGCCTGTGGGGATCAAACTTGTATACCACAGCTATTCCTGACTTAGGAAAGACAGGTTTCTGCAAAAAAAAAAAAGGCAGATAGCAGAGAGCATGCCATTCTGGAGATGCCTCTCAGGACAATGGATGTTCGTCGCACATCACTGGCTGTGAAAGCAGCCACTGTTGCGAGGGGTACAGGCTTCGAAGTTGACCATTAGCTTTGGGTAGTTGGGGGGGGGGGGGGTGCCTCTGGGGTAATGGGAGGTTTGAACAATTGTGATGTGCATCAGTGACAACATAGCTATAAATTAGAAGGGGTATTTATATCCTAGCCCATAGCCACAAACTTTGCATGCTCTAAATTAAGGCTGCCCAATATGAGGAAAACTTGCGATGTGCGATATTAGTGATCAATACTGTAATGATATGACTTGCGATACATGATCGAATAGTAAAACAAAACAAATAAGAGGTTAACATAACTTAAACCATAATCTGAAATGACACTTGTCTACATGGTAGGCGGGCCTTACATAAAAGGGCTCCATTGGTTGACAATGTGAATGGGTCCATCCATTCGGTCAAATGTTTACAGGTCTGTATTTGATTCATTAAATACTTCAAGCTGCCGTCATATTGTTTTAGCATTTGTGTAACCCTTTAAGGTAACTATTTACCACAGTTTAGGTTGTCTTTTCTGATACACATATTGCACATTTTGATTTTGCAATGACGATAAATTTCAAGTTTATTGTGCAGATCTACTCTGAATGATGTGTGTCACTCACCACTCCATCTGTACCAGAAACCTGATAAGTACACTACATGCGCAAACTTTGCGAAAATTTGCCTTTCCCAGCATTTCCCAACAGTTCTCCCTGCTTTACAACTGTCTGAGACATTTAAAAAATAGATACCTCCGTTTTCGCACAAATGTATGCTTTCTTTAACAACGGAGAGCTTCCCCTGACTGAATGACAGCGCCCTGAAATAAAAGAATGGCACCTAAATCCAACACTGTATAAGCCTATGGTGTCATAACAGACAATAATAATCTCAACGATCTCACGCCATTCATCTCTTTGTTAGATTGTTTTAATTTATAATAGGATATGTTAATGGAAAAAAAGGGAAGGGCAGTTTTCTCTAAGGAGATGCCCCAGGGCTACTGCTGCCTTTTTTTTAAAAGCCAAATTTCCTGTTAATAATGTGTCTGTGTTAACAGACTTAATGTGTATGTTAAGTGGAGGTAACCTCATACACTACAGAAGAAAAGGTCATTAAACAAAACAAAAGCAGAAAAACATACGTGCACATGATCTTGCAGTCCCAATAAGTAACTTTACTTTTTCTTTTTCGTTTTTGAAAACATTAAAATAAATTTGCTCATCGTAAACATCGTAGGAGGGACTTATTTTTATTAACAATTCGAGAGATAGTCTGACCAGTAAATGTCATGAAGTGCTTAGAGCGGAAGTAGACGCATTTCCCGCATGTGGAGTACTGATCGGGTAACCGGTCCAGATTAGATGGTGAAAAAGCGTTAGCACTACTGACTCTATATGAGAACTGGATTGATTGAGTGAGTGTGGCGTCACACACACAAAATCACTCACTTCTGGTTCCTACACAATGAAATCAATTCAGCTGCCTTTTTTGTGCAATACAGACAACGGCGTATTCGAGCCAGACACGCTCAGTAAACAGTAATTGGTCAGAGTTTGTCTGAATCTTCACTTCTATGGCAACCACTCCCACCAATCAGAAGTGAGCTTGTTGGAAATCCCCACCCCCACCACTTGATTGCGGTTTTGGGAGAATCTATTAATCAGATGTTTTGAATGTTCAACTACAGACCACATACTTTTATTGAGCCATCTGATTGGTCATTTTCTAACTTGATAAACTTGCAAACAGAAAAAATATGATGAAAAAATAGGCATATCAAGAACATGTTTAAAGCAGGTATCTGGGCAAGAATGGTTATTCTGACAAATAAAATGACTGACTTTGGTTCTCTATAGAAGTCTATGGGATTTTGGCTTCTTTGAGCCAGGGGGTACTTCCTGTTTGAAACAAGAAATGGGAGGGGTCAATCTGTCCAGTTCTTATATACAGAGAGTGTTCATAGAAGGCAAAAAAAAAGGTAGCTGTGATTCCACAAAAGCAGCAGCTTCTGATAGCATCTCTTCAAAATAAAAAATAAAAAGCATGGATTCGAAGTTAAACAGAGTTCGTGGAATTTGCTGCAATGTGATCCTGCCTCTAACAATTCCTTTTTCTGCAATGCGCCCAACTTACAGCTTACAACTTACAGACAAAACAAGCCATCCTTTGGGAATGCCCTGCTTTTCAGAGAGCCTGCGCTCACTAAACCCATAAGTTATACAGTTGCATCAACTTGAAAATAGACCAAAACATAGTAAATGGCTAAAAATTTAGGGTGTGCAATGAACAGTAATTACAACTGAGGTGAAGATAAACCGGTTTCTCAACAATGAGCAGATAGGCCAAAGTATATGAGAGAAATGCAGCTGTGTGGTAAAGTAAGAACCTGTGCTCACATGCTGTGTTGATATTTAATCTGTGTCGAAAAGGACAAAAAAAAGACTGCGTCTGCATCTGATTTTGCTCCAGGCAGACGGGGGGGGGGTGGAGAGGGAACTGTCGAAACTCTAGGTGTACGTCTCAAACTGCGCCCTCCTTCTGCCTCGTGAATCTGCAAGGCCAAATCTCCGGCGCATGATGATTTACAGCTTTGATCTGCGAGCCGGCTGACAGGTCGCTGAAAAGTCGCCGTGGCTGCTCTCGGTGATGCTGAGCAGCCAGGTCAAGCACCTTTACTGACCCCTCTACACACACACAAAAACCTGGATTCCTTTTTCCAGAGCTGTGGGAGTCATGGCAGTACCAATGCAGAAAAAAAAAGGGGGTTGCACAACCGCATGTACCGTAACATTATCTCATCTACAGCCCTTCTCACCAGGATTAGCAAATCTAGACTCAGAAGCTAACGGCAAACATACCAAAGCGTGAATCAGGCCCTCAAACATATGTTTACGCAGACAACTCTTTACGCCTCAGTCTTAGCTCCTATCACTAAAGAAACCAGGTTTTTCCTCACTTTTAAAGTGAAACTGATTTGTTAGGATGGCAAAATGTGAAACCTCTTTTTCTGCAACGCCAAATGGCTGTCACCTTTAAAGAACAGACCTGAAACTTTCATCGCGTTCTGCCTCAAACGGATCAAACCAAACAAAAAATAAATAAAATTTAGATAAGACGGGTTGACTGACCGCGCAGCCAAGGCCACGGCACAACAAAACAGGTCCACAGACCTGTCAGTGTGTGCACACTGAGGTGAAAGCTTACAGTGTGTACACTGAAGTGGACCGGCAGCGACATTCCCTTACAAATCCCGTTCTAGCTGCACTAACGCCGCTTCAGCATTCCTGGGTCCCTTCCCCACAGCCACAAGCTCTGTAAAAGATCTGTAAAGGGAAGTGTTCTGCCTGTTTGGAGGCCAAATAAACTGAAAAAGGCAGCACAAAAGGCAGGCATTGTTTTCGGCGGGGACAATGATCCAGGATGCCTCCGCTCTCATGTGAAACTTAACACACCTGAGTCACTGCAAAGCCCACATCCACAATGGTCAACTGTTGTGGCAACAAATCATTAACAGGTTACTTCCAAAGAAATTTAATTAGCAGAAATATCTCGAATGCTAATAATAGACTGCTGGATTGCACTAAATCATGAGGAAATAGCAAAAAATGGTGAAAAGTAGACTTTTGTCGTTTGTGCCTACCTTTAGAGTTAAAGACCTCTTTGAGCTGCAGAAGCACATCAGCAAACTTGCGCACGTCGCTGACCAGCTGCATGATGTAGTTTGGGTCCGAGATGGACACATCTGGACTGTCCGAGCCGTCTGATCCGCTTTTGCTGACCCTGGAGGAAGTGCCCGAACCCAAGCTGGAGCTGGATAGCCGAGAGATACCCAGCGAGAGCTTGGCTCCACCGACGCCACTGCCTCCACTACCACCACCACCACCACCTCCCGACCCTCCGCCAGAGCTCTGGCGCAGCATGGCTGCGAGCATGCCCTGCTCGGTCCTGTGTCCTGAAATCCTGGGATGTGTCCGCTCAGTCCAAAGAATGTGTCACCGTAGAAATGAGGAGCGCTGTCAGACAGAAATGAGATTATCCATATGAGGATTATAATGGCAAGAAGCAACATTTTACCATTTAGTTTCCTGACAAGGATAAAAAAAATGTCAGCTTTGACACCTTTTCCTAAACTATAACAATTTAAACATAAAAACAGTGACCTTTATCCTCAAAAAAGTCAACAGCTAGCATCATGTGCTGTGTGGGTGGACAGCTCCATGGCTGTCATTTTTGTCACATATTTACAAGAGAGTAGACGGCAATTCTACAACAAATGAGTTGTGTTGACACAATAGGATGGTGACATAATGTACAAGCTGAAACATATTTTCACTTGTGGATGGACCGTTGAGGGTACATTTACTACGTGACTCATAAATCCCACTCTGACGGAATTTAGACGTTTTAGCTTTTTACAAATAAGCTAAAAGCTAGCTTAAAAACCGTAAACTTCGACGAAACAAGTTGAGGAGAAACTATTTAATTTAGTAAAAATGTTATTACGTTTGCTTAATAACAAAAAATTACTGTGATTTCGTGAAAATCTAAATTTAAAAATTGGCCAAAAGTAGGTTATTTTAGCAGTTTCGTAGAGCGAAAAATCCATATAAAGTGGTAATGTTTATTTGCTAGCAAATTTTACTTTAACCAAATATGTACAGAAAACGGGATGACTGACATACTTGCTGTTGGATTCCTTAACATTTCAGGGTAGCAACAAAGTGAGGTGAATTAAAAAAAAATGATAGTAAAAGAACAAAAATAATACAGTCCGATGATGGAAACCCAGAAAGATGGATTAATCCGCGGCCAAAACTATCCCCGTCAGCCGTAAAAACTTCTCTCTTGTTCAGCACAGCCTCACTGAGTTGAATCGAGCCGTCGCTCCATGTGATCCCGACTGTAACTTGTGATTGGTGAGTCTGCGCTCGTGTGTGTGTGCGCGCTGAACAGCTTTGTGTGGTTTGTTGCTCCGTGATCAACAGGTGTCTGCCGTCTACTTCCGTCAAGCCTTTCACAATAAAACAACTCATTTCCTGTGTTTCATTCCAAAATATATACTTGATTCAATTGATTGCAAAAATCTTGAATAAATGCTTCAGTTCATACATTACCAGTATTTTAAGCTATTAAAGTTCTACTCTAAGGTTCCTAATCTAACTTTTTTTGCTTTTAACCTGATTTTATATCATTAAGACCTTAATAAAAAAAAATTAGGGATGAGAATTGTAATTCCCTAGTATTAAGAAGAAAAATAAAAGTTTTTTTCTTATGTTT
Organism: Oryzias curvinotus; assembly: GCA_023969325.1. Taxonomy (NCBI): domain Eukaryota; kingdom Metazoa; phylum Chordata; class Actinopteri; order Beloniformes; family Adrianichthyidae; genus Oryzias; species Oryzias curvinotus. The sequence goes on from CM043711.1 coordinate 12,253,108, forward strand.
ATGTCAATGACTTCTTTCCTGCTTTGGAAGACAAAAACATCAGCGTGAATGAGTCTGTAACAAAAGGGCGACACCTGTTGGCATATATTGTGTACTGCAGTTCTATAATCCTAATCATCTCATCTCAGAAAAGCAGAAAAAAACTATAATAATATAAGTGACTGAATTTTGATTATATATTTATCATTTGTGTTCAGGTTCTCTTTGCCAGAATAACCACTATTATGTATAAATCAGGTAGATACATTTTAATTTTCGCATCACCATAAAGCAACATCCATGCACTTTTTTCTTCATGTGTTCTATTTAAGATAAGATAAGATAAAGCTTTATTGTCATTGTATTTCTATCCATATTCTATTCCAGTCTTATCCTGTGTATGTTCACAAGGGTTGCTAAAACCCACTCCAACTACAGAAGGGCAGTTGTCCAACTGACACTCAGGGCAGGTCACTAGTCCACGCACAGACCCAAATACACATAACATTTAGTCACTAATTAACTTATGAAGCATATTTTTGGACTGTGGCTGTAGGGCCTTAGAAAAAAAACTATGCATGCACAGCAAGAACCTTCAAACTCAATACAGAAAGATCTCAACCAGGTCTAAAACTCCTATGTAAGAAAGAGCATTTTCATTGCATTTGTACTTGTACATGTTGCATTGACAATAAAAGGCAATTTATTGAAAGCAGGGCCTTCTTTCTGTCAGGAAATAGTGCTAATCATCAATTATAGTGGGCACATGTGAATTTGTTTTCTTTATTTATTAAAAAAAACTTGTGTTGTGGTTGTTGTTTTTTTTTTTTTTTACCAAGTTTGTTTTACAAATACATTAGTGACATAAAAAACGTAAATTTAATGGTAATTTTGTCATTCATTTGTAACTATTACATTTGTAATCTAATCTAATTTCTTTTAAAATTAAACAATGTCGAAAAGTTATAGATTACCAATTGTCCTTTTGTTACCCGTCATTAAAATATACAACATTCATTTATACAAAAAAAGGCCTTTAAATATTATTAAATATTAAAACTGCAGAGATTGAAGCTAAAAATCTCAGTAGCTCACATTCGCCACTAGAGGGCAGTACTTTCAATTACAGAATTGAACATGATGGGAAAAGACAGGAACAAGTCAAACCAAAATTTGCTTTATTTGTTTATTTGTTGGTACAAGTTAAGGTTACAAGAATTTGTTAACTCATAAACACAATAAAATAGATGGAGGAAAGAAACACAAACTGGTTTGGCTAAAAGATGTAAGAGAAGCTCCAGGATCCATACCTAACGGCTGACTGTCATGACTTTTTCTGAAACCAGTTAACCTACCGGTATACTGTGAATGTTTGCAATAATCTGTGGGGTTTGAAATAAATCAAGAGATAGAAAAACATGAATAATCAAAATTCCTGCATTAAAAATAAATACATGCATACATTAATACATAGACGAATTGTATGATTGGACAAAATAACTTTTTTTTTACTTTATTAACAAACACTGTACATACAGAAAATAATATAATGACACACTATACCTTGTGCAAATTCGTTGGATGTAACAAAGTAAGAACACAAATCAATAATCTCAAATTATGAAACTTGCCAGGGGGTTGAATAACCAAAAATTTAATAATAGCTATATTAAGATATTAAAAAACAAACATAAAATAAAGGCACCTCTAACATTTCAAATGAGTCCAAGGTTTCAGTGTTTTAACAGCGTTTTTGTTAGTGCAGGATTTAATCCGCCGTGCATATACGTGTCATTTTTTTCTGAAACTATAAAATGCTGGATTTTGTTAGCATATTCATGTGTGATGTTCAGTCGTGATTACAAGTAAATTAACTACATCCATTTTCTTTGGGTTAGATAAAAGCTAAATGTTCATAGAATTATTCATAATCTTCACACAGATGGGTTGTTATAAATCGAGTTAAATCTTTCCAAAATGTCTGAGTAAAAGTAAAATTACAAACAAAGATGTGCAGAATGGCAAAATGATCACTATATGTCCAGATCCTTTTTTCCCCCCAATAAACTTTATTGCACATTTTTTAAATTTACAGAGAATGATAATTAGTTATGCAATAAAGGAACAGTTGCAAATATCAAACACACTTACAAAACTAACCAACAACAATAACAGGGGGTTAGACAAAATGTTACAGACAGAAATCTGATTGTTTTTTGCTTCTCTGAACTATTAATATGAACTCAGAAAAGAATACAATGAGACATGGTTTTCGTCCATAGTTTTATAGACTTTTATTTTGAAACCCACGGAAAATGGCTTCCGGTCTCGTCGCTCGAAGGCGGGATTTCAGACAGAATGACTGAGCATCAGCAGCAGCTTGACATGCTGTTGTTGTTGTCCCCGTGCAGCCTGGAGCGCCTCCACCACACTTGATTTGCTAGCTAAAGTATCGAGTTTGCGATTCTGTAGGAAAAGCTTCAGTGAAGCAGCAGCCATGATGGTGTCGAGCCAGAGCAGCAGCGCTTCGGGCGTTCACGGTCTGCTGCTGAAACTTAACCAATCTCTTTCAGACGAAGACCCGCGAGCTTTAGCTTTGAAATGTCACGACGTTTTCGGGGTTTTGGGGCAAGAGTGCATGCTAACATCCACCGAGAATGAACTTGGTAAGAGAAGAAGAAGACGTTTTATTTGAACAAAGACTTTTAAAAAAGTCACAATAATAAAATGGCACCAAACTCCGTTACCAATTAGCATGTTTTTACATTTAAAATACTACTACTGTTCACATACAGTATTTTTTCCTATAGTTACACCGTTTTACATGCATTAGTTTGCTTTTTAGCAGTTCGGCACACATAAACCACACAGATGACGTTCCATTAGGGTATATTTTCTGCACTTCCGGTAGAAATACCCCATAGTGTTGATACCTCTGCTTGGTGAACAGTGGAGCTCAAAACACGTGACTCTTGTATTTAGAATATGCCAACCTGAACAAAGATGCTGCAAATGTACTCTGTGCTAAGTAAACTTAAACAAAATATGTCAAAATTAGTCTGCAAATACAATTCTAATTTGATTTTCTGACATCTTGTTAAAGTGACAGATATGAAATAGCCATATCATGATGCCACCACCACTTTGCCTATCCTATGCAAACATAGGAAGACTGCTGAATCTCTCTTATGCTGAGCCAAATCAATGGCTGCAATTTAAATGCCCACTCTGATTATCTTTTGATGTATTTTAAGCATTTCTAGTGGTCTTTTATTCATGATTATACTGCTTTTACCCACCAAAAAAGTGTGTTGTTTTTAGGACATAGTTTCTTTCAGGGTGGCAGTAGTTCATTTAAAATTGGCCCCTAAGTTGTAGGCGGGACCACTGGGGCAAAGCAACCCCGGCCCCTCCTCCCCTCCCCACTGGTGAAAGCAGACAGCTTGTGGTCCGTCCAGCAAACAACTTCTTCTTTAAACTATATTTTACATCTGCTCCTGATTCACAGTTTGAATAAAGTAATACCCAGAAATGCAATTTTAACCGTAATCCTCTTTTCATATGTCCTCCATTATTCCAAAAAAATGCCACAAGAACATGTTAAAAACACAGTTTTCATTGTAGTGGAAGTAGCTCTTTAAATGAGCTACTTCCGTTTGGCCAATAGACATTAAAGTAAGTTTAACAATAACATGGCCATCTGATTCAGCTTTACAGGTGTCCTTGATGTTCTCTAAGGACCATGGATTGCTCAGCTTCCTGAGAAAATCGTTGGTATTTGAAGAGGTAAATTACAGGTATTTGTAGAATTATATATATATATAAATATTTATTTTACATCAATAGTTAATGTGAAGACGTATTTTCCAGCTGAGGGACACCCGAGTGGAGATTTTGGTGTTTTTGGAAAAGTTTCTGGACAAAGTTTCACAGAAGGTTAAAGGCTGGGAAAAAGCATACGCCACTGATATTAGAGTAAGTGTTTTAGAAGGTGTTTTTTTTTCTAAGCAATATGGAATTTTTGTTGAAAGACCTGCATGAATTTAACTTCTGCCATCATGTTGGTGTGTTTGTAGGACATGTGCTTGGCTGTGTACACAAGGGAGAAATTTGCCAAATGTAGAACTGCGGTCCTTGAACTTCTTATAAAGGTGGGTAAGATGTGAGAAAAACTACAAACACACCGGGCACATTCAAGAGCACGCTAAATGTGCATGCTTGAACACGCATTTATAGTTTGAACACCATGGTGTCCACACTGGACAACCAGGAAGGGGCTTCTTCTTCTTCTTTTACTGTTTACAAGCGCTTTTTCGCCGCTCACAGTTGGAAGTCTCACAAATCTTGTTCCAGGCTTTTTTCTTTCACAGCTGTATGTCAATATATGAAAGACTTGGTGTCATAGAATTCCATCCGGGCACAAACTGCAATTATTAATGTCTCCTCCATAATCAATTTTTAAGCGGTTTGCACTTTCGTGATTTAAACGTCACTACCAAATCTGTGTCCCTGAGTGGACTAAGTTCAACTGGTTTAACTGGCAACGTCAGTTCAATGCCCGCACGTTGTATGTGTAGAGCCTGAAAAACGTCGTAGAAACTTGCGTATCTATGCGGGAACACGAGAGTTTTTAATGCGAAAGCCTGAAATGCGCATTTACGGGCATTTACATAGATTATTCATAGGTAGTGGGCTCCTGAATGCGCGTTGTGAAGGGCAGTGTGACCATAGCTAATAACTTGCCAAGTGTGATATTAGTGATCAATTTTGCGATGACGATATGACTTGTGATACATGAACAATTAGTAAAACAAAAAATAACGAATACATCTTTTCCATTTGACTACAACGGTGTTGTTCATAGTTTTCTCTGATTTTATTCCATTTTTACTGATTCGACATGTGGTTTTGCAGAGAGTTTTATTTATTTATTTATTTATTTATTTTTTATGGTGGATGCCCTTCCTGGCACAACTCTGTACTTTCAAGAGGGGAGTTGGCTCGTTGCACATCCTGGGAAGTGAACCCAGGTTTCTTGCGTGACAGTCCTACAGCCGACCAACTGAGTTTTATTCAAATAAAATCATAATCCAAGTGACCCACAACTACACAGGAGGCAGGCATCTAGCATGAAACGGGTGAATTCGATTGGTCAACGGCGTGAAGGGGTCTATCGGATTGGTCAAATGCCTAACGGGTTCTATTTGATTTGTTACTTCAAGCTGCTATGACATAGTAAACATTAAAGGTAACAGGTTATCACAGTTCTAGCTGTCTTTTGCGATACATGCATCACACAGGCTGATATTGCAACAACGATAAATTATTGTGCAGGCTGCATCGCTACGCAATCTGCACTGGAAACCTGATCAGTACCCCACATGTGCTAATCTTACGTCACTTCTTCTTGTCGACAACATTGCCTCTGACATCACTAATATCGCGATGATACGATTCATTTTGTAGACCTTCTTGGTAACATTAACCAGGAATGTTTGGGCTCTGATAAAAGGGGTCTACTTGTTGACGATGTTATATAACCGATAACTAAAATGTTGCCTTCTGATCAAGTTGCTCACCTTTAAAATCAACACGGATGTTTCTGCAGGTTCTTCAAACAACAAAGGCTTCCAGTGTTTCTGCAGACTTCAGAATCACTGACATTTTCAACAGATTTTACGGCGAGCTTTGTCAGAAGTCTAAACTACCCGATTCAGGTGAGTGTGAGCTCAGCTTTGTCATTGAAAGGTTTCAAAAAAATGTCACTTGTGTCCATTTTTCTGCTCTTTTTTGCATTAGTTCTCGGTAAAATCTATGAGTTGCTGGGAGTTCTTGGAGAAGTTCATCCCAGCGAGATGGTCAACCATTCAGACAAACTCTTCAAGGCCATCCTTGGCGAGCTGAAGGAGCAGGTTTGCGAAGCAGATGACAGAATTTCTCCAGGCAGGGCTGGGTCGATCAAATGAACTCATCGATTGGAATCGATCCAAGCTTCATAAATCGAGCTTTCATGCCTTTCCTTTTCTGGTGACCTATCGCATAACAGCAGTAAACCCAGAGTCTGCTAGCTTGATGCTAACGTATAATGGAATTTCCCATAGGACGGCTAATGCTGAACACTCGTTCAGCCTAAACATACATTGCTGACTAAATGAACAGGAATTTTTCAAACTCTTTTAAGGAAACCTTTTTTAAAAGTAATATGTGGTCTAAAGCACAGTTTTTGCTAAAATCTTCTGAAATTAAGTGTAATGAATGCTACAGCGCGAGCTCCACCTAGTGGTCAAACTGAAACGCCCTCGAGGAGAGGCAGAACATAATAATCTGCACATTTTAGTTGGAGCTTCTCCTTTCAAGAAACCATGTAACACTGTATGGTGCCAACAATATCAATGGTTTATTATTTCAATAACTTTTACAGTATGTGAACTGTATCAGATTAATATGAATATGTTCAAACTATAGTCAGATTATTATTGTGTTTCTATACAAATATGTCTAAATATGTAAACCGTGTAAATTCAAAATTGAATTGAATCAATTCTGGAAGTGATTGGTGATACCCAGCCCTAATTTTCTCTAAAGATCGATTGTTGTTCAAGTCGGACTCGAACAGGAAGTGTTATTTTGTTTTCTGCACAGATGACGTCTGCAACGAGGGAACCCAAGCTTTTTGTTGTTGCTGGATGTTTAAGGGGAATCACAGCTCTCATGGTCAACTTCACTAAAACCACAACAGAGGGTAGGTGGAGAAAAGATGGAGCAATGTGCAAAACCTTTAACACCAAAAGTACATTTTTAAAATTAGGAAGTAACACTTTTTTTTTCTGGTATTCGTGTTGCTGCTTGTCCAAAGCTGCCTGTCAGTCAGTCAGCTTTGCTTGCATGACACTGCCATACATATCATATTTCCATAAACACACATAAGCGCAAAAGCTCATACAATTATGTACATCATGTCTGAAATATAAAAATTAAACAGAAAATTAAAATAAAAGTAAAAGCACCAAAAGAAATCTGGTCCCTAATCTAATGAGGTTGGATTAGGGAAACACGGAGGAAAAATTAAAATAAATTCATAAGTAACACAAATTCAAAATTGCTAAAGAAGCAAAATAGTCTAATATAATGCACTAAAAATAAACCTATGAGCAGTGGGCCCTCAGTTATCAGAAGTTTCTAAAAATAACCTGTGATTGGTGAAATCCACAAAGTAGTTGTCTTTATTTTCTAGAATAATTATAGATAATTATTGATAAGGCTGTAAAACGCCTCACTACACATGTTTTACACTTTTCTCAGACAGACTTTAAAGGCCTTCATAGATAAATTAGTCCCATATTATAGAATAAAAACAACATTCTATAAAGGAGACACAGCAAAGAGGGGATTGATTGAGCCGGCCAATCGGGTCACAGAACACAACGGTCCTCAGTCTCAAAACTTAGAGGCCAATTTCTGATGAGCTCCTGCCGCTCTGGAGAAACTATGTCCTGGAAATCAACACAGATTTTTATTTTATTTTTGCTAGAAGTGACATAATCATAATAAAAAAAACCAGTGGGAACGCTTTTAGAATAGATCATCAGAGTGGGATTTTAAACACAGAACTATGAGGTAAGGAAAATATTTATAGGAAAACTTTTTTCTCATCAAACCATTGGAAGTTCTCTGCTTGATAGTTATTTTAGAATAATGTTTTTTAAATGATGTTAGGCTTAAAGGTTTTCACTCTTTCAAGATTTTCACTATTTGGAAATTTGGAAGTTAGTACTGCAAGTGTTACTGTTTTTCCTATTTAGCGTTTTCCCATCAGTCAAACAGCTTCCTTCAGGCCTGGGCTCTCTCTCTACTCAACTCTTGCTTTTTTGGTGTCAATATAAAACACGAGTTTGTTTCTGATACGCAGACCTGGAAACATCCAAGGAGATTTTCCAGTATGCCTTGAAGGCCATCAGTCCACAGGTACGTTTTCAGGTTTTCTACTCTTCTGTTTGTTAAAACGGCCACACAGAGTGACGCACTGTTGTTTCTGCTGCAGATGGAAATGACCCGCTATGCCGTCACCTTTGGTAAAGTGCTCCTGTGCTGCTCTTCTTTTGGGTAATATCAGAAAGTTTCAGAAGGAACAGTGTGTTGCTTGCTGCTTCTCAAACAGCGGGCCTCAGGCTGATTGGCAGACATGCAGCCCAGTTCAGCAGCTGCCTCATGGAGCACCACCGAGCTTTGTTTGACACCATGTGCAAGCTGTGTGGTCACATCAACGGCGAGATGAAGAAGACCAGCTACTATGCTCTGGAAGCTTTTCTCAAACAGGTAGAGCTTTTTTCAAATCTTTCCTTCTTGATTTCTTTTGCCTCTGAATGCTCACCCCCTGCTTTGCGTCTTTCTTCCAGGTTGCAATTTTGGTGGCTGATAATATAGAAGAGCACAAAAGCAAGTTAAAGTTCTTCATGCATAAGTTCTGCAGCATCATTAAAACCATGGAGTCCACATACAAAGAGCTGTCGATTGCCATACGGGGATATGGATTCTTTGCAGGGGTGCGTTTCCTCGCCTTCTCTCATCACTTTCTAGTCCAAGTTCTGCATCACATTTTTCAGATTACACCTGTTGGTTTTCCTCTTGCAGCCATGCAAGAAAGTGTGCCCACAAGATGTGGACCTGATGTACACGGAGCTTATCCAGCGCTGCAAGCAGATGTATCTGACGGAGTCTGACGGGGAGGACGACAGCTTCTACCAACTGCCTAGCTTCCTGGACTCCATAGCTAGTGTCATAGTCCACCTGGACAAGGTAACAGACCCATCGTTATGGAGGGATTTGGGACTACACATGATGTGTAACGCCTCCTGCCCCCAACTTTAGATTCCAGAGGTGTATACTCCTCTGCTGGAGCGGCTGCTTGTTGTGCAGATTGACAGCTTCCCTCAGTACAGCGAGAAGATGCAGGCAGCCTGCATCAAGTCCATCATTAAGGTGCTGGTGGCCATGGCCTCCAAAGGGCCTGTTCTGTGGAGTTTCATCAGCTCTGTGGGTACGTGCATGGGGATTATTGTGCTAGTCGTTTGATTTTCATCTACTAGTCTGTAGTTAATATTGATTTAGACCTGAATTGTGCATAGAAAATAAGCATTTCTATGTTTGAAGGTTGTGTTTATTTGCTTGTTATAGTAGCAACAAAAACACAGATAAGCGGTTTAATGAAACTATTTTTGTAAATATTTAAAATAAAATGAACTGTATAAAATGAGAATAAATATTTATTTTATAATATTTATGCTGTGAAAGAAACAAAGTTTGAATATAACAGCCAAATTCCTAATTTTCTCCATTCCAAAACCAACTTTGCTTAGTTTTTAAAGAGTTTTTATATAAATAATAATATAAATTTAGCAACACAGGATCTGTACCAAGCAGGATGCACAAAACTAAAACTTCCTTCTTTATTTTGTGTTTGACAGCTTTTGTTTGATCTTATGCTGCATAAAATCTGTGATTCACTTTTTTTTTTCTCATTTTAGTGCATCAGGGCTTGATTCGTGTTTGTTCCAAGCCTGTAGTCGTTTCTGAGGTCAGTTGCCTTTTTAATTAAATGGGACAATTTTTTTAACATTTTTTCGGTAACCAAACTTCCCCTGTACACAAAACAGAGACAAAACAAAAACGGAAAACTATTTTTTTTGTCTCTTTGTCTTTGCAGGATGCTGAGTCTTCCCAAGTTAGAACTGGAAACTGGAAAATACCATTAAGTCAAAACTACCTCCCTCTTTACAGAGGGCTCTTAGACTGTGATCAGTTAAAGGTGCTGTTCCTTTTTTTCTTGTTTTCATTCTTAATCTTTTTGTTGCTTGCAAATATTTATACCGTTGAATGACTTTTTACCTTTAGAAGCTTTTTTTAATTGGCTATTAAAAAAAAATCTGTTTTATTGGTAGAAATGGGTCAGTAAAAACTAAATCTATCACTAGTTTGATGCAGTTTCTCTTTTCTTGTGTTGCTCTGCAGGATTCTGGGTTTTTGGAAGGAGCTTTTGAAAGTCAGAACGCTGCTCTGGGGTCTTTGAGTCGCCTTTTGTACGACGAGCTGGTCAAGTCCATTCTTCGTATTGTGGAAAAGCTGGACCTGTCTGTGCAGAAATTACACGGGGAGGAGGTGAGACGTCTGTCTGCATGTTCCAGGTTTATGCTGAATAAAAAAAATTGGAGTTCTTGTCACACCTGTAGGCTGCTTGAAATAATTCTCTGGATTTAATACATTTAAGTAAAACAGTAAAGGCTGTATTATATAATAGCACTTTTATATATCTTGCTTTAAAGCCCAAAGCGCTTTACAGTCCCATCCACCCACACACATTCATACATGGCAGCTCTGCTGTCTTACAGTGACACCCACCTGCAACTACCAGGAACAATGTGGGGTTCAGTGTCTTGCCTGCGGGCAAGGCAGGAGCTGAACCTCTGATCCTCCGATCGTGTGTGGCGCTGGTGTTTGATTGTGCATGAATGTCCAGGTGATGGTCAGAGGGACCGTAGGCACGAACTTGTATGAATGAGGAGTGAATGAATAATGGACACATTGTAAGCGCTTTGAGCCTTTCCATTATTATTATTATTATTTTATCAACAAAAACTAAAGGGTGACCAGAGCTTCAGGTTTATGTCAAACATCCACCAAAGGGCAACAAAAAGATGTACATTTTGAGTAAACTTTGTTCTCAACCATCAGTTTCCTGCAAAATGGACATTATGTCTGTACATCTGAATGTCCGTGGCCTTTTTGGTTGGAAGGAAAAAGAAAGTGAGGAAACCTGCTCTGTTGTTTCTCAGACTCCAGATGACGCCGCCCACATCCTGCCTTCCTCGGACCCCACAGCTCACCTCCTGCCCAACAAAGTCAAAGACTTCACTGCCTTCATCAACCTGGTGGACTTTTGCAGGTACTTTCTTCCTCGGAAGTGGCAGATCATAGCTGGAGGGTTTGGATTTGTCCTTGTTGTGTGATGCTTGCTGAGCACGTCCAGTCTGAAAACGCCAGCAGATCATAGCCTTTGACCTCAAGCTTGGCATGTGAGAGCGATAAACGCGGGTTCCTGAATGCGCATTTAGCGATTGGTGTTCACACTGGACTGTCGCTACCCGATGCTAACGCATGTCCACCACCTACAGTTGGAAGAGGCTTGGTGTGAAATGTCAAAGCGGTGCAGATCTGGTGGATTTTGCTCCAGGCTTTTTCTTTCACACCTTCTAATCTGATATATGAAAGACTTGGTGTCATAGAATTCCAGCCGGACACAAACTGCAATTATTCATTTGTCCTCCATCTATTGAAAATTGATCATGGACGCCATCCATCCATCACTACCAAATCCAAGTCCCTGGTGTGTGAATGTGTATGAATGTTGCAGTGATGGTGAGAGGGACCGTAGACGCGAACTGGCAGCCACGTCACCAAGTATGACTGAGGAGTGAATGAATAATGGACACATTGTCAGCGCTTTGAGCATCTGGAAAGCGCAGATAAATCAAATCCATTATCATTATTGTTGGTGTTTGACCTGGTTTAACTTTCTTTGTGAGTTCAGTGGCTGCGCGTTTTGTACGTTGAGCCCATAAATGGTCGTAAAATCTTGTGCAGCTACACACAAACGCGAGAGTTTTGAACGTGGAAGCTCGAAATGCACATTTATGTGGGTTTACACAGAGCATCAAGGTCATAGATCACTCGGTGAAGCAGTAGAGCGAGTTCATCCACAGTTGTTTCTACAGGCATATCGTAGGCAGCAGGTCGTAGCAAATACTTAAACAACATTCTAGGTTAAGTAAAGTCAAAGTAAGTGAGATGCACTGATGCAGGCATGTCGTACGGACTTTTTATTTTTTTAACCCAAGTGATAAGTGCACGGTCCTGGCAGCCGAACTGTTAGAAATTAGAAAATGAGACAAACGTAACGTAGCCTCTGTGATCATCCTATGGGCACGTACCACATGCACCACAATGGTACATTCCATTTTACGACAGTCTTGTGCCTACCTTAAGATACAGCCACTCTTCTCTTTGGTTTTACTAGTTCATCTATCACACCAAAACATTGTCATTTTTTAACAATAATAGATTTTCTTCAATTCAATTCAATTTTATTTATATAGCCCAATATTCCAACAATAGTCGTCTGAATGGGCTTCGTACCTGTGATTGGAGAATAAACATGAAGGACTTTCTCCCTCTGCAGTGATCTGCTGCTGAATAAACACATGGAGTATTTCCATTCCTGGGTGTTTCCTTTGAGCCATGAGCTTATCCTTCACTCCATCCGAAATCCTCTCATCAGTGGCTTTTACAAGTTGCTCTCTGTGACCATGAAAATCACCAAGAGAATCAAGTACTTTCAGGTAAAACAGTAAATCGGTTCAGTAAATCCTACATTTGAAGGCGTTTGTTTCCTTTACTTTAGGTCTAAATGTTGTCTGTTTGAAGAGCTAAACATGCTGTAATATGAGGCATATGCAGTGGACTTTTACTGTTTTTTATTTTCTTCTGCAGGGATTTGGCCTGACATCAACCTCAAGCTCTCAGAATGATCCAGTGAAAAGCGCTTGTTTTGCTCTCTTCTCGAAGTTCGGAAAAGAGGTTCCCTCTCGTTTGTGAAGTTGCTTGTTTGACAGAATAAATGGAAGAAGTGTTTTGGGCTGAGAACATCGGCTTTTTCCCCCTTCTCCAGGTGTGTGTCAGAATGAAGCAGTACAAAGACGAGCTGCTGGCGTCCTGCTTGTCCTTTGTGCTTTCGCTGCACCACAGTATCGTGGCTCTGGACATTAAGGCCTACTGTCCCGCCCTTGAGGTGGGGTCCCTCCACTCACACGGATGTTTGCTACATTTGTTTATGTCTATTTTTATGTGAATAACCTAACATCCAGATGATTGAAACTATTTTTTATCCAAGTGGAACATCTTGTTTTGATGGTGAAAATCAGAAATATTGAGTCTGATTCCGTTTAAGCCGAAAACCGTAATTTGTTCATGTTATTTGATGATCCGGGCTAAATTTATACGATCTTAAGACATTTGTTTTTTGTTATCAAATTATTTTAGTTGGATGTTTAAAAGGGCAATTGTGTTTTTTGTTTTTGTGTGTAGACGGCTTTAAAGTTAGGTCTAAGCCACGTCCCCCTGGCCAGTGCAGCGATCGACGCTCTTGAGGACTGGTCCTTGCGTCTCCCTCTGGACACAATGCAGCCCGTCTACACGAACGTCCTGCCTCTCCTGGACTGGTACCTAAAAACCTCCTCCACTGACAGTAAGATGGAGGATTACTCCTGTCAGCGTTGCGTTTTTTTTTTTCTTCATGATCCCAGCCAAACTAAATACGCCGTTCAATTTAGATCAAGATGAGAACAAATGGGAGGTGATGTCATCCCTCTCCTCAAGAAGTGACAGAGGATACAGCAAAGTGATGACAAGGCTCCTGAAGAAATCCAGCCAGCTGTCTGTGGTAATGGTGCACACATTTTAGTAAATGTATCATGATGTCCATCCTAAAAGCAAATTGTTTAAATAATAGAATAGAATAAAATTACGGGGAATTACCTTGTTACCATAGCTCAACTAAAATCATCAGATAGATAATAAACAACAACATAATTATTGTCTAGTGTCTATGTCTATATTGTGGAGGCTGATAGCTGACAGGAAGAAAGATCTGTGTTAATCTGACTGAAGGAGCTCCTCAGTGCAGCCTCAGTCTCATGCAGTCGATGATGAAGAGGATTGTCCATGATGGATTCCAGTTTCTATAACATCCTCCTCTCACCTCCACATTCACAGACTTTAGGCCGCAGAGAAATAAAATACAACCTACATTTATTTCTGTTTGATTTGTAATCTGATTCTGAAGGAAGTTTTATTTTGGAAAACTACCGGATTCTTTCCACCACCTCCCACTCATTCTAGACGCATGTCAAGTCACACGGTCATGTGTTTGGGGTCGGCTGCTCCGACCACAAAATTGAAACCCCCAAAGCTAGCAAAGTTAACAAAAAACAAACTTATTTGGAAAGTTTATTTTGCCAAAAAAGAGCCAAAAATAAAATGGAAGAAGAGCTTTGAACTTCAAAATAAACCAAATCTGCATTTAAAATACAAAAACCCAGAGTCTTTACTCTGATTATGCATTTATTTAGACATATGTTCCCAGACATCATAAAAATGTATAATATTCAGCAACCGGATCTCTAATGTTAAATATTATGCGTAAGAATAGCTAAGACAGAGCTATGGTAAAAGACAGCCTACCATGGCACCTTTTGGGAAATAAATAAATGCTTTGAACTTAAAAATGGCAGAATCACAAACAAAATCTCTGATGTGTTTCTTTTTAACACTAATTTAAGGATTAAGTCCAGTTCTTGTACGCTTTTTGTCTCAACTTTTACATTCACTTTGATGCAGCTGTTTCCTGCAGAAACCCTGAGTCATAAAGTTCTAAGGTGGATGCTTTCAAAAGGTGCGTGACCTTTTGTCCATCTTGCAGGAAGATGCTCCCCTCACTAAGGTTAGACTCCGAGTGGTGAAGCTGCTCGGCCATCTGGGAGGGAAGCTTAACCGGAACCTTGTGACGGGTATGTGTCTATACAAAGACCAGATCTGCAGGATTTGTCAGCACTTTGGAGAAACGCGATGCATCTTATTATCGGTCTGCAGTTGTCTCCTCTGAAGAAAAGATGAAGAAGTTTGTCGCCTGGGACTCTGAGAAAAGACTCAGCTTTGCGGTTCCTTTCACCGATATGAAGCCGGTCATCTACCTTGATCCATTTCTGCCTCGCATCAGCGAGCTGGCTCTGTCAACCAGCGATCGACAGACCAAAGTATGTCAGTCAAATGCCCCCTTTATAGCTGTCCTCGTCTCTGCGGTTCAGGAACTTGTCCAATGTTCTTTTCTCTGCAGGTAGCAGCCTGTGAGCTGCTCCACAGCCTGGTGGTCTACATGGTTGGAAAGAGCGCTCAGATGGTTGAAGGAGAGAACAAACTACCACCTATGTACAAGCTGCACAAGAGGCTCTTCCCTGTGCTGCTGCGCCTGGCTTGCGATGTTGATCAGGTCCGTCCATCAAGCGGACCAAACTCCCACACGGCCCTAAACATTTCAGACTAAATCAGACTTAAGAGGACTTTCATTGTCATTTAGAAGCAGGAGAAAACTTTCAATTACCGTAGCTTTCATTTTCTCCCTTTCAAATGAAAAGCATCTATCTGCTTCGAAATAGCAGTTTAAGAGCATATTGCAGTTATTTCAGGAACCGCCCTGTCTAAACACATCTTAAATGGAACTAAATATGGAACAAATGTTCTGCAAGTACCTTACTCTGATTATCATTAAGACCTTTGTGGAACACATTTTAAATCGACACTGAATGAAAAAGAGAAAAAAAAATTCCTGAACAAACCTGAAAGAAGAGCTGTTTGCTGCCTCAAAAATGCACCCAAAAAATGGCATCAGAGGAAAACTAGTCAATGGAGTTTATGAATTGATGTTGCATCTTAGTAAAAATCAATTGAAGATGATAAAATATAATTGTTTCAAAAACAGGCCCCTTAGGTATAAGTCCAAAATTCTTTCCCAGTAACTGGTTCCTAAAAAATCTGCCAATCGGGTAAGAAAATTATTTTTTTTTTTTGAAAAATGTTCTAATTTTTAAACTAGTTAGTTATTTTTCTCAAACTAAGATTCTTTTGCTATTGAAGAATTTTCTTCGGAAGATTATTTTTCTTCCAAGACAGAAAGCAAAACGTTTTTTTCTTTTTTTACATTTTTTTTCTGCTTTCTGAAGTTTCTGTTTTTGCAGTGCTGCTCTAAAAAGAGCTCAAAATGATCTCAATCTGTGAGCACATCCTGCTGAAATATTTTTTTTTTTTGTATGGATAACTTAGTGGCTTCAAAATGACTTGCGTCGGGCCAACAAGCCTGTCAGATGTTAAAATCTGCCCTGTCATGATATAACACAGTAGAGCTGATGGCTCCTAACTGATTTTCTCTTCCAGGTCACCAGGCAGCTTTTTGAACCTCTGGTCATGCAGCTGATTCACTGGTTCACCAACAACAAGAAGTTTGAGAGTCAAGACACAGTAGCTGTTTTGGAGGCCATTGTGGTGAGTGATGATGCTGTACGACCATCTCAGTTGCCCCACCGGCATGTTTATAAGCTACATTTGAACCCTTTTTTTTAAATTATTGTTCAGGATGGCGTGGTTGACCCCATGGACAGCACACTGAGAGACTTTTGCGCCCGCTGCATCGAAGAGTTTGTCAAATGGTCGATCAAACAGACCACCCCCAAGCAGCAGGAGAAGAGTCCTACTAACATGAAGTCCTTGTTTAAGCGCATCTACAGCCTGGCGCTCCACCCCAGTGGGTTCAAAAGGCTTGGGGCTTCTTTAGCATTCAACAGTATCTACAGACAGTTCAGGTCCGTCGTTGCTTTCATTGCAGTTTAAGTTCAGCTTTACCTCCACATTGCTGGTTTAACTGGACTGTTTTTGATGTCACAGGGAGGAAAACTCGCTGGTGGAACAGTTTATTTTTGAGGTTCTGGTTGTTTTTGTGGAAAGTTTGGCTCTGGCTCACTCGGACGAGCGATCTCTGGGTAAATGTTCTTTCAAATCTGCTCTTTAGATCAAACATTCAGGCTTAATTTCAGCTGTAAATATTATCCTGACATAAAGGTAGAGAAAGTAAATGGACAACAATAGATGTGCAGAAGTGTTCATAACTTCTGGGTTTTTTCTGCACAATAATAATCAAATGCGCTCTCTTTACTATATGTCAGGAATTTTTCTTAATGTGTATTTAGATAATTGCATTAAATAGAATAAGCCGCCTCTGTAATGCCCTTCGGCAACATGTGGAAACGCACACTTTGGGCTTCCACGTTCAAAACTGTCCTGTTCATGCGACCATTTTTGGGTTTTGCCTACAAAACGCGCGTTGAAAGTTAAAATCAGGCTGAACTTTGACCAATCAGGGACTCGGATTTGGTAGCGACGTATGGATGGCGCTCCTTTTAATTTATTAGTGCCAACTGTTAGACAGTTGCTCATGGAGGAGAAATGAATAGTTGTGGTTTGTGCTCGGCCGGAATTATGACACCAAGTCGTTCTTATGTCAGAATGGAGCTAAGAAAGAGAAAGCCTGGGGCAAGATTCATTAGATTTGCACCACTTTGACATTTTGCACCAAGCCTTTTCCAACAGGTGGCAGACATGCGCTAGTAAACAGTAGAAAATATTAAAGAAGTCCCTCCCAGCTCGTCCAGTGTGAACACTATTCTGAAACTGCATTCAGAATTGATTGCCTTCTTGAGCGCACGTCACATTCGCACAGTGAACGCATCATATTGCTGTTAATCTTACAGCTGCTTTTTAAACTGCAGGCACTCTGCAGCAGTGTGGCAGTGCCATCGACCATCTGAAGAGAATCATCAAACACAAGGCCCCCAGTCTCAATCAGCACAATGCAAAGCGACGCATCCCAAGGTTGGTTATATTTTGAGATTTTTGTACGTCCGTTTTGCAAAAAAAAACAAGCAAGTTTATATTCTTAGAGATTTTTTTCTGAGCCCTTTTAAATTCTTTTATTTCTTAAAAATTAGTTTAACCTCTGAGGATGATGGTGTAGCAGCGAATAAAGACTGTTTATTCTTTGGTATAAAAGGGATTTAAGAAAGGTTTCAGGTAAATATGAATAGATATATAAAGAGTATAAAAATAGTTTTAATTTAAAAGCTTCTTTTTTCAGCGATAATTAAAGGAAATCATTTCAATCATGACTTTTATCAGTCTGTTATGCCCTCAGAAGCAATTCGTTTAAATGCTCTTTGGTTCATTAAGGTTTTTGCAAAACGTTTTGCGGTCGGGCTGTTGATACACCTTCACTTCACCTTCACTGCCATTATTTGACTACTTTACTGCAGTTTCATCACATAGTTTAGTTTTCTGACCACTATGCTGAATCGTTTATTATTAACTCATGCCTTAATCGCTTGACCCAACGGTGGTGTGGTTCTTTGGGTTGTCTGGGCCTGTGGAAGGTCGTAGAGAGGAGCGGTCGCATCCCAAAGGGAGCACAGGTGTGTCTTGTAGTTCCCTTTAGACTAATTTGTTCACGTTTAAGGACTGAGGCCCGTCATGAAGAAGGGAATGTTCGATTGTCGTTCCTGTGGTGAAGTGTTTGTTAGGAAAATGTAAGCTAAATACATTTCTGACGTACAGGTGATGCTGTCGGATGGTGCACTGACGCCGCACTCTGGTCCAGGGGTATAACATTATGATCTGGTTCCTTTCAGGGGTTTTCCCCCGGACGTAAAGCTGTGTCTGTCAGACATGGTGGTATGGCTTCTGGAACAATGCGGTCGACCCCAAACTGAGTGTCGCCACAAATGCATGGAGCTCCTCTACGAATTTATTCCCCTTCTTCCAGGTCAGAACGCAACTAAGAAACCCACATTTGGTCAATTTGATCAAATACAGTACAAGTCAAAGAGTGACCATTGATATTCCCTTGTTGTTGTCTGTGGAACACATTTTACTGTTTGATGACGTTTCTGATGTTTTGGGCTCAGAAAAGAGATCTCCACCTCAGTGGCTGGACGGCATGCTGAAGGATCGAGGCAACGACCTTCTAGTCTTGTGTTTTGAGGGTGGTGGCCTCCTCTCCCAGCCCACTCTCAGGGATGTGACGAGTCCTTTCAGTGTCCGAGCGACCCTGCAGTGGATGGACATGTTGCTGGCCGTTTTGGATTGCTACAACACCTTCATCAGCTTACACATCATCAAACCTCAGCATATTCTCAGTAAGTTCTGTCTAGAATGTATTTCCTCACCACAGTGTCAAATCCTCTTCTGATCTACTGTTAAAGCGTTCCCACTGGTCCTTTATTTATGATTATTCTGTTTTTAGCCATTCTCAGAAAACCTGTCGTGCGGCTGCAAATGAGAAAACTTGAGATGTGCGATAGTAGTGATCAACATTACGATGACGATATGACTTGCAATATGTGAACAAATAGCAAAACAATAAAACAAATAAGACATATTTTACATTCCAATGCCACAGTTTTAATTAAACAAACATAAAGTATACTGCAAGTTATTTCAATGGGAAACATACTTGTATATCGTTGAAATGATCTGACTTCTGGTTGGACTGACCAAAACAAAAATTAGGAACAATGTAGGTGGAGTGTAGGGCTGTTATAAAAGCATAATGGTGTCTCTGTCTATGCTTGTGTGTGTAAACATTTACAGTAACCATTTACCGCGGTTTAAGCTGTCGTTTGCGAAACGTGTTTTGCACAAGCTGCAGTGTCGATGCATTTTTAATTTATTGTTTAGGTCAACTGTGTCGTTTTTTTAGGACTTAGTTTCTGCAGACCAGACCACTGAGTTGTGGTGCAGAGCAACTCCGCCCCCCTTCCTGTGACCCATAACTGAAGGTTTTTATGTGGCTCTAGCTTTAACAACAGCCGTAGAACAAAAACGCCAACCCATATTAAAGTTATCCAGCTAATCCAACAGTTTTGAGGCAGACGCCAGATTGGGGAAGGAAAAACGAAGACGTACGTGGATCTATTCGTCTAGAAGTGGAGACATCATAAAGGAACAGAGCAGGGAGCTTGTGGCCTGTCCAGTGTATTATCTAAGTCAGTGTTTTTCAACTAGTGTGCCGTGGGAGATGGTCAAGTGTGCCGTGGGAAATTGCCCTCATTAACTGAAACATTTATGATCTCCAGGATTTCACCTCTTTGTTCATCCAAACAATGCCTAAAAAACACTAAGAAATAAGGAATATGACAGATCATAAAATACTTTTTTCTTTGTGTTTATTTGATTCTATTAAAGACATTTTAATAAGAATGATGGTACCGATTTAGCTGCAGCTTAATCTCCGTTTTAGCAAAAGTCACGCCCCTTTAACTGTCTCCACCAATCATTCTTGGATTCCTAATCACGTGTCATCAGTCTGACCAATCAGAAGTGGTTAAAGTCTTCACTTCCTTGTTGTGCATTCTGCTGATAAAGTCGCTCAGTTTCAAATAAAATACCAGCTAAAGCTCGTCTTTAGCGGTGTAGCTTTCCATAGAATCCGGTGTCAGACCGTGGAACAAGTGAACAAAACAATAAAGCTCAGAGACGCTGGTCTTTCTGCATTCGGCGGATTATTGAACTACATCTCCCATGATGCATTGGGTTAAAAGTAGCCAACTCGTCTCTCCTCTTAACGTCTTGAAACCAAAACGAACACAAATCAAACAGTTTTTAAATCTTTTAACTTAACTTTTATTACATCTTTTAGAGAAAAAAACAGCTGCAGCTTCCAGCGTTTTCTGCCACAATTATAAAAAAAAGAATGTGAGATTGTGGAGGAACTGTTCAAAACAGACTGAGTTTCTCCCGTTTTTTTTTTTTGTTTGTTTTTTATTTTTTTGAATGCTGGTGTGCCGCGGGTTTTTGTCAAGGTTTAAGTGTGCCGCGGCTCAAAAAAGGTTGAAAAACACTGATCTAATTCACAAATACTCTTATTGAAACTGCACTTCTTTCTTCTGCTCCTGATTCACAGCATTTTGAATAAAGAAATTCTCAAAAATGCAGTTTTAATCCAAAATTTCTTTAGATATGTCCTCCATCATGAAAAAAATGTGACAGGAACATATTAAAAATGCCAAAAAAAAACCATTTTCATCAGGGTGGGTTATAAAAGTTTTTTTTGCTTTGTTTTCTAGGCAGTAAGGATAAGTCGAGCTTCCTGAAAGCAACACATTTCTTTCTGACTGAGCTGGCGACCCGGGAGCTTGCAGCAGCAGAGAGCTGCTTCCTCTTCGGAGAGAGAACCTCTCACTTCAGTCCAAGGGAGGTGGATCAGTACAACTACAGCAAGTGTACCATCATTGTCCGGCTGCTGGAGTTTGCCTCCATGATCCTTGTCAAAGGAGATCAAGAGTTTTGGCAGGTATCTATGCATTACAGATAAACAGGAGACACAAACCTCGTTTGAAAGTTTTATACTCCTAATCTCTTCTTAACGTTCTCCGCAGATTCTGGAACCAGAGATTTTTTGTGCGATTTTCTTTGAGCTGACTGCTGCAGTGGTGTGTGAGCCTTCCTCTGTCGGCTTCAACATTGCCGATGTGGAGGTGATGAAAAACCTTCCGGAGGTGTGCGTTCCGCTGCTTAAGGTGTTGCTGGCGTCCCCCTTCCGCAGTCGTCTGGAAAGCAGCTTACGTATGAAAATTTCCCGCAAAAGGTGTGGACTCTAGCTTAGCTTTCCTTCTGACCTTACTTAACTACATACAACCATTCATGTCATGCCAGACCATGGAAGATTTTATAGACCAAAATTCAATCTGCATGTTTAATCATATTGTTGAAGCTTAGTAGATTGTGTTTCTGAAGTATTTTACAATTATGGTGTTTTTTAATTCTTTATAATACAGTAAAATGTGTGGATCAAATTTGAGACATTAGGTAAATAAAGTAAATTTTCATTGAAAAATCATGTAATTATTTTTGCGTCCTAAACTAGCATTGTTGTGATCAAAGACTTACCAAATCAGTGACCGGATCATATTTAATACTTTTTTAACGTTATTACAAAAATTATACTGCAAATTATTTTGTGGATTTCATCAAAGGGTTTCAAAAACATCCTAATTAAAAAAAAAAAAAAAGTATTTTCTTCATTGTAGCGGGCTTTACACTGTCCTTTTTCTACGATTTATTTCCAATGTTTGGTACAGTGTGGAGGACCTGTGTGCTGTAGACCTGTATCATTCAGACACTCCGAGTCGCCACGGCCAAATGGAAATGGTGCTTTCTTCCTGTAAGCAGATGCACAAAGCAGGATTCCTCAGCTCTATTCTGCACAACCAGGTGTGAGCTTTCAGTCCACGGTTTGATGTCACATCACAGCACTTTTCTGCATTTTTCCTACTCAATACATGATCATGTTTGCGTCTTTATCTTTCTCTCTGGAAGGATTCGGAATATGCCAAATCCCTTGCATCCCAGCTTCTAATGACGGTGTATAAGGCATTGCTCCAGGAGAAGAAAGGAAAGCTCTCCCATCTTTGGATGTTAACACCAAAAGAATAGCAGATAGTTTGCTTCAGCTCTCATTTTCTTTCAGCCAGCAGGTAAGCAGAGATTCTTAAAGATGCGTTCACACCAAACACGATTCAGGCAGCAGGGAGGGCCACTTTCAATGATAAGTCAGTGTACAGACTCACCAGGAGCGATGCGCTGATCGGGCAGCAGCGCGTTTTGGGCATCAATCATTAAGTCAAGACGTATCATGTTAACCAATCAGAGCTTTGGCCCCATGACATTTTGATGATGTCATCAGCGGGTGGAGTCCAAAACAAACATGGAGGAGAATCTGATCGTCCTCCTCCTGTACTTTGATCATTTCTTTTTTGCATTGAGACAATAATAAGCAGGTCCTGAATTTTTTTTTTTTGTTCCTCGGACTATTGCTGGATGGCAAACTGGGTCACAGAGGCAGGAAGAGGAAGTACCAGTAAAAAAGGGGCTGTCATGCAGTGGGTGGTGAATCTCACCGTACTGGGAGAGTCTCTGAATGATTTCATGAACCCAGATCTTTACAAATTAAATAAACCTGATCTGTCTGCGACATTAATGTCTTCCATGCATTGTTAAAGAGAAATACGATCAATGCGATGAGGCTAAAAACCTTAGTCTACAACAGTCAGGATTTAGAACTCAGTGCACTTTAAAAAATAAAATAAAAGGCACGCAAAATTATGCTGAAAAAATCTGCGAAACAGCAAGACGATTCTGAGACTCTTAACGTGTCTGATGGTTGCCACGTTTAAACTTTCAACAACCATGCTAAATATTGACATTGCTGCAGGATTTATATCATTCTGATGTTTATCTGTCTGAGCTGGTAGAAAGTTGAGTGGATGATTAGAAAAACAGTGTCTATAGAAAAGCTCTGATCTATCTAGGACGTCTGCTGTGACTGTCGTGGGGTAAACTGCCTTTTTTGTCGTGAATGCCGTTCTTGTGCAGAGTGAGCAGCTGGTGGATTTGCTCCTCAACACCATCATGCTTTCTGTACCGATTTCTGGCGGCCGAAGCAACAACTTCCTGAGCTTCTCACACGGCGAGTACTTCTACAGCCTCTTCCAGGCCACCATCAATGCAGAGCTGCTGAAAAGTCTGGAGTCCACCGTCCCGCGTCTGATGAAGGCCTCCACTCAAAACCTCACCATGGTAGTTCAGCATCGGTGGAAGCAATTCGGCTTTAGACGTCCCGGTTCTGAGGTGGGGATTCTGTCTTTAGGTGAGCATGCTGCTGAACGGCATGCTGGACCACAGCTTCAGAGAGCGCTCTGTGAGGAAGACTCAGGGGAAAAAGCTGGTTGAAGAGGTGCTGAGAAGGTGGATCAGCCTGCAGCCGTGGTGGGAGGGATCTTCATCCACACCGGAGAGCAAGACCGCCACTCTGCTCCTGCTTTCCAAGCTGCTGCAGGTCCAGTATTGTGGAGACAAACAACCAATTAAGACTCAAAGAAAGCTACTACAAGAAAGCTAATTATTACAGGATTTTGTTTTTGCCGTAATATAGGTTAATTGGCAACTAGGTGTGAGTGTGAGAGTGAATGAGTGTGTGATTTGTGGCCCTGCGACAGACTGGCGACCTGTCCAGGGCGTCCCCTGCCTTCGCCCATAAGTGGCCGGGATAGGCTCCAGCAGCCCCGTGACCCCAAAAGGGACAAACGGAATAGAAAATGAAATGAATGAATTTTAATTTTTGGGTCGCAATACAATTTTGACTTAATAATTAGACTTTTATTTTTAAAACAGGAACATGCAATATGAAATTCCAAAAGACACCTATGTTCTCCATTTGTGCTCTCAATAAAGACCCCCCCGATCATCTTTTGATCTATTTTTGAAGCATTACCGTAGTTTCTGCTGCGCAGCCGTAGTTTATTAGGTTGTGGGCAGCACCATTGGTGCCCCGCCCCCCTTTCCTCACCACATTCCTGAGAGCTCTCTGTTTACATGCTCTCCCAATAGATTACAGCCCGTCACACCCCCAAGCTAACATTATCAGCACTACAAAAATGGCGAGGAATATTCTAAAAGTAAAGATTTTTACGTCACAAATGCAACTTTTTAAGACTGCATTTTTTTGTCTGCTCCTGATTCACAATGATTTGAAAAGAGAAATACTCAGAAATACAATTATAAGCTTAATTTTCTTTATATATATTCTCCATCACCAGATAAATGCCATGTTAAAAACACCAAAAACACAATTTTCCTCAGAGTGGGTCTTTAATACTTGAATATTGTGAGATTTTTTGTTTAAATCTAACTATTTAAGTCCTGTTGGAATAATTATTTTCCATTGACTGTGATTTTCAAATAGTAATTATGAAGGGAAACCTTAGTATTCTCGCTAAAATCCTTCATCCTGAGTCTTTTGGATATTTTTAGTTGTATGATAAATGTAAATAATTAACTATCTCAAGAAATAAAACTCTTTAGTACAAAAAATGCAGTTTAGGGAAAATAAATGACTTATTTTTAACAACTTTTATTTACAAAATTGATGTGCCCTGAGTTCTTTTTGTTCTCATTGCAGATTGATTCTTCTGTGTGCTCTGACATTAACCATGAAGCATTCAGGCTGGTGTTCTCCACCTTTACCACGCTGCTGGTGGACACGAGTCTGCCTCTCAATCTTAAGGTAATGAGGCACTGATGCTGTTGTTTGAGACTGCATGTGTGACGTCTTTCCTACATTATGCTTCGGCTGCATCTCTTGCTCAGAGTCAGGCCCTGCTCGTGCTGCCGTTCTTCACCACGCTGCCGGAGAAACCCCTGGATGAGCTGCAGAAAGCCCTCGACTCTCTGGTGGCGTCTCACTTCCCAATGCAGTCCGACGAGTTTGCCAAAGGCTCGTTACATAGGAACAACTACATGGACTGCATCCGCAAGGTAAGGATGAAACTGGTCTGACAGACTGAATTTAAACCGTTCCTTCAGTTCCCTGACCATCTGGCTGGATCTGGCTTTCAGCTGCTGGATGCTCTGGAGCTCTCCCAGAGTCCGCTGTTGCTCAGGCTGCTTGCTCTGGTTCTGTGTCGAGACAATAAACACATCATGGAAGAGCAGTTTCAAACCTGTTTCCAAAGGGTCGCAAAGAGGTTGGTGAAAATTCTTTATCTGCAGGAGAAATTAGATTGAACCTTTTGACTACAGCCGTAGAGCCCACCTTATGTTATCTATGAGGGACTCTACTAATTTTTTCAACCAGAAAGATTCCTGCAAAGTTCTTTGCACCGATTTATGGTTCATATTGCGAGAGAAGCACGTAATATGTCTTATTTTGTTTTTATTTTGTTTGGATTTGCACTTGATGGCCTCACGATCAACTGTTTTTGGTAACCACAGAGGCCTAAGCTAAAATAGATCTTCTCTATTTAACTGTCAAAACAGAGTTTTATGTGCAACAAAGGAATTTTCCTTAAGACCCACTCAGATCATCTTTTGATCTATTGTAAAAGCATTCCCAGTGGTCTTTAAAGTAGGATTATGCAGTTTTTAGTCAAAGTAAGAAAAACTTGTTGGTGCGGACCAGCCCCGCCCCTCTTCCCCTCCCCGTTGCAGAGCAGAGTGGAGCAGGGAGCTTGTGGCTATACTTTTTACATCAAATAGACTCTTTTTAAAAACAGCATGTTTTACATCTACTTCTGATTCACTACGATTTAAATAAAAAATACCCAGAAATGGAATTTGGAGCGTAATTTTCTTTATATGTCCTCCATCAGGAAAAAAATGCCACATAGCAGAAGTTGACATTTCAAATTTAAGATAGGAGCAAAGCACTGAAACGTTTTCTGACCACTTTTATTAATAGATTTGGGAAGAAGTTCAGAAAGAAATTTTAGGATTTTTCACAGCAATAGCAGTAAATTATGAGGCTCGTGCTGCTGCTTTAAATAATGTCCTCGCTCTGCTTCTCTTTGTCCGGACAGGTCTAGCAGTGATCGCCAGCTCCAGCTGCTTTGTGGAGTGTACGACGTGATCCAGCGGGGTGACGTTCCCATCAGCTCCATGCTGCAGGCCATGATGGAGCGGGTTCTGCTGCCTCTGGCCTCCAACTGCGGCGCTAAGGCCCTGACTGATTTCTTTGTGGCAAATGTCTTTGACATAATCGCTCTCCTGCTCAGCCGTTTCACCAAGGTTTGAATCTCAACACGCAAAATACAATTTTCTAACATGTTATATGAAGATTGTTTTCTTCTTTTTTTTTTTCTTTTACAAATGATTGTTTCAGTCCAGTGATTCGGCTTTTGAGGTGCAGTTACTAAAAAAAACAGGATGCTTCAAGCTCATGGAGCTCCTTTATTCCCGGCTTTCCAAAGATGAGCTGTACTCCAAAGAGTCCCGGATTAACAAAGGTTACTGCCGCCTCGACCAGACAGAGGGGAATGAGATGTCCAAGACTTTAATCAAGTGGGTTTGCACAAATATTTGATTTTTTTAATAATTATTTTGGTTCATATGTAGTGAGTCTGCCAGTCAAGAGGTCTAGAGGAAGTCTAGAGAAAGACCAAAGAAGAGGTTTATGGATGCAGTGAACCAAGACATGAAGGTAGCTGGTGTTAGAGGAGAGGATGCAGAAGACGGGGCTGGACGGAGGACGCTGTGGCGACCCCTGAAGGGAAAAGCCAAAAGGAAAAGAAAAGGATTTAGTGAATTTGGATTTTGTTTCACGTCTCTCAGGTCGAGTTTTGAGGCCTTCACTGAAAACATGGCGGGCGAGACTCAGCTGCTTCCACTCAGGAGGATTTATCACTGTGCTGCTTATAACTGCGCCGTCGCTGTCATCAGCTGCTGCTTCAATGAGCCCAAATTCTACCAGGGCTTCCTCTTCAGCGAGAAACCTGAGAAGGTACATCCCTGCATTAGCAACATTCCTTTACATTCCAGCATTTTCTCATTTAGAAATATTTTAACTCTCTTGTTTAGCTGAGAGCACCTAAACATTGTTTTTTTTATTTAAAACTATATTCCTATCTTAAAGTTGGCATCAGTAACCCTATAAGACCAAATGTACTTTTATTTTCTTTATTAATGTGTCATTTAAAAAACAATGCACTCACAATTTTTTTTGACAAATCTAGACAGCTTGATGAAGTGTGGCACTAAAGAATTAAATATAAAATAAAAAGAACATTAAAATGTATTTTTTATTTTAGCATAAGCAGATGTGTAACTTATTAGGGATGGGTATCGTTAAGGTTTTAACGGTTCTACTACTCTTATCGATACTGCTTATCGATTCGGTATTTTAACTGTACTCTTATCGATACTTTTTGAGGAAAAAAATTAATAAATAAATAACAAATTAAGAACATAAAGTGCTTTTTTTCCTCATTATGCAACAACACTGTTTTTTTTAACAAAAATTTTTACTTTATATACATGAGAATGTTCCAGACAGGATATTTATTTAATTATTTAATCTAATTATTTTTTATTTTTTATGAGTGTGATGTTTCCTTTGATCTTTTGTCCATTTTCCACAACCTTGAATAGACTTTTTCCATCTGTCAAACACCAGAGTTAGGATTGAGTGAGATGATGTAAACAAATTCACTTTGATGCAGACTCCTTTCTATTTATTTATTTTTGTTTAAATCCAGTAAACCCAATAAATTATATTAATTTTATGGATGACAACTATCATTAGTCATTAATTATTATTAAGTATTAGGAAGCAGCTGTTAGTTTGTCGCGGGTCTGGAATCATAAGCGGTGAATCTAAGCCCCGCCTCTCTACCTGTTTGTTTTGTGTAGAACACGCCGCTCCAGCGTGTTCTACACAAACAGCGCAACATACGGTCATCGTAGCAGCAAGGTGACAGGATGAGCATGGATGTTCTTAGTCTAGGACGCTCACGTGTCCCCTACGAGATCACCTCTGACTGTGTGTGCGCTGCCTTGTCTTGTGTGTGTGTGCGCGCGTGGCGCGTGCTGTCGGAACAACAGCCCCGCCCCCCGTGTGCACAAATAGACAGACAGAGCTCTCCTATCATCATTAATTAACGGAAAATTGACTGACTTGGTGAGTTAAATATGGCAGATAACGCTTGTGGGACACAAAAAAAATGAAAAGTTACTTCTCCAGTACCGATAGCAGAACCGTTCAGGTCAGATCTTAACGATACTGCGGTCTTGAAGAATGTGGCCCCGGGCCTGGTTCAATACTGGGGCACGGTACCCATCCCTATAACTTATCCTTTCTATTTGCAAGTTTACAATTTGAATTAATTTGAATGTTGCAAATTTATCTCTTTTTACATTTATTCTGTAATTCTTAAAATAATTTTCACACTTTTTTTTAAATAATTATGAATAATTTGACAAATTGGCATTTTGTGTCCAACCTTCCTTTTGTTATAAATGAGTCAGGCTGTTCTAAATGCATTAGTGTTCATTACATAAAGCGTTTTCTTTTTATTGTTGCTTAATTCTGTTGAAAATTTAGAAAAATGCTGTTTGTGAAACTTGTGTCAACATTTTTTGTGTTCATGTGTGATTTTTCTTTTTCTCTCGGTTTAGAATCAGTTCATTCTGGAAAACATCATTGATGTTGAAAGGGCGTACAGCTTCCCCATTGAAATTGAGGTATTAAAAATAATATTTTTGCTTGATAAATATTAGGAATTGTTATTCCTGTTAATACTGTTATAATATTTTTTTTAAGGTCCCACTTGAACGGAAGAAGAAATACATCATGATTCGAAAAGAAGTTAGTGAGGAGAATGGAGGTCAGAGCTTAATCAAATCAAACCAAAACTTTATTTTCTTCTTTGTGTTTTTAGCCAATAATCTTATGTAATGTCCAACGTGATCACTGTATAAATATCTGATGAGTCGTGTTTTTTTGGGGGGGGTTTCCATAGAGGCGCCTGTGTATCTGTCCTCACAGTCTTACATGGCCGACAGCAGCCTCAGCGAGGAGATGAGCCAGTTCGACTTCTCCACGGGGGTCCAGAGCTTTTCACTCAGCTCCCAACACCCTGAGGGGAAGACGCGCACCGTTGCTAAAAGAGTTGGTTGTTTTTCGATCAATTAATTTTTCGTAAAAAAAAAAAAGGCATTTTTTTGCGTGAAAGAGGACTTTCTGAACTTTTTTTTTAGCACCTTGATGTTTCCATGAATTCGTGTCTGCATTTAGGAGACTGAGGAGACTCCTGCCTCCCAGGATTCGCTGGTGGATCTGGAAATGGACGAGCTAAACCAGCATGAATGCATGGCCACCATGGTTGCTTTGATTGGACACATGCAAAGGAACAGCATAACCCCCCAAATCCAACAGGTCACAGATCACAAAAGACTATTTTATTCTTGAATACTGTAATGACTTCAGTGCTGTTTGCATGCAGGAATTGTCCGAAATTCTTCTCTTTTTAACGCAGGGAAGTCTTCCTAACGAGCTTCCGCCATGGATGAAATTCCTGCACGGAAAACTGTTGAAGTCGTCAACTCCCCTCAACATTCGACTTTTCATCTCCAAGCTGATCATCAACACTGAAGAGGTGGCTGACCCAATATGTCCTTTTTTGTTTTGGTTTTTTTGTGATAACTGTAAATGTTTTTGCTGCCCTCCTGCACTTGTTGAAGAATCTCATCTTTGGGCTTCATCTATTGCAGGTTTTTCGACCGTACGCCAAACACTGGCTCGGGCCGCTCCTGCAGCTGGTCGTCTGTGGAAACAATGGCGGCGCGGGAATCCATTTCATGGTGGTGGACATTGTGGTGACGGCGCTGTCGTGGACGAGCCTTGCAACACCAAAGGTCGATCATTATACTTTGAAGATGGAACTCATAGATTTAATCAGATTAAATAGAAGTTAGTTATGAAATAGTTTGTTGTTCTCTAAAAAGAAAAGGAAAAAATAAAGCCACAAATGCATGACCTCTGCCCCCCACTCTTGTCCTTCCCTACCTGCCTTTACTGCCTGAGCAGCTGCTACACGCCCATCACTCTCTGCCTCTGTGAAGCTGGTCAGAGCTGCTTGAGAAAATTTCATTTAAAAAAAAAAATCCAGGTTTTCCAAAATGGCTGCTTTTCTGTTGGCTTTTTCTCCATAGCAACCATTTAATTTTTTGGTCGCCTGGGGGTGACGATCAGATCTATGTAATTTTTAGAAGTATCTGCTAAAGTAAACCTTTGAATTTCCTTGGTAACAGAAGTTTAAACTAACCACGCCCACATTCCTTATACATTAGTACTGTATGTCATATCGTTTTGTTCAGCTTGAGCCACAAGCTCAATACAATTCATGTATTGCATTTTCACAATGATATGGGAGAAATATGTGCGATCAACAGAGAACTGACACTTTTGTGAGCTCGCCACGCTAACTTTAAAACCCAAATTTGAGGCTTCTCAGTGATTGAAATCCCTAAGAGTTTAAATTCCAAGGGCAGCAACATCTTTATTGTGTTTGTAGACCTAACCTGGTTCATGTGAGTTTTTGTGAAGATTACTCAAACAAAAGTTTTCTTTCCCATATTGTGCAAAAATGTGAAGATTGCCAAATTTCACACGTTGCCACATAATGGCCGCCAAACCGTAGGTCCATTAGCCATCCCATAATAATTTCAAAGCTTCCCTTTGGATATCCTGGAGATGTGTTTTAGTTTCATTAGTGGAATTTGAATTTTGTTTTATTTTTTAGCCCTACAGGAGATTTTTGGATTCATTTTTTTGGACGGTCTCACCTGCTGTGATGTCATCATTTTTTGGGGGGTGGTGTTGATCACTATGCCATTTTCATTTCAGGGAAACCCCAGAGATGAAGTCCTGGCCAACCGACTGCTGGAGTTTCTGATGAAGAACAGTTTTCACCCCAAACGAGCCGTTTTCCGCCACAACCTGGAGATCATCCGCACAATGGTGGAGTGCTGGAAAGAGACGCTGCTCGTGCCTTACAGGTGGGGGCCAACACTCTCTTAACAGTTCCAAGGGACACGTTTGTCGTACATTACAGAGTAACAGAGGAAGAATTATTTTAAAGAAAGAAAAAAGGGTTTACAGCTTTTGTTGATAAAAACCCGATTCTACTCCAGTGCCAAGCTCATTTCTGCCTACTTGAATGAAATGCTTGGAAATATGTACTGCCTGGTTTAAAAAAAAAAGAAAAAGTCGCCGCCTGGATTTAACTGAGCAAATAGATGTAAGCCTCCTATTTCTGCAAGGCTTGTATTTCAGCTAACACCAAGTTATTGAACCCCAACTGGTGCAACGAGTCCCTTCTCAAACCCTAAACAACCACGTTGGAAGACTCATCCATTGGTCCTGTTTGAGACGGGTCAACAGTTAATGCACTAAAAAGGAAGGGAGAAGCAAAGTTATTTAATCCCTCCCCTAATATTGGACTATGTTTCATAAGGAAAGTAAAAACATTTCCACTTGCACTATGTGAAGTGGAATTCAGGGGATTGGGTCTGTACTGCTGTGTAGCCTGAAGAAACCCAGTAATCCGTGAGGCTAATGGGGAAAAAAGGCTTCAGTTGGCTAGATTGGACGCTGGAGCAATGCGGTTTGATGGTCCCAGATCGTTGACTGTATATGAGAACTGGAGTGAGTGAGTGTGACATCACCCGTAGAAAATAACTTACTCCTGGCGCCAACAACATAAAGTCACATCTGTCTCCATTTTTACGTATGTCGCCATGTTTGGAGCCAGAAATCATCAGTAAGTAGTGATTAGACTAATCTGGACTGAGCTTGTTGGAATTCCACACCCTGTACCATTTGAAAGTGGGCTACGCAAAATCTGTCAAAGCATTCGACAAGGAGACCACATACTTTTGCTGAGGCTTCTGTTGGGTCGATTTCTAACTTGAATTACTTGTACTACAGAAAAAAAATATCTTGAAAAAGTTAGAACATGTAAAAAAAAAAGGTATCAGAGGAAGAATGGTTATTCTGACGATGTAGTAACTGTAGAGTGAGTTTATTTCTCAATAGAAGTCTGTGGGATTTTGGCTTCTTAAAGCCAGCAGGCACTTCCTGTTAGGAACACCAGGGGGAGGGGTCCCGTGATCCAGATTTACCTTGTACCAGACCGATGGGGACATTAGGGTAAGAAGAGAGAGATTAATTCCCTACTGTTCAAGCCTGTGGAGGCAATGTTATGAGCAGTTGGTTCAACAAGTGAGGTCAGCGACAACACGAATAGACTGAATGGAACCGGGGTATTTCATCAATGGATTTTTTTTTCTTCCCTGATGGCACAGATTCATCCCAAAATGACAATGTTAGGTTTCATCAAGGTCAAATTGTGATTGATCCCCGAAGAGTCCAGACCTTAACCCCATTGAGAATCTTTGGGATGTGCTGGACAGGTCAGTGCAGCAGTCAGACTCTACCATCATCAATGGATGGACATAAGTCTGGGGGCATTTCAGAAGCGTATTGGCCACAATAATTGTGCGACTGTGTGCTGTAATCGAAGCCTAAGGCGGTCAAAAAAAATATTTGTGTGAGATGTTTTTACTCAGATGAACACTTTTTTGATGTACCTGTCTTTCCTAGCATGTTAACATTGACCCATTTTATTTAAAAAGAAATTACAAACTGGTTTTTAGTTTTTTGCCTATTTATTTAATAGAAAATTAAACATCTCTGATTGATAGTGTTCATTTAGAACACTTGTGTCTTTAGGTGATGATTGTTGATAGAAACTAACTTCTCATGTCACTCATTCAAAGTAAGGAACTGTAACAAATTGAAGGATTTTCAAAGCTTTCTCTTCTCTCTGTAGTTTGATATACGAGCGATTTTGTGGCACCGACCAGAACAGCAAAGACAACTCTGTGGGGCTCCAGCTGCTGGGAATCATCCTGGCCAACAGCCTCCCCGCCTACGAGGCTTCATGTGGAATCGAATACGACAGGTAGAAAATAGTAAAGTGGGGCTTTTTACCGTAAAACCTCGAAGCTACGCTCACACCACCCTCAGCAACCACGTCAATGTGCGTTTCCTGCTTCTGCATTCAAAACTGTTGCATTCCTGCTTAGTTACACAAGTTTGTACAACAGTTTTACAGCTCTACGCACTAAAAGAGTGGCCAATGAACCAGCATTAAAGGTTAAATCAGGTCAAACTTTGACCAATCAGGGACCAGCAAGATTTACAAGATTCCAACTATAGGTGGTGGACATGCGCTAGTAAACTGTAGTAGAGGAACAAAAAGCCCCTCCCTGATTGTCCAGTGTGAACACCATGGGCTAAACACGCGTTCAAGAACCCGTGTTTATTGTGTTCTTGAACGTGCATCAAATGCCCGGTGTGTCCATAGCTTTACTTTATTCTAGAACACGGGTGCCGCTAAAAGTTCCTTTGTGCTTCTGTGTGTCTCAGGTACATCCAGTCTCTGACGCAGAACTTGTCCTTCGTGAGATACAAAGACGTTTACTCAGCGGCTGCAGAAATCATCGGCCTCACTCTGAAGAACATGTCCACAATGGGCAATGTACATACTTTTTTTTAAACACTCTTCAAAGGGGTTTTAAACATTTAAGTACATGACCTGAATTATAAAAAAAAATACACTATTTCTGCTTCAATGCGTCAGGAGCAACAAGAGCTTCTCAACCTGGCTGCAAGTAAAATAACTCATCTGAAGAAGAAGGATTTGGACGACAAGTTCATCATCTGCTTGAATAAAGTCTCCAAACACTTCCCCCCGTTCATGGATCGGTGGGTTTACTAATAAACCGTCTGAGCTCTGCTTTTATCCCAAATATGAAAGGCCTGGTCTTGTCAGTAGTGAGGTCCACTTTTGTCCGATTTTGTCTGTGTCTCAGGTTCATCAATCACGTGTTCTCCCTGCTGCCGAAGTTGCACGGCATCCTGAAGACCAGCTGTTTGGAGTGCGTGCTGAGCCGGGCCGACGTCATTCCGGACATCTTTCTGCAGCTGAAAACCAGCGGCTTTATTCAGACGCTGGGCCGCAGGTGAGTCTGACCACACCTCCTGTTTGTACGTGATTGCTCCAGCTCCCCCTTCTGTTGGCCTAAAAACATTACCCTAAATTCTTTCTTTTGCCAGAGATGAAGCAACACAGAGAGTCTGTCTGGACATCATCCACAAAGTTACGGCTCGCCTGTCACCCCCTGAGCTACAGGAGCTTCTGGGCGCCGTGGCGGCTTTCGTTTCTCATCCTTCACCCGTTTGCAGGGAGAGGATGTACGACATCCTCATGTGGATTCTGGACAACTACAGGTCAGTCTTTTAGTATGAGTTTACTTGTAACTGTTTTTACAATTTCAGTAGCAGCATACTGTTTCAGACTAGATAAATGTCCGCGTGTTGGTATCACGTCTTTCTGCAGTGATGAAGAGAGCATGCAAGACGACACCTCTGTAGAGGTTTTGAAAGCTGCCAAAGAAACTCTGCTGCAGGGATTGTCAGAAGAAAACCAAGGCCTTCAGTAAGATCCAAACATGTCTAGTTTTCCCACAGGATGTATTTATGAAATCAAAATTATTTCTGTATGGTGGTACTTATGATTTTTTTAAAACAATTTTTTAAATATCCGATTTATTCAATACCTTGATATCAGCCAAAAAGTTCATGCGTTTTGATGTGAATTCAAAAAAATATTTGACAACTGTAAATTATTCAGGCAAAATTTGGGAATTTTACTTGGACTAAAACAAAACGGAGATGGTTTTCAATTTAAAAAACCTCAAAAATGTTCTGTTTTAGATTACAAAAAGCAACGAGGGAGCATGCTGATGCTAGGAGTTTCTATTTAATTATTACAGTAAATGTTAACAAGTTAAAATTAGGCTTAATTAGTCAAAAATACTAAATTGGGCTCTGATGGAAACCGAAGCCGCAAATCTGCAAACAAACTGTAACAGTAGGACAATGAAGGACAATAAAAGGCAGTAAAATTATTATTAATACATTGATATATTAAAAAAGCTCTACATCTCCACTCAAGTCAAAGCTGCTTTTTGATCATAGTTTTTTTTATTGTTATTATTTCGTTTTTAGGTGACTTAAGAGAAAACAGAATAAAGTGAGCTAATGCTACAAAAAAGGAAGTAAATGAAAAAAATGATACAAGTTGTACTCTGATCAACTACAAATCATGACAACTAAAGAAAAATCACTTTTTGTTTGATTTTTGTTCAGGAAACCTACAATACAGCTCCTGTTTAGTTTTTCTTCAACATTTCCTTTTTGCATGAGATAAAAGAAGCTTTCCTGCGTAAATGTATCCAATCAAAATCAGTTTTTAAATATATAATTATATAGGGGATTTTAATTGCTAAATATAAGTTGTGCACACATTATTATGGTACACAGTGGCCCCTTTATCGTGGGAATTTATTATTTTACAACAATTATAGATGTTTTATGGTTTTAAACCCACTCAGTACACACTTTAACACTTTCCTTAGACAGACATGAACATTTTCTCTTGTTTAAACTCTCAAAAATCAAACTATCATAAAAAAAGGCCCATATGTTGTGATTGTGATCAAAGATTGATGTAAATTTTGCTTGGTTGATTCACAATGATCTACTGCTAATCAGGAAGCAGGACCAATCTGCTGCAAAAAAATAAAAAAAACACTTTAAAAACTGCACCAAAAAAGGCCACAAAACAGTGAGACTGCAAAGGTGAACGGCATCAAAGCAAAGGAGCCACTAAATATTTTATAAGAATCTCCAAACTATCAGTTTGATCTAAGCAGATTGTCTTCTGGATGTTTTCTCTTTTGGTTACAAAGTCTGTTCATGTTTTCAGGCTTTATGTCCGTAACTTCTGGAGTCAGGAGAAGCGCCTTCCCACTGGGACCATTGAGCGAATGCTGATGGTGCTTCGATCTCTGTACTCCCGACAAATAGAAAGGTGCTTTCTGAGTCTGGCCACAAACCTGCTTCTGGAGATGACCAGCCAGAGTCCCCGACTTCAAACGAAACATGTTTGAGTACCCTCTGTCGGAGTGCACTTTCCAGGTTGATTGCCTTTATTTAAAGCATAACGAAGAACAAAGAAGCCATACACCTAATTGATTCCTTTTTTTCTTGTCTTTTTGGCAGGACTACGTGATTGATTCCAACTGGCGCTTCAGGAACACAGTCATGACACCCATGTTTGTTGAAACCCAAAGCACTCAGGGCCCAGACGGCGTGGTTTCAGCCTCCATGTCTGAAGCCATGAGGGGGAAGCTCAGGGCCACTCAGACCTCCCTGGAGTTTTCTCAAACCCAAGCACCAGGTGTGAAAACAACAACAAAAATAAGAAATCTCTAGAAAAATGCATTTTTTTCTTTTTTTAAAGTTGAATATTTTCGGGGTTTTCAAAGGTCTTTTGCTTTTGTGTACCAGGTCGACGTACTGCGTATAACTGGCTGACGGGCAGCAGCGTGGATACGCTAGCCGATTATTCCCTTAGCTCTGAGTCTCTGTCTTCGTTGCTGGTATTTGAGAAGAAAGCAGAGCGGCGGACAGCGGCCAGGAAGCCAGTGGGAGAAGGCTTCGGTCTGAGGCGCCTGACTGCATCAACAGATGAGGTGGACAGCCGCACAAAAGGTCAGTCTAACGCCAAATTATCCATCTAATGGAAAAAAAACCCAACCTTGTTTTATTTGGAAAGAGGTAACTTAGTGTTTAAAGCAGGGGTGGGCAAAGTACGGCCTGGAGACCATATTAAGCTATTTTATCTGGCCCGCCAAACTGGAATCAATTGTATTGATAATCCTTATTCATGTTTTTTTCCCATGTTTTTTTCCACATAGATGAAGCAGTACAAATATATTGACCTTTGTTTAGGTGCTGAAAGTTATTGTGCAGTCATGTGGTGTTAGAAAATGTTGAGAGATTTTCAATCAAAATTAAAGTATGTTATTGTCCACATTCCATGTTGTTTCTTTCTCCTTTGAGGTGGATTACCAAAGCACATCTGCAACTGGTTCGCCCTTTCTGTCTTGTTTTAGACCCTCTGTGGTCCACAAGTCAAAAAGTTTCCTCGTCCATGATTTACGGTGTTCAAATGATGTTTTCTTTGCTGAAAATAGTTTTTTTTTTTTTTTATTGTTAGCTGAAAATGAGAAGCGCAGTAACATCCTAAGACTGAGGCGCCGATTTCTCAAAGACCAGGAGAAAGTCAGCTTGAGTTTCGCACAAAAAGAGATTCAACATCAGCGACAGAAGAAGGTAATTAACAGGCAAAAACTGGCGAAAATAAATCATTCTCTGCTGTGTTTATTTTTTGAACTCGATTCATCAATGGGTTCACCCAACAGGAGGACAAAGCTGATCAGAGGCTGCGGAAAGAAGCTCAGGTGACTTTGTATCGTAACTACAGAGTAGGTGACTTCCCAGACATCCAGATCCCGTACAGCAGCCTCATCACTCCACTTCAAGCTCTAGCACAGGTGATTTTTTTTGTTTGAATGCCTACACAAATGCAGACTCTGATTCCAAATCCAAATGTTCAAATCAATCTCTTTTATCTTATATGTAGAGAGATCCAATTTTAGCCAAAAACCTCTTCAGCTCCCTGTTTGCTGGCATCCTCAAAGAAATGGAAAAACAGCGCGATCCTGACGAGAGGAGGAGGATCAAAGAGGAGCTGCTATGCAACATGAACTCATTCCTGAGCGAGAGTACTCTCTGCTTCCCTCCCTTCATAGCCTGTGTGCAGGTGAGAGGCTCTTTGAAAGTCTCCTCCAAAGGTTTAAGGATAATAATCATAGCGGTCATGACCTGACTCGAGGGATGGCAAAAGAGCTGAATCTCAAACAGTGTAGTAGATAATATAATGCTAAGTACACAGCGAGCGTTTTGTGTTTAGTGCATTCCTGAACGCCTGTTTTGCCCCGTGTGTTCACACTGAATTGTTTGTACCGGGTACTAACACGTGTCAGTTGGAATCTTGCTCCAGGCTTTTTCTTTCGCAGCTCTATTCCGATATATGAAAGACTTGGTGTCATAGAATTCCATGGTGACTGAAACAACCGCAATTATTCATATCTCCTTCATGATCCATTTTAACACGGTTGCTTGAATCAAAAGGGACACCATCCATACGTCATTACCTAATCCGAGGCCCTGATTGGTCAAAGTTCAATCTGGTTTAACAATGTGAAATGAATATGTAAATGCTAAATGGCGTATACTTGAAAAGCGCTTTAAAGTCACAGTCCCATTCACACATCGGTGGCGGCTCTACTGCCGAAGACTGGCGCCTGCCTTCCACCAGAGGCAAAGTGGGGTTCAGTGTCTTGCCCAAGGACACTTCGACACATGAGTGGGCAAGGTGGGAATCGAACCTGCAATGTTCCAATCAGAAGTCGACCGCCCTACCACTGCACCATGGCTGCACTACTATGTAGAGCCTGAAAACAGTCATAGAAACGTGCCTAGCAATGGGTGAACACAAGAGTTTTGAGCTCACAAGCCCAAATTTAAATACAGTTTTCATTGAAGTCTGCCACTTGAACACGCAAAGCTTAAAAAAAAAACAATTGTATGATGGAAAAACAGAATAATCGTAAGCAACAAGAACGATGCAGATAATAACAAGGCTTTCACCTCCACTCTAATGAAATGCAGAATCACCACCAAAAACCAAAAAAAAATAATGTTTCGTTACTCAAAGATGAGAAAACTGAACCCTGAAGATCTAATAATGATAGCAGCTGCTAAAGAGCAGTTTAATGACCCACTCTGATGAAAATATTGTTTTTAACACTTTCTTGTGGCATTTTCCTCTTGATGGAGAACGTAGATGAAGAAAATTAAGCTTAAAATTGCATTTCTGAGTATATTTCTTTATTCAAATCCTAAATCAGTAGCAGATTAGAAAATTGTTTGGGGTTGTGGGGATCTTTAATAGCCGGAGAGCATGTCAACAGAGTTCACAGCCGATTTTCTTCTTATTTTTATTAGGAAATGTGTTATCAGCACAAAGAGCTGCAGCACATCAACCCGTCAGCCATCAGCACCACATGCCTCATGAGCCTCCAGCAGCCATCAGGCATCCTGCTACTGGAGGAAGGCCTGCTGCACGCCGA
This sequence comes from Oryzias curvinotus, assembly GCA_023969325.1. Taxonomy (NCBI): domain Eukaryota; kingdom Metazoa; phylum Chordata; class Actinopteri; order Beloniformes; family Adrianichthyidae; genus Oryzias; species Oryzias curvinotus. The sequence goes on from CM043711.1 coordinate 12,292,237, forward strand.
TGGGCCGGACGAGCGTCCCGCCAAGCGCTCACGAGGCCGCAGAGAAATCCCTCCAGACACCAACAAATGGATCCAACTTGCAAGGTGGAAACTCAAAACACAACAACTCTGGTTGTTCTTCTCTAAATAACCAGGATTTCCTGCTTCTAGCATCACGTTAGCAAGTTAAATAAAGTACATAAACTTCTAAAAAAAAAAAGAAAGTTTACTGGGGCTGCTTCTGCTGCCGGAGCGAAATGGCACCACGCTTCACTGTGACCACGATGGAGCTCCCTTCTGCACATGTGAATGTATAGCATTCAGCCATGGAGTGGGGATGCGAGCAGCACCAACCGCCTTCAAGATGAGTTTTTTCATGACACAATTTGGACCGCAGTCTTAAATTTGATCACTTTTAGCCTTTTGGGTAGAACACCACTGATCTGTTCTGAACTGATCTGAACATGCAGCTCTCTTTTGAGCACAGCATTACCACTAAAATCTCTGTATTGGACAGCTCACCATCTTTGTTGCATCGTTAATGGTAGGTTGGGGTTGTTAAGCTAGCAGGAGATGATGTAAACGGAGAGCTCTCAGTATTGAGGAGGGCGGGCGGAAGGCGGGCGGGTTAATCATCGTAGGATGATGGGAGTTGGTCTTTAAATAAGCTGTTCTTCTGTTACCCAGGCTTTACCGCTCTCTGGAGGATTATGACGTTGTTCGCGGCATCTTCGGTGGAAAGGTTGGAACCAAATCAATTACCTGCTCTGCACTCCAAGCCGAGGCTAACACGGACTTTGCAGAAGCTGTGAGGCTTTATAATGAGGTGGGCGGCTTTAGTGGGGCGGGCACCACGTCTCATTTAGACTGGAATTGTAATCTGTGCTTCCACTCCGACAGGCTTTAATCACACAAGACTGGCCGGATGGGGAACCCACCGACTCCGAAAAGGACTTCTGGGAAATAGCTGCCATGGAGGCCTACAATCAGCTGACTGAGTGGAAGTCACTGCAGTACTGCTCCACTGTTTCCATAGATGAAAACACTCCACCCAACCTGGAGAAGATGTGGTCAGAGCCTCTCTATCAGGTACCAGCATTTGAAAGATTGCATTTTCCTGCACACCTGCTGAATTTATTATTATCATTTATTTTTTTTAAACTATGTTTTGGTTAGGACATGTATCTGCAGCACATGATTCGAAGCATGCTGAAGCAGCTGCAGCTGGGTGAGAGGAACCAAACCCTTCTCACCTTCATCGACCAAGCCATGAGGGTGGAGGAGCGCAAGAAGCTGCTGGAAAGCCGCTACAGCCAGGAGCTCAGCCTGCTCTACATCCTGCAGGAGGACTACGACCGCTCCAAATACTACACCAACTTCAGCATGCAGCTGTTTATGGAGGCACGCTCCGCTCTTTACCGCATGACCAGTTCTCTCTCAAATCAACACATTTTTACTCATTGGAATATTTCTTTCCTGCAGAGTTACTCCAGTGTGGACACACTGCTGACTCAGAGTCGGCTCACCATCCTGCAGTCGGTGCAGGCTCTGACTGAGATCCAGGACTTTCTGATGTTTGTGAAAGGAGAAGGTGTCTTCATTTTACATCTCAAATAATAGACATAGCAAATAAGAGATCAGTATTTTTTTTACCAAAAAAATGCATTTTCACTGTTTCAGTGTCTGTGGGCTCCATTAAGCGGCTCGTCAGATCATGGACCGACCGCTACCCTGACGCAAAAGTGGACCCAGTGAATGTTTGGGATGACATCATCACATCTCGGTAAGTAAAAAAACAAATGCTTTGCAAGCCTTTACAAACCCCCCACGCCTTCAGTTTCAATCTTTTGGTTCAGGTGTTTCTTCTTAGACAAAATCATGGAGAAGCTGAGAGGCCACACCTCCAGTGACAGCATGGAGGTGGGCGACTCACAAGAGCCGGCGAGCGACATCGAGGCCGTGGTCAGGGAGTGCAAGTTCAGCATGAAGCTACACATGGCGGATAGCGCATGGAAGCAGGTGAACACCTGAGGGGTTCTGATTAGACCTTCTGTTCTGGAGGATCTTCTCAGCTTCATTGTGTGCTGCAAACCTTTCTAGAAAAACTTCCCAGTTGCCACGAAGCTTCTGAAGGAGCTTCAAAAAGAAGCCAAAGCGAACAGGAGCTGGCTGCTGCAGTGGGTCCACTGTTTCAGCAGCTTCAGCCACAAGCGCAGCCAGACTCAGGGTCCCGTGGAGCAGATCAGTATCATGCTGAAGACCATCCAGCTCCTCGGTAAGAAGGAAGGCTCTATAAAAGGCCCCCACTGAGGGAAATGAGCTGAAAGGCGTCCAACCTCTCTCCTGTCAACAGAGGACATTGAGTCCGACTGTCAGAGTGCAGCAGCTAAAGTGTTACGGTACCAGAAGATACTCCAGGGAACGTCTTTCCACATCTTGGCTGCAGCAGTAGGCAGAAGTCCGTCAGTCCTTGACGCTCTGGAAGCTGAAAAAACAGAGAAAGTTGTCCGGCTTTCAGGAAGTACTTCCTCGCAGAGGCGTCCAAAGGTACACCAGTTTTGTGTTTGGTAAAACTTTACAGAATTTCCCAATAGTCTAGTTATAGGACAAAAATGAGAATTGGTAATGTGTTTACAATCACTCATAGTACCTTATCAGACATTAACAAATTTTCTATACACATTTATAAGACATGAATTAATGAAGTAATGTATTTGTAATCCTTTATAGGACATGTAGAAGACATTCAGTAGTATTGATAGATGTCTTACTAATGCCTCATATAGTGTTAGTAATGCTGCTTATAAAGATATTTATTAGCATTTAGATGTCTTATAAATTCATTATAGATTTTAATCAGTTGCATATAAGCGATTAATTATAATAACTGCATCTTTCTTAATAGTTTGATTGATTTGCAGCCCCTTATCTAAAGCGGGACCAATGTGTTTATCTTTACAAGGCCCATTTATTTATCCCTTTATAATTGTCTTAACACAACCTTTAGGTATTAGTGATATACACCTGCAAATGCTGAAAATTTGACTTTATAAGCGGCAAATTCAAACTTATAAGACATCTATAAATGCTATTTATTATAAATGTTCCATAGAGACTTATAAACACATAACTAATCCTTGCTCAGGTATATTATAATCTATTAAGGGATCCTATTATTAGTGTTTTACAGTTTTTTCACTTTTAAGAAACATTGAGCTAAGAATTTTATCTTTGTCTTTTATTGCTGACTTTAAAAATGTAATAATAAGCAACCACATGAACAATATGTGGTGATTTCTTTTTCTTTTTTTCAGACAAGATGGGCACAATATTTGGTCACATGACCCACTGTTTCTTTAAAGAGGATTTAAGACGTTTTTAACATTTCTCCTTGAGGTTCAAATTAAAATAAGAGTTGCATTAAAATTCTCTCCCCAAATAATTGTCAACAAACATTTTTAATGTGAATCAACCCATAAGTGTGCATATTTTTGTTTAAGAATGTTGATAATTTTACCCAAAATGAAAGCAGACTGATTTGCAGCCTCCTGTGGATGCGTTCTGTTCCACATTTATTCCTTCATTCCGAGAGCCGAGGTGTTTTAGTTTGACTAGAACGTCTCGCATTTCCCTGCAGGAGGTGGAGGTGGCTTTGCAGCTGAAAGCCCTGACGCTGCTGCGGGAAGCCTCCAGAAAGGCCGACGAGGAGCAGCAGTCTTACTCGCAGGACTTTGTGGACACCAGCAGCGTCACAGAGACGTACATGACCTTGGCTAACTTCTGCGACAAACTGCTGCGGGAAGAAGAGCAGAGCGGCAAAGGTGAAGGACACAATTCATTTAGTACATTTATCAAAGAACTTTGGAGGCATCAAGCCATTTTTTTTATTTTTTTATTTGAATTAGGACAGTGCATATTAAAAAATGTTTCAGCAGCTGCTTTAACATAAATATGCCAGAGTTAAGCACAGGAGCTAAATTTCATCTGTTGTCCTAGGGCAGGATAAAAACTTCAACAATTACATTTACAACACAATAAGATAGCACAATATTAGAGGAAAAATATTTACAAAGGTTATTACAATAATAAGCAAGTCTAAAAAAGTCAAAGAAAGTCACAGAAAAACAACAATAACTAATGTCTGCAGGACTGTTTGTTTTCAGCCATCGTTTAAGAGCTGTTTGGAAGGTAGGGTAGTTTTCACAGTTCCTAATGTGATGTGGCAGCGTATTCCATAACTGTGTGCCTCTAATTGACACCACAGTTTGGCTGAATTTAGTCCTGCGTCAATTGAACATTACAGTCCCCTCGAGTTAAAGCCCTGGTGCCCATTCCAACATTTGTTTTTTTACTTATAAATATAAAAAACGTATACTTTTATGAATCAAAAATACATTTTCTGATATTGCTTTTGGATCCTAAGATCTTTAGAACCACTAGAGTCAACCCAGCCACTGTTGGATGCAGATGGGATGGATCCTAAGAAGTTTAAATCATTTCTAGCAGGCATTTGCTGCAGTTAGTGCTATGAAGATGTCAGTGTCTGTCTATTTGCTGTATGTTTGACCAAATATGTATTATTGGGCTTTGGGGGAGGAAATTCAGCTCCCTAAACCCTTAAAAAGGATGTGTAACAATTAGATGGGTCAAAGGAGACCCTTTGGAGGAAGGCTCCTGACTCTGTCTGTTGGTCTTGCAGTGAGCGAGTTCCCGGCCCTTCTGGATCTGCCGGCTCATGTTGTGGAGAGCACGCTGAAGGCCCTGAGGCTGAGCTCCGAGGAGGCTCGCCTCCGGTTCCCACGCCTGCTGCAGATCATCGAGCTGTATCGCTCCGAGACGCTGGACCTCATGACCAAAGAGGTCGGCCACCGATGATTGGGTTTTATTGTTTTGAACTTTAACTGTCATTTTGTTTTAAATACATACTTTCAATCTACTTTACCATTAAAATCCGCATCGAAATGTAACAGTTAGTCAGACTTGTAATGTTGTGGTCCCAACCCCCCCCAGCTGTGGGCCGCTACCCGTCCGTGAGACAATGGTATCGCGCCACAGAAAGAAAGAAAAAACACAACCTATATTATTCCGTTTCATTTCTAATCTGATTCTAAAGGAAGTTTTATTTTGAAAAAACTACTGGATTCTCAACACCACGTCCGACTCGTTCTTGACTCGTGTCCAAAATCCGTCTGCTTCTTAATTAAAGCGGCTGCAGTGACCGCTGGATTGGAAAACCCCCAAAGTTAACAAAAAACAAACATATTTGAAAAGGTATTTTTAGCAGAAAAAAGCCCGAATGGACTTCAAAGTAAAAGAAAACTACATTTAACAGACCAGAAGTTTATTCTCCAAATGTGGATTTTTTGCTACAGACCTTAATGATAATGCATAACATTCAGCAATGTCACTAGGATGCTGCTAATGAGGTCAACCTCCTCATTCCAATGAAAATAACTGCTGTATGAGTCCTAAATGTTTGGGGCAATTTATTCATTTATTTATATTTCTTTTTGGCACGCAACATTACTCCAGGATGGACCAGCATCCTGTTACGTCTGAGCTTTCCTTTGCAGATGGCGTCCGTTCCGTGCTGGATGCTGATCTGCTGGATCAGTCAGATGGTCGCTCTCCTGGACAAGTTGGAGTCTGTGGCCGTGCAGCACTGCATCAAGCAGATGGCAGAGAGCTACCCCCAGGCTTTAGTCTACGCCCTCATGATCAGCAGTGAGAGTTTCCGGTTCGAGGAGTCCGCTGCAGGTCACCAGCAGCAGGAGTTTGTCAACCGGTAGCTCATCTCAGGTTTGATCAGAACTGCAGATCACCAAGCCAGCATTCATTCTCCTGTCTTTGCCTCCAAAGGCTCAGGAGCACTCTGGATAAAGGAGGAGCGGCGAAGAACTTGGTGGACGCTCTGCAACAACTGACAAACCCCGACATGATTTTTAGGGTAAATGATAGAGTTTGTCCGTCTGCAGTCTTTGGAGCTTTCAGCGCTGATGTTTAACCCATGCAGGACTGGTGGGAAGGTGTGAGAAATGAACTGGAGAAGCCAACCTTCACCAAGAAGCAGATGAGAAGCATGTATGAGGAGATGCACTCTGCCCTGTGCAGCCATAACACTAAGGGGCACGGAGGGTTTCGCAAGAAGTTCATCCAGGTCTGTTTGTGCTTTTCTTTTTGCTTTTTCTGCACATACATTTACAAATTAGGTGTGTTGATGTTGCCAAAATATGAAATAATCTATATTCTTTCATCTATTTGTGGAACCATTGCAGATCAAATGGAAAGAACCCTTTTTTCTTTCAAAATGGCTGTTGGTTTTATCTCCATAGCAACCATATTGTTTTTCTGTTGCCTGGAGATGACGAACAGCTCAAAGTAATTTTTAGAAGAATCTGCTAAAGTACATTTTTGGATTTCCTTGGCAACAGAGGTTTTTTGTTAACCACACCCACATTGCTAATATATTCATATCATATGTCGTATCAATTCGTTCAGCTTGAGCCAGGATGTCATTTATTACATTTTTACAATATTACTGTAAAAGAAAATGTGCGAGCAACAGGGGAATGCCAGTTTTGGAAGCTCGCCACGTTAACGCCGTCCAAAATCCACAACTTCTGTTTTTTTCCCCCAAGTACCGTAGCTTCCCAATGATGCTCGGGGAGTACAGAGGTGAGAGATCGAAACCTTTATAGGAGTTTACATTTTTTATGTGGGCCTATAGGTGATGTTTGTGGAAACTTCTCACAAAGGTCAACGAAACTTCGGCTGTGGCCTCAGACTTAAGCTGACGGCGAGTATGAATAAAAGGTTTCTATTCCCATTCCGTGGGAAAATGTTAAAATTGCCAAATGTTACACTTTGCCACAAAAGTGTAAAACCGTAGTTCCTGTGGTCAAAACACACGGACATTTGGGTTTTGATAGAGGGTTTGGAAATCAAAAGTAAACAAAAGAAAGTAAAGCTTTTGCTCAAAAAATTGCAGAAGCCATCTGGTCCCTGCAGGACGTACTAATGATCTGGAGCTACATTATTCCTTGTTTTGATTTTTTTTTTTCAGAAATTCTCCAAAAGAGTGGAGGACCTGTTTGGATCTGGTGGCAGCAAGCTGTTTGAGAAGAGGGGAGACCCAGACTTTATGAAGCAGGTGGAGAATCTGGTGAATGAAATGCGTGGATTTCCGAAGGCCCCGGGGAACCTGAAGGAGTACTCCCCCTGGCTGAGTGGATTCAAAGCTGACTCCTTCAGCAATGAGCTGGAGGTCCCGGGTCAGTATGACGGCAGATCCAAACCTCTACCCGAGTATCACGCCAAGATCACGGGCTTCGATGAAAGGGTACGTCTGTAACGGTTCCTACAAGAAGAGGCGGTCCGGACGCTGAAATGACCCCCCCAAACCGTGTCGTCTAGGTGATGGTGATGACGTCCATGCGCCGTCCCAAACGCCTGATCATCCGTGGGGATGACGAGCGAGACCACCCCTTTCTGGTGAAAGGGGGGGAGGACCTGCGGCAGGACCAGCGCATCGAGCAGCTTTTCTCCATCATGAACATTGTGCTGAGCAACGACACGGCCTGCGTGCAGCGAGGCTTGCAGCTGCGCACCTATCAGGTCATTCCTTTCACCACCAGGTACACCAGCAAGCAAATAATAGATAATTAACATGTTACAGGCGTAGACTCTTGTATGTTGTTTTGATTTTTTTTTTCCAGGGTTGGTCTAATTGAATGGATGGAAAATACTTGTGTTCTGAGGGACTTTATATACAAGACAATGACAGAGGAAGAGAAAAAGAGGATGAATGAGTAAGTAGAGGACAGATTTCTATATTTGCATCTGTTTTTCTTTCAAGCAAAATTCTAAAAGTTTGTTTTTCTTTTAGTTTCTAGAAATGTGATTATAAGTTACACAGAATGTTGAAGCTTTTAACCCTAGAACACTTTTTTCGCTATAAAAAGTTACACCATCACTTTTGCCGGGTAATTTTTACCGGATACAAAAAACCTCAACATAAGTACTCGTCATAAAAACAGATTAAAACATGACAACTTGTGAGCGTTTTGCTTTTATTTTAAACTATGATAGTTTAACAAAATGAAAATGAAAAACATAGGAAGTTCCTAAAAACAAGGAATTTGAGAACAAAAAATTCCTAAAAAATAATAAAATGATAATAGAAACTTGGTCTGTGGTCCACCCATTCCTGGGACATGTGGGACGTCCCTGGTGAAGGCACAGAGACTCCTTCACAAATTGAAATTCATGTAAATAGTTTTGCTCTGGTGAAAATCACCAGCAATCGTGCTCTTGGGTTAATATTAAATTCCAAAAAACGTTATTGATCCTTAAAGACCCACTCTGATGGGGTTTTTACGTGTTCTGGTAATTTTCCGATGGAGGACAAATATAAAGAAACTTAAAATTGCATTTCTGATCTGTATTTCTTGATTCAAACATGTGAATCAGACAAAAAAAATGCTGTTTGAGAAAGATCGTATACAGAGAAAATTGATGGCCGGGACACGAGCAGACAAATGAGGGATTTTTTGTTTTCATTGTCTGAACTGGAATCTGGCTTAAACTGTACGGCTGGATAATCTCCGATGTTGCTCGCCGTTTTTGTTACTACTTTATAATACTGTTAAGTAGGGGGGGTAAGGGCTGTAAGCTAGCAGGAGAGACCGTAAAGGGGGGCGGGGTTGCTAAGTGTCTACTGGGAATGCTTTTACTAAAGATCAAAAGGTGATTAGAATGGGACTTTAATGGGTAGATAAAAGTTCAATTGATGAGTTTTTTAATGTTTTAAGACAATACATATATATGTTTTGTTTGTAAAATTCCTCTTTCTTTCTTTTCCTCTTTCAGACCTCTTGAACTCTACAAATCTTGGCTCTCTACCTTTAAATCAGGATCAGACGGAAATCCTAATAAATTCTATTCATTTGCATACAAGTAAGTTTGTTTGACGTGTTTTTGTTTTTTATTTTGGACTCTGTAAGAGGTTTTAACGTTTAAACAGGAGAGCCAAGCGTGCCGATGCCGTGAACAACTTCCTGAAGGTGCTGCAGCACGTGCCCGCGGACCTGCTGAAGTAAGTTCTGCCTGCAGAACACGGGTGTGGACGGAGAACCCAAAGTCACCCTGTTGTGTTTCCACTCTGTAGGAGGTCGTTCCTGAGGATGTGCAACAGCCCCGAGGCCTTCCTGTCCCTGCGATCCCACTTCATCAGCTCCCATGCCCTGCTGTGTGTCAGTCACTGGATTCTAGGCATCGGAGACCGCCACCTCTCCAACTTCATGGTCAATGTGGAAACTGGAGGCATGATTGGCATCGACTTCGGTCACGCTTTTGGTTCTGCCACACAGGTGAGTTCATTTGAGACATGCCGGGATTTCAATTCCATCTGAAGAAATTCTATTTTTTTTCTTTAAGCAACAAATATGACGTCACCCATTATCCGTAGTAAAAACCTGATAAATATGAACATTTTACAAAAGTAAATCCACTGTTTTCTGAAAATAATATTAAAAAAAAACACATTTACATACACTTTTTTCAAATGAAAAATCATTCAAACCCAATGCATTGTGGTTGATAGTTGCCCATCGATGCTCACTGGTTTTTTGCAGGGACTTCTGGGAAATTTCCAAGTAATTGCATTGTGGAATTGTAGATTTAAACGCCGCTATAAAACAGCAAACGCCCTATATATTGCACTAACCAGGAAGTAGTGAGAGAATTCAGACATAGCCTTACCTTCCACACTAGCCACGCCCACTTTACATTTCTGACCAATCATGTCACAGTTCCTACACAACACATAAAGCCATCCCATCTTACCTTCCACATTCTATAAAATGTTAACCTTGGAGGACCCACAGGGTCAAATGCAGCTATTCTAAAAAAAATTATTTCTGTATTTTAACTTTTTTTATTCTTATGTCCGTTATTAATTGCTACTTCCCTTAATTGAACAAACAAAGAAAAATAAATGGACTTATAAAGCTCAGGAGGAAATTGTTCATGGGTTCTCCAGGGTTTATCAGCACACTTACCTGAGCACAGGTGCTAACTCTTTTGCTCCTGTAAAAACACAGGTTTGTATACGTTTGTGTCTTCATTTTGTGTGTGATGTGTGTGTTTGTACTAAAAAATCCGCCCTTTGGTAAATATGTACGTTTGATCGCTGGAAAGAAATCTTCCGCCAATTTGTTTTGTGTTGTTTTTCATTTTTTATTTTTTGAGTAACTAAGAAGTTTTAGACAAATTTGATTCCATTCTGACCATAACTGAGTCAAGGAAGTCCTGCGGATCACCTGTTCTTCTACTTTAGTTAACCTCCTAGATGACAATAGAAATGTAAACCAGTTAAGACAGGAAATGCTCATTCCCGTTTATAGTTCCAGAAGAACCATGTGGGCCGTGACTGACCTCCTGCTGTTCTGTCCTCAGTTCCTCCTCGTACCTGAGCTCATGCCGTTCCGGCTGACTCAGCAGTTTGTCAATCTGATGCAGCCCTTGAAGGAGTCCGGATTGATCCAGAGCATCATGGTCCACTCCCTCCGAGCCTACCGGGCCGAGCCCGACCTTCTGCTTAACACCATGGACGTGTTCATTAAGGAACCCTGTTTGGACTGGAAGGTAACCAAACGCCTCTCCTTAAGTTGGATTTGTTATTACAGTATTTTTAAATAAAGTTTTATGGGCTTGTTTTCCCCCCCTAAATGTTTATAAAAATGTGCACTTTTGGAGCTTTTGCTCTTCTTGCCACCTTTTTCCAAAGTGCAGAACAACATTCACACAGAGGGAACATGCTGACCTCAACGATCCCTGTGTCCGTAGACGAGTCGCAGCGTTCCCCCTTAAAGAAATAACCCGTTTGTTAAAGCTGCTGCTAAATGTTTATCTGACACAGAACTTTGAAGTGAAACAGCTGAGGAAAGGAGGCACGTGGACCGACAGCGTCAACACCAAAGAGGTCAACTGGTACCCGCTGCAGAAGGTCAACTTCGCCAGGAGAAAACTGGAAGGGGCGAATCCGGCTGCTATAACCTCGTATGATAAAACCAGATTGTTATTCAACTCTTTTTGCCAGTGTTGTGCTGTTATAGTTGTGTTTAGTTTGAAAAATGTATTTTTTTTCTGTGTCTTTCACCAGTGAGGAGCTGAAGCTGGGTTTCGAGAAGGATGCCTCCTTCGCGGGGATGCAGGCGGTAGCTCTGGGGTCGGAGGAGCACAACATTCGAGCGAAGCTTCCAGCCGCAGGTTTGTCGGTGGAGAAGCAGGTGGAGTGCCTCCTGGATCACGCCACGGATCCAAATGTTCTCGGCAGAGTTTATGTCGGCTGGGAACCATGGATCTAATACGCATCTAACCTTTTCTCCTCTGGTTGTTATAGTCAAAGAACTCATGCTTGGGTCCAAAATATGATGAATTCTAGAAAGAAATGACTTGATCGAATACAGATTTGTTTGTTTGTCAAAAAGTCAAATAAAGGTAAATATGTTCTCTTTTATAGCCGTGTTTAGATTCTTTATTTTATACATAAACTTGAATCCTTTCGAGTGTTTTTGTCATTTTAAATAAAGAATATTAATGTCAAACCAGCTAACCCTTTTAAATGGACAGTATAATGTCAGCAAAACTTTTCTTTTTGTCTTATTTTGACATGTAATATTTCAAAACACGTATCTAATTTAACAAATCTTTCTCAATACTACAAAACTAAACTTCCTCAGATGAAAGAAAAAAAAATTCTCCCTTTAAATGTAAAGGTGACTACACAATTGTCCTATTCAGTGGGAAATATTCAGGTGCGCTGTGTTGCCACTAGATGGCACTGTTTTGCCATTACTCCTGTCATTTGATTCATTTTTAAGACAGATCCAAAAAAAATTAACAAAACTACAAACCTTTTATAGCTCTAAGGAAAAAGTAGCATTGATTAAAAAAAAAAGTACCAGGTCATGATGTAGAGCCTTTAAATTGCTGGTTGACTTTTTAAAAGGCCCACCTGATGTCTGAAAGCCAAATGTTTGACAAAACAAATGGCTAATAAAAGAATAAAAAATTTGGTTTTATTTTAAGTTCTAACTTTTGGTAACATTTTGAGTCATACAATAATGTAAATGTTACTTTATCAAAATATAGTAATCAGCTTTCATCAATATAAAGTAAATAGAAATTAAACAATTTTTACATATTATTTACGCAGTCTGAAACATTTTTGCGTCTTTTAACCCTTGTGCTATCTTGGATGACACCGCCCTTACTTTGACGTGTTCTCCCTACCATGACAAAGGTGGATAAAGGTGGACAAATTTCATGTAATCCATTGAACCAGTGAAGATCACAAATCATTAAAAAAAAAAGGTTCAGAGCACTGTCTAGTGGGTCTAGATGACCCAACTTCCAACGGTAAAGTGCCTAGGATAGCACAAGGGTTACGCGAAAATTTAAACGACAACCCCCCTCAATATGATGACATCACAGCGAGCGATAAAGTAAAAATATATATAAATGGGCAGAAAATTGCCTATACAGCAATAATTGGAGTTATAAATAATTCAAAGTACAGTAACGAAACCTAAACAAACACGTCGAGGATATACAAAGGAAGTTTTAAAATTATTATGGGATGGCCAAACGACCTATGGCTATGCCGCCGTTTTGTAGAAAAGTTCAAGATTTGGTGTGTTTTTTGACAGTATGGGAAAACATTTTAGGTTGTGCGATTTTCACGAAATTTCACACACATGCTACCAGCACGAGACTACAAACACCACTGAAGTTTCATTGACCTTTGACCTTGGGAAGAGGATGCCATCTTGAATTAAAAAAAAAAGTACCTTTAGTACCATTACAATCGTCACGTAATTTCTTACAATTCACCAACAAAACCAGCAACACTCGTCTGGGATATCCAAAAGAAGTTTTGAAATAATTATGGGATGGCAACATGACCTATGGTTTGGGGCCATTTGTGCCAAAATCTGAGAATTAGCAATTTGTGCGTTTTTCCAAAAGATTTTCATAACGTTTCACACACATGCTGCTAGCTTAAGTCTAAAACAACCCCTGGGGTTTTGTCGACCTTTGACCTCAGAAAGAGGCTGCCATTTAAAAAAAAAAATTTGAAAGCACCTCTAGTACCAGATACAAACAAAAACTTGTCCTAGGTGGTCGCGCCTGCTGGCCATACAACGCCGCTCGCGGCTTTAATCATATTTGTATTTTTTATATTGAAAGTAGTTCTTTACACACCGGATTTGGTATTTTCATAATTAAATTTAAATGTTCAGTTTAAGAGTGAATCGGTATATAAAAAAAAGCAGAGGTTTGCTTCACATTTGAACTAAAGCCTTCCTGCGTTCTTGAGGGTCAGAAGCAGCAGCTGGAACTTTCCACAAAGCAGAACTGATGAAAGAAAAGAGTTTCTTTGAATTGATCTGCATTCATTTGCACTAAAGCCTGTTTATTTTGGTAAATATTTGTGTTTGTGTATGGGCATAAACAAATAAATCAATATAGGGCAAGTGATGGTCATGTTATTGAATTATTGAATAATCTAACATTTTGAGCTTTACCCTCTTAAATATCCCACATTGTACTCTAATTACATTTCAAAATAAAAGTTTTTAGTTTGTTTTTTATTTAAAAAACAACAACTTTTTAATAGAAAAATTACTAATCTAAATGTTTTTGAATATTTTATAATTTTATAATATCTTTTTGTGATCCAACTGCTCATAAATGACACACACACTGGTTAATACATTTTAATTATCAAAAACAGGGAAACAAACTAAAATGGCAAAATATTAAATAAATGACATTCAATTTCTCAGTAATGCTGTTGAACTAAATGTAACAGGAATTTCCAGACAGTTTTAATAGTCCTGAACGCAACTTAACCAGCTGTTCTAAGGTGTAGAGTTAAAAACATATGCTGGAAATCATCCAATGTTTCATTATAAAAGAATTTTACTTTATTACTTTGATTATTAGTTTGTTTTGAAACGGATGCCTTCATTTGTGATTTCCAAACGTTAGTAGACTTTTTAAAAAAACAGGGTATAAAACAAAGGGCTTCTTTTACTTAAAAAATAGCATTAGTAATCAGAGAAATCACATAAAAAAAGGTTTTTTTTTTTTTTTTTTTAGAAATGTCAAGTAAAATATGTAACAAACCCTTAAAACCTGTGCATATTCTGCATTCTGTCAACAATGAATCAAGAAATCACTGCACCAAAAAGAAAAAGGGCCAAAAAAGGACTTTTTGTTAATAAATATACATTTTTAGCTAAAATGATCTCAGGTTGAAGTAAGTTAAACCTGATTTTCTTTGCATATCCATGACTTCTTTCAAAACAGTTACCATGACGACTTGATTATTATTTAAGGGCTTTGGAGAAGCCACTGCTATTGAGAACACCAGGTAAGACATAAACGTACCGTTGTATTTTCACCAAAAATAAAACCTCAGCGGCTCGGCTCTGTACAAAGATCAGTTAAAGTAACAGCGTGTCATGATGAAGATCGTCAGAAGAAGACTGAGGTTGGAAAATGTAGTGTTAAATTGCATTTTTTGAGTGTCGTTTGAACAAGTTTTGCTATTGTTCATTGAAACCAATTAGCAGCAAATGTAGCTTTTTTGCTGCATGTTCTCATCCGGTGCAGCAGGTTTGCTAAAAGGCACATCATGACGAAAAAAAATGATAAAAAGAAATTGTAATTTAGTGTTCAGATGGATTATTTCGCAGCAAAAAACAGGCTTTTTGAAGCAAACTATGCTAAAAAACAAACGAACCTCCTCGTAGATCACTGCACACTGATCCTTTAAGGTTCATAATTCAGAGAAATCTGCCAAAGTGCACGATGCATACCACATTGTGGAGGATTGGATCTGCCTGGACAAAAATAAAAAAAAAAGTGGGAAGTTGGGTTTACCTAAAACCTTTCACCTTTAGAACCAAAAAACGAACAGTTCCTTTACATTGCGAAGGACTCACATGAAGTCACGTCATCAGGAGTCTCCAGGCTCCACCCTCTGATTGTAAATGAGACTTGGACCCAGTGAGTGGGACGTCACCCATGGTAACCACTTTACTTCGATCCAGTTCTCATATACAGTCAATGGGAAACAATCGTTAGGAGATTCACTGCTGTTACAGTGTTTGTCAATAAAGCTTTCATTCAAAGCCACCATCTTTCCATCCATCCATCGTTTTGCTGCTCTATCATACATTTTTCTTTACTTTCAAGTGCAAAGTGAAGCGTTACTTGTACGGATTGGTTTAAGCCCTTAAAAGAAAATGAAGAACCACAAATATCTTACTGACACTTTTGAGGCCTGAAAGCAGAGATGAGGCCAGCAGAACGGTGTTTTTAAGCCCCCCCTGGCTCCACAAAGAAACAAATACTGTCACGTCCATCCTTTGGACTCCACCATACAATAGCATTTATACTACCATGTGTTCTCCATTTCACGTTAAAATGCTCATGTCAAGGAACATTTGGGGGATTAGCAGGGATGCACTTCAAGTCAGACCCAGATTTTAAAGACCCACTCCGACAAAAATGGTGTTTCTGGTTTTGGGGATATTAAGGAAATTAAGATTAAAAGAGCCTTTCTGATTATTTCTTTTTTTTTTTTAATTGTTGTGAATCAGGAGCAGAAGAAAAAAATGCAGTTTGAAAAGGATGATATTTGTGACGTTGGGCGGGCCACAAGCTCCCTGCTCCGCCCCCTTCTGCTGCATCCACTTGCAGACCAATAGATTCATGAACAGCTTTGTTGTCCTCATCCAAGCTGGAATCTGGATCTGCATTTCTGTTGCACCACTAAGGTTAGGTTGGGGGTGTGAGGGGCTGTAAGCTAGCGGGAGAGCAAGAGAACAGAGAGCTGTCAGCAATAGGGAGGGGAAGAGGGGCGGGGTTGCTCCATGTCAACAGCTCAGAGGGGAATTAGTAATGAACGCCTGCTGCTCTGCAGAAACTATGTCCTACAGAAAACAACACAGGTTTTTAGATTTGGGCTAAAAACAACAATCATAGTTAAAAAGACGGCTGGGAACGCTTTGAAAACCGAACTAAAGATGATCGGAGTGGGTCTTTACCAAAAAAAATAGTTTGTTCTTCGCATCTTTGCAGATTCAAAACACATTTGTTGACTTTGTTTCATGGCAGGAACACTTGAAGGCTGACAATTACAACATAAAATGAACAGAAAGTACTCATAGATATATAAAAATGTCTTCATAAAAGTGCCAAATCCATTTGTTGAAAAGTTACCCCCCGAAATAAAGTAACAAAAAAACCTTTGAACTAAAAAGAGCTTTTTGTGGCTGGGTGTGCATAGCGTATCTACTTTACATTATTCTGAGCCGTGGCCTTAAATCTTGGGTCTCCAGCCGTTGATGAACTGCAGCAGTTTCTTCACCTGCAGTTTGCTTAGCTTGAAGTCCTCCGATAAGATCTCCTCGGTGAGCTGCAGAAGCAGGTTCCCGTCGATCTTTTCGGACCCAAAAAGAGCCACCACCTCGTCTGGGAGGCCGATGAACTTCAGACACTTGGACACCTCCTCGATAGAAATGCCAGCCAAGGAGGAAGGAGGCTGCCACTGCGCGGCGGGGGGAGAGGACGAGTCTGAGATGGAGAAAGGCTCTTGGTTTTTTACAGGTGAGGAAGTTTCTAGCTTAGTCGACTCTGTGGGCGAGTCCGCACACTTTGCTGTGGGGTGGGGTTTGGGCGTCCTTGGTGGTAGGATGGGGCAGGAGAGGCTCTGCTTGCTGTTCGATTCCTCTATTGGTTTGCCTCTGTACGCTTCTGAACTGAAGCTGGAAGATTTGGTGTGAGCCTGACTCAGAGGGCCTTCCTGAGAGTCCTCACTGCTGCGTGGTTGCCGCTGAAAGTCCACCAGGCTGGACGTACACACCTTTGGGGTGCTCGGGGTTCTCTTCCTGGGGTAGCTGTAGTAACTCCTGCAGCCGGCTGGGAGAAACTCCTCCAGGCAGTGGGACTCTCCTCCGCTGAAGTTGTTCGGCCACGACAGACGAGACGACAGCGCGTCCGACGGCAGACTGCCGACGGGTGACGTGGCGCTCTGCTCCGTCATGGATCTACTCCAGTTACACGGGTAGCAGGCGAGGCTTTGCTCTTGTGGATCCGCCCCCTCAGCTTCACTTTGCCCGCTTCTAATGGGAGGGGGAGACATGACGTTAACTCCAAATTGTAAAGAAAGCATAAAGTAAGGTGTGAGCCCCGGTTCTTACACGCTGTGGAGACCTGAAGAATAATAGGAGAGGGTTGGACTTGGAGAGCGGGTTTCCTGCTGCCGCGGCGGCTTGGACTGGATGGTCGCAGGCGGGGGCTGCTTCAGGCTACGCGGGGGGATCGGGGGAGCATTCAGAAGACGGCACTCCTCCTTCACCTGAAATGACACCAACAGAATTTATAAGCTACAAGCAGTACGGATGAACCCTTTACTACAGGAGATGTAACAGGTGACACACAACAACAAAAAAACACACAAACCGTAAAACTCCAACTGTGAGCACAATCAATCGGCCAATTCTGACGCAGAATATCGGCTAACGGAAAGTGTCACATAACGCCGCAATGCCGCTTTTCTATGCGACAGAATCTGCTGATTTACACAATTGTGCAAAGGGTTGAAGAGTTACAGTGATCAAAGCTCCGGGGGTCAAAGGTCAAAGTATTGGAGTCAAATGTCAAATCAGGATCAGCTTAAAGTGAAGGAAAAACCAGATTGTGAATTTAACAAAAAGTTTGAAAACTGTTTTAAACTCCAACGTCCACACTTTCAATTTTAAGAATTTGAAAAATAAAATTGGAAATTTGAAAATTTCTATTTTACAACTTGAAAGAAATGCTGAAAATTTGGAGGGAGGAAAAAAAAAAAAGTACATTTGACCTAAAAGCTGTTCTCAAATGAATGAATCTATCAATCAGTTTTATTTGTAAGGCACTTTTCAAAAGCCAAAGCAACCAAAGTGCTATGAAAGTGAGAAAAAATAACAATAAAAGATAAAAACAGTAAAACACAATCAAAGAAACAGCAAGAAGAGAACAAAGGAGGTAAAATGATTCTGATTCTGCTCGCTAGAGTGATTTAAATCATCCAGGCATCTAATGAAGTGAATAATAATGTTTATTAGGAACAGCTGCTGGTTTGTATTTTCAACTTTTTCCATCCCTCCTTTACAGTTTCAATGAAGAATTCCCATTTTTGGGAGATGAGCCTAAATTTACGTTGGGGGTGGGACTTTGAGCCCATTGGCCACTGGGACACGCGATAGTGATGAGATCTCCGCTCAAACTTTGGGAAAGCGTCATCACACCTGTGCGCCACACAGACGTCACCAAAACCTTCATCACCTGATGTCAATCTGGACCTGGTGGGCCGGTTTTTCACTCACTTTAAGCTGATCCGGATCTGACCTCATAGCAATGATTACTAAATCAAGCTAGTAGAAGGTCACATTGAGATCAAACGTCATCAACAGCTAAAGGCTGTTGTAACCTTCACACCCCCTTGTCAGACATTTACAGATGAAGTTAGACAAGGACAAACAAATGAGCAACCTACAAATTTGTTTGGTTACAGATTTTTTTTGTCAAAACATTTAAGAACCCTCTGAGTGTCTTTCAGGAAGTCACAAATTATTGCTGCGACTATGTCTATTAGTCACAAATGCTTAAACCCTTCTGGCTAAATTTGGCTTTTTCTCTAAAAACAAAATGCGGAACAAAGGAAGCAGGTGACAAAGAGAATGATCAAACTCTTGGGTAAGACTCTGCTCTGTTTGCAGAACTGCTTAAGGCATTCAAGTACATTCTAAATACTGTTATACTGAAATGTTTTTTTGAACTAAGCTGATCTGCAGTCGCGTTGGCTTCCACTAAGTGCACTTTAACAGACGGCACAACCCATGTATGTTTTAAAAGCTACGGCAAGCATCTACAAATCAATGCAAACACAGATGCTACAGCGTCTGGCTCTGTCTGGGAAAAACAAAAGTTCTGCGCTTTAAAATCATTCACAAGCTACCTGCATCAAAAGTTAGCACCTAAATCTGCTCGGAGATAAAGAATGTCAAGAATGCAAACCTGCTGGATACGATAAACACCACAAAAACAACACAAACTTTGGTTTGTTCCTTTAAAGAACCACTCCTATCATCTTTTGATCTATTTTAAAAGTGCTCCCAGTGGTATTTGAATTATGGTTATGACGTTTTTTTGTTCAAATAAAAAAAAACTGGTGCTGTTTTCTATGACAGTTTCTGCAGAGCAGCAGGAGTTCATTAGAAGGTTGGTTGTGGGTGGGGCTGTTAGCGCCGCACAACCCCTGCCCCCCTTTCCGTCACCCACTGTTTACGGTATCTCCTACTAGCTTAAAGCCCTTCGGACCCCCAACTCAACATTATCAGAGCAGCAAAAAATGACAAGCAATATCAGAGCTATCCAGACGTACGGTTTAGATCCAGATTCCAGCTCAGACGAGGAAGACAAAGACTCACATGGATCTATTTGCCAACAAGTGGATGGATCAGAATAGGGCGTATTTTTTTTTCTGTCACAAATACGATCTTTTTTAAACTGCATTTTTCCCGTCTGCTCCTGATTCACAATGACTGGAAGAAAAAAATACTCAAATATGCAACACGGTCTGGAGTGGGTCTTTAAAGTGCAGAGAATGTTGCACAACTTGTAAAACATTAAAAAAAAAACCATTTAATTCTCTTAGACAGAATGTGTTAGCCTTGCTTTGCCTTGTTTTTTAGAGAGTTAACACTAACTTGACGTTTTAGTAATAAAACACAAATATTGTTTGTGTTCCGATGAGGAGCTGCCACCTAACTAACTGCTGGCGGAGAAAACCATTTGAGCAGCAAAAACTTGCAATCTGGGAACAACGTTCCGGTCATTTCTTTTGGCATGAATGGGACTGTGTGTTTCTCAGTCGCTAATTAGGTTTATTCTTTACAAATGTTCTGAGAGAAAAACCTGTTCCCCAGCCTGGAGCTGTCAACGGATGATCATCACATCAAGCTGAGCGCCAAACACTCCCAGTGGGATTGATGAGAGTGTCGCAACCCTAAACTTTTCACTCATCCAACAGACAGATGTGCTGTTCTTATGGAGGAGACAGAGCATCTGTGACACTACAGAAGCTGATTTCCTTTTTTTTTTTTTTAAATAAAGTTTGTTAAAACAGATTCTTTTAAGACTGTTTTACTCTTCACATTGATTGCATTTCCAACAGTCGATTTCAGGCGCTCTGGGAAGGTTTTTTTTTTTTTTAAATAACATAATTTCTGATGGCTCCTTCTGAAATATGATGACAGATCCAGTCAGATATAAATATTGAAATCTTAATTATTTCGATACAATCTGCTCCTATGACATTCCTTCCACAACCGACTCTGGAGTTTCCAGATATTGTCATTTGTGAGTCTTGGTCATTCAGGCGGTGAGTCGTACAAGTTTCATTATAGAGTTTAAACATCTAGACCACACGGGGATCTAAGGTGGTATAAAGGACGTGATGCCTGTTTGGATCTGTTTTCCCACGTTTCTAGTAGGAGTTCTGTTCTAAAAAATGCGACAGGTAAAATCCACAAAGTAGTCATCTTATTTTTTATTTTTAAAATTATTCTAGACAGCACCCGTCACTACACACTTTTCTCAGACAGAAAGGAACATTTTCCCACTTTTCTCTTTTGTTTAAACTCTCAAAGTTCAAACCTTTGTAGAATAATAAGTCCAGTATTATAAATTAAAAACAAAGATCTGATCGTGATCCAGGATTTATGTAGGTTTGGTGAACTGAACATATTCTGTTCAGGAGACACGACAATGGAGGTTGATTAACAATGGTTCCCATATTTTGTTAGATACATTTCTCCTAAAAGTGCGACTTATACTCCAGTACGACTCTCATATAGGATTGTTCAGCTGCTGAGGCTCCTGAGCAACTTACAGTCTGAAAAATTCGTACATAAAAGAACTTTCTGATGGACGTGTTTATAACGCGTGGATTTTTCCCTTGATGTTGCCTGTAAGAACTAGAACTTGAAGGAGGAACATAAAATACTCACGGCTTCAGACTTGGGTGGGACAGGTGGTGGAGTGAGAGGCACATCTAAACTGGCTATAGGACAGACGGGACAAGACACTGGGAAGGACAGCGGAGCGGCGACAGGACCGCCGTTGTTGACACCTCGTATTCCTTCACTTGAGGAGGGTTTCGGCGTCTGTCCCCTTAGGTGATCCAACCACAGCTCCTCATACGGACCGTCCAGCTTGTTGAAGGTCGGCTGTTGGGTCATGCTATCCAGCAGCTCAGGGAAAAGGTGCTCGTTTTCTCCTGATTCAGAGTAATGGCCATCGGAGGGCAGAAGTGTCCAATCTCCACATAGCGTCATACATCCCTGCAGGTTAACTTCACTGTTTCCGTGCAGGTTGCTTCCGTAAACACACACAGACAGTCGATGAAAGGACTGCGTGAGTTCATCGCGGGCGTACGTTAACGAGTTGGGGATCTGTATGTGGCTGGTGCAACCGTTGGAACCGCCGCTGCCTCCACTGCTTCCGGAGCAGGTGCCATTCCCACTGCTTTTGTTGGGACTTTTTACGTCGTCGCTCCAGTCTGTCCGCACATCCCGGACGGCCCGGGAGTAATCGTCTATGTCAAACTGCTCCTGGCAGAAGGAGAACCAGCGATGCACCATTGTCTCCAGCCACAGCTCCCCTTGCAAAAGCTCCTCTGGAACGATGAACCTCGGCATGGCCATATGAAAGGGAAAATGGAAGGGAATGATTTTGTTGTTCCGCAGAATGCAGCACACAACCACCGTCTTTGTCTGGATGTTCACCAGCTTATAGCGGTGACCCTCCCGGACGAGGTGAAGGTCATACTGGTTCCGGGGTGGACTGCTGGGCACGATGACATTGACGGGGAGTCTGGTTTTCTCCACGATGTTTCTGATGGTGTGCTCGCCGTCCTGCATCTGAAGCTCCAGGGGGCTACAGGTGCTAAACCTGCCTTTGCACTGAAACGGGAGACTGATGCTCTCGTTTGTGCGATGGTTCATGCAGATCAAGCACGGCATCTTGCCCCGGCCGATCTTGCTGATGGAGTGAAGCTTCCCGATCTTCTTAAAAATAGTGTTTAGTCGTGATTTTTCTTTGGAGCTTTTGGCGTAGAGGATCTCTGCCTGACCCATTAATGTGAGCTCATCACCGGTGCTCAGCGTAATGTTGTAAACTTCTGTGTCTTCATTGCATTCCCCTGAAGCCATCTATGGACAGAAAAACAATCATAGAACATTAACCTAAACTAGTCAACAGCTTCTTTCTATTGAGCAATCAACCAAAAACAAAAGACATTGACTATGAAATGCCTGTTTAAAACCACTTTTAAAAAGTTGTTTCTGTGTGTTTTTTTTTCACCTTTCATGACTGATTTCTCTGAGGGCTTTTACTCCAGGTGCATTGTGGTATTGATAAGGAAGTTATGGAATGCAAGCTGGCAGCTGTTAAGGTCGGTCTGACTTTCACATTTGGTGGTTTAATTAAAACAGCAAGAAAACAACAACCAGTTCCCCATTCGATAAGACGAAGGAAATGGAGGATTGTGCTTCAGAGTTGCTCAACTACCACGTTTCACAACATCTGGCCACACCAAGTTAAAACATTCATGGCATCGGTTTCACCAACTTCCATTGAACTCTAAGAGAATGAGGCCAGAGTGTTTTTTGGTAGACGTCTCTAAAATAAAAGAAATGTGATAAACATAATTTCATATAAATGCCTATGAAAAAGATTTGAACATTTTATGAACATAGACGTGCTATTGCATGTCCTGCTGCTGGAAAAAAATGGAAATTCCTCCTAATTAGGGATGTGGATCGTTTCTTAGATCAACGATTCACAGATCAAACAGCAATTCTTTCTATTTAATATATTATGAATGAATGGTCGCTCTATGTACGTGTTTTCGTTGGATGTATTAACATCATTTACACCTTGTTGAGACCAGGAGACCCGAATCAGCAAAACATAAATCAAAGCTCAAAGATTTTAAAAGAAAGAAATGGTATTTGTCACTTTAAATCATGTCACAGTAGTACGTTTTTCTGTAACCTGTGTATAAGCTGTGTACAAAACAGAAACGTCACTGTTGCTTTGGATCATTTAGCATCCAATTCTGGAAGTGTTCTCCACAGTTTTTCCATCTTCAAAGTTTGGCAGACACAAGTTCCAGTAGGTGGATGACAAGAAAACAGTAAATGAAGACACAGCAACACCTCAATAAAAGTGACTCTGTAACAACTAGGAACCCCTCACTGCTCTATAATCTAAACTGACAGCAGAGTTTCCAGCAAACATATTTTATAAACTCACTCTTTTCATCTTTAGTGGAAAACACAAAAAACGTCCACACTTTAGACAAATATTTTGCAGAGGCGTTCTGGTACGTCACATAATTGAACAAAAGATTTTCGTAATAGTTTAAAATGTCCTATTCATTATAATTTTTACTTAAATCATCAACTACTTTTTAAATAAAATGATTTTTTCAGAACATATTTCAAAATTTTACTCCCATTTTTAGTATCTGAGAAAAAAACGCTTGATAGCTTTACTTTGAAAACAAAAACCTTCTCTGACACTTGACTCTGAAAATTTGTTTATGTCCTGTGACAGAGGCCCACTCAGTTTGTTTAGTTTATAAACTTAAAATCCATCATTTTTCTGTGTTTTAGAGTGATAATTACACTGCCTGAAGTGCATTTTTTAATATATATTCCACTATATTTATAAAGATCTCCCACGTCACAAATATTGGAACAGTTTTCTGGAAAAGATGGCGGATATCTAAGTAATTGGATACTCGTTTCGGTCCTATTCATCAAAATGATCACTTTGGAAGGGGAAAAGTGTACCTTAACATTAAACGTGATATCCTCCATGACGTACACTCTTTCGGGGAAGGCTTTGGCCACCTCCTCCACACTGTTGAAGTATTGCACGGGCTCCTTGACATCTCTGTCCTGTTCCAGCAACTTAAACTGGCCTAAGAAGAACAAGAATTATCAGTACTGATATTTTCCATCGCTTCTGCCATCACACGAGAAGTAAGCAGTTGGTGGTTCATCAGTTTTTCAAAATAATCACTCAGAAAACTTTTGAAAGCATACACTATGAATAATTTAGATAAGAAAGAGCCATTTCAAAGGAAGCATCCATCTTCATGGCGGCGCCTTACCTTCATAATGAACTGGGATCTCTATTTTAGGCCCAATCACATAATGTCCCTCCTCTAGACTGTGAGCAGTAATAGTTGTCCACTGACGGCAGGAATGAATCAAGAGGTAGTCGTTTTCTCTGAGGCCCTCAACCAACTGAGCTGCAGGAAGGAAGTTTAACAATCAACCAAAATACACAAAAAGTTTTAAATAATATAGTCTATCTAGTGGTTAGATTTATAAAAGGAAAATGTTACTAAGATTTGAATAAATAAATGTGTCAGAAAAATGACATAAAAATGTATGTTCAACTTACAAATAAAGAAAAAAATATCAATCAAGTACTGGACACGAGCCTTTTTACTTTAAAACATTAGATTATGGATAACAATGAAAATGTAAAACATAACCTGCTAAAAGAGACATTTTAAAAGGGGTTTTAAAATCCATTAGACATTTGATCTATGAAATGAAAAAAAAAATTAAACTAAGTAGATGTTAACTTTTGTCAAAGACACTTTCTAGTTAAATAAAGTGTAGACATAATAAGGGGGCTCATGTTGTGAAGGCAATTTATTTTACACCTTCAGCATTTTTCTTTGCTTAGTTAGCAAAATAGCCTTTTAATGTTTTACTTCATGACCTAAATTTGTATTTATTACCATTAAGGTTGCTATTATATCAATCGGTTTATAGCGTTATTGTACTAAAGCGAATCTTTGTTTTTCATTAGCTTAGACTAGAGCTGATAAGCAGAAGCTTGAATGGCTAGCATGGTGGTAGCTATACAACTTGAAGTAAGTTACTAACCGTTATCCAGCATGACAATTTGTGGCAACTTGTACGCACTGACCAGCTGGTCTAGCGGCAGAGACGTCGTGCTCCACGTTACATCCTTTAAGTTATTGTACAACATCGTTCCAAGGTCCATTTTGCTAGCTTAAGTTAGCCACTTTTCGAGCTAACTACTGGTGCAAACACGGTCACAAAAAGCTTTCCCGAGGAAACCCACTACAAAATTATAGCTGCTCTTCATCTATGCAGTGGTGTCATGCACATGACGTCCCCACGTTGTAGCTGCATAGTTCCCTCTAAGTTTCCCTACGTATCCAAAAGGCTCGTTATCAGAAAAAGTAGCCAAGCCATGTTTGTTTAGTAGCGACGGCAGCATCAAGCTAACTATTCTAACGGAAATACGTCACTTTCTGTATATTTTTTTGAAATAAAAGCCTTTCCCTTTTCCTCTAAGAATAAAATTGATGAATTACAATTTTACAATCCTGGAACAACAAATCGAATTATAACAAATTTATACAAGTATAGTAAGTGATAAAACATAAACAAAAAATGAGAAAATGCCAAATAAAGTACATTATTTAGGCTTTTCCATTAGGTTTAATTATTTTTAACCATTTCAAATAATTTCACTGCATTTTTTTGTTGTTGCTTTTTTTTACGTCTCACACACTTTATGAGGGAAACAATTGAACTCCTTCTGAAAAAAATTAATTAATAAATAAAACAAAGTCTGGTTTACAAATTAAAAATCTATTTTGTAAATAAAATATATATTCCAAGAATTGTGAACTAAAGTATCATGTCATAATAACCAAGTGATACATTTTTCTAACTTTATAGCTTAGCTATTTATATTTTATCTAATTTTGCATCTTGTAAAAATGTTAGTTTCAACAGATGTGGAAATTGGATTTTAATTGAATGAAAGAAGTTTTTACTATTTACTACATACTAAAGACAATGCATGTAATGAATTCATGAATAAATACTAGAAAGTATATTTCTGTCTCGCTAAAAGGTTGGCAAATTAAGAAAATTTATAAGGAGCATTGGCAATCAATTCCACAATTTTGAGGACAAGAAAAAAAATCAAAGTTCTAAAATAATTTATTTGTATATAACTTTGTTAATGTCTACAATAATCCAAATAAAAGTCGATTAAACCTGAGGTGTAACCTTTTTTTTCTTTGTTTTTTTCCATTCTTTTTTTTATTTTGTTTTGCAGACTGTATACATTTCCTTTATGCCAGATTTAAGCTTCAAACTTTGCTAAATGATGTTAAAATAATGTTTTAATTACTCATAAGTTATCATTTATCTCTTAAGATACATAGAAATAAAAGAATACATTTAAAAAACATTGAGTTAATAAAATAACCTGTTCTTCTGTTTTGGCTAAAATATTGGTTCAGACAATTTTAATTAATTGAGTTTTAATCAGTGGAGTTTTGGAAAATGTTTTAACCTAAAGTAGACTTTGACATGAGTAAAAGAAACAAAATCAAAATACTGTATTGCTAATACAAATCCATGTAAATCATAAAATTAAGCAAAGATAATGATGAGGTGGGGAGTACTACTATCGCTCTTTACTTTATTATGTACTCTTAAAATACTCCAGTAAATGTTTAAACACCCATCATTTTTTTAGATCAACGATTCAAGGATCAAACCACGATTCTTACTACATTGACTTGGCCTCGAGAGCACATGGTGCTGATGCAAATTCATTGAACGTTGTCATCAACTTCCTCTTTTTCATGGCATAAATCAGAGAAGCTTCCTTAATTTGGTCACTGTGTCTCATCGGCAGCCAAAATGTCTTTTGTGGACACTCTGCGACAGTGGGATGACGGCGTAACCTGTTCTGACAAACAGGAATTTTCGGAAGCTCTTCGCATTCTCTTGGCCATTCCTGAGCCAAACTCCAAAATTTGTTTCAACATCGGCTGTCTGCATCTGCTTAACCAGAACTTGGATGATGCTGAAAAGGTAAAGTCAAGCATTTCTCAACTATTAATTTGTTCCTGAAATAGAAAACTAGAAATCTGAAAACATCAGTTATCTGGATCCAACTTGTAAGGCAGAGATTGAATTCGATTGGAGTGTAAGTGCGAGTCACAGTGAAACAAGAAGTGGAGCTGAAAGCGTTTTTGTAAAGGAAGTTGCTGCTGTTTCACAGGCGTTTGACTGCAGCATTCGCAAGGATGAGCATTTGGCAGTGGCTTTCTTTCAAAGAGGAATCACCTTTTATAAGAAAAAGAGGCAAGACACACTGGCTCTTTACAAACAACGACCAATTTTCTTACATTTCATTCCAAATTCAGAACACCTGATAAGTATTTACACTTAAACCACAAGTTTTTATTGATTGGTTATGCAATTTATTTTATCACACATCTGTAAAGGTATGAAGAGAGCATTGGTGACTTCCAGAGAGCCTTCAAAGCGCTCAGAGGAAACAACCTGATCGATTACAAGGCCCTTGGTCTCAGATACATTCTATATGCATGTGAGGTAGGTGTTTTCAACCTTAGAAACAATCTATTACATCATCACTAAATTATAACACCTTCCAATTTCTGCTGTTTGCATGAGAAAACCTCTCAATAAAATCTCTCCTTTCAAAGGTTCTCCACAACATGGCCCTGGCTGAGGCTCAGCTGGGAAACTGGGAAAAGGCTGAGCAAAACCTCAGGAAGGCGCTGGACTACAAAACAGAGGCCAAGCTCAGTGTCATCGAAAAAGCTCAGCAGGCAGTCCTGGTTAGCACTGATGTGATGAAAAACGAGTGTTTCTCTTAAAGTTGACAGGATCCTGGGTTTGGACCAGTGCCCAATTTACATGGAGGGGGGGGGTCTAGTCTAACCAGCAATTTTAACAGTCAACATTTGTTTTTAAATATGAGCAAAATGTAGCTGGGATAGGTTCCAGAAACCCTGTAAGGGATTCAGCAGTAATATAAATAGATATTTTTAAAATGTAAATACACACTTACATTTAAAAACTATTGAACTAAACAAATCCGCAGTTTCATCTCTGCTAAGGATCTTGTCAGAGTATAGAATGTCTTTACTGTCCAGTAAGTTTGGGTCCAGCTGTGCCTCCGTAAAGAGTTTAGGGACAGAATGCGGTTTCAAATGTCAGATTTAGGACATGTATTTGATGATTTTGATTTCATTGACAGAAGGAGAAGCTGTTCAAACTAGTGGAGTTCCCATCAAAAATGATGTTTAAACCAAATAAACATTACGTTGCAGAGCTGGAGAAGAAAGACTACCTGGGCAAAGCCAAAGTAAGAATAAATCTTTTTCATTTAAATAAATCATCTCAGGTGATTAGGGAAATCTTGAGGGTGAACTAAACAATCTGTGTATTGTCTGTTTGATGATCAGGTTGTTGCCTCTTTCAATCCACAAGACGATTTTTCTGGATTTGCTCCTCTGCAGCCACAGGTGACGGAGATTTGTATTTTTCGTTGCTAAATGCTGTGATGAGGCAACAAAACATTCTGAAAAATTGTGAAATGCCCACGCAACCTTACAGCATGAAAATGAGCCTCTTAGAAGCATGCGATGTTTGTTTCTCCCTCCTACATTTTTTATTGAAACTAAGCTAAAAGCAGTGACAAGTGTAGTACAACATGTCCGGATCAATAAAGTATCCATCCATCCATCCATCCATCCATCCGTCCATCCATCCGTCCATCCATCCGTCCATCCATCTGTCCATATTTCAATCACTTTTCAGAACAATCTGGAAGCAGAAAGACAGCATATCTGCTATTCAAGCTGTTTAAAAGACAGAGATGGTCACAAGTCCTTTTTTTCCCAAGTCCAAGTCAACTGTGAAGTCTCAAGTCTGTAATTTCAAGTCACAAGTTTTAATTATAATGAATAATCTTCTATCACAAATTGTCCTCACATTTTTGTATACATTTAAAAAAGACAGTTTATGTTTCTGAAAAGCTTCTTAAAGAGAATTTTTTAGACGTAACAGTGATGTCTAAAAAATAAGAATAACAAACATTATTCACAAGTCCCAAATCTGGAGGCTAAAGTCAAGTTTTTGCATGCCAGACTTTGGTCCAAGTCAAGTCCAAGTCACAAATACGAGTCCCTATCTGTCATTCCATCAGAACCCGAAAATCTGGAGGTCATGGTCTAAACACAGTCAGTGGTTAAACAAAATCTTATTTGAGGCAGGCTGTTGTGAAATAATTCGTGAATCTTAGATGTGCATTTAAACATTGCCCATGTATAACAATTTTTATGTATTTTAATTTGATATTTAATGTGAAATTAGGATAACCTTTTGTGATTTTTGTGTGTACATCTCATAAACTAAACAGGACTGGGGAAAACACTAGAGTCCTCAAGAACCGGTATGACTCATTAAATCAGTGACTGACTGGATAATCTCCTTCTTAATCACTAAACAGGTTGAAGATGGTCCACTTTCTCCAAGAGAACCAGAAGTTTTAAGGTACTTCCCAAATTTAAAAGAAATCTATAAGGTAGAAATTGGAAAAATGGGTTTAAATGTCGTTTTGCTGAACGTCTTTGTCCTTTCATGTAAAAAGATTTTCTAAAATTCCTCAAATTAAACGTCATCTTCCTTCAATGACAAAAAGACACGTTTGTTATGATGCCCTTTGTGTGTCTATGCCTCATAGAGCCTTGGAAGGTGAACCCCACACTGTACTGTTTGAGTTTGTTCCTGAAACCTGTGACGAGTTGGCCGTGAAGCCCGGCAATATGGTGTTCGTGCTGCAGAAGGGGGCAGACAACTGGGCCTACGTGATCTTCAATGGAAGAGTAAGAATGCTGTATGCAGAATCTGTGATACTTTTTGAGTGTGTGTGCATCATTTTATTTATTTTTTCCCAGATTGTGTGTTTAGAAGAGAACTAAGTGCTTTTTCGTGGTTATGATTACAGACGGGACTCGTACCGTACAATTACCTGGAGCGTCAGGAGATCTCTCTGGCTTCTAAACAGAAAAAGGTACTGGTACTAGGGATGCAACGATTCCCTTTCTCCACAATTTAGTACAAACTTTGATTTTTGGGTCACAGTTTTGTGTCTGTTCGATATAGTATGCGTTTATAAAACAAAAAAACAACAACAAAAAAATGTGGACAAACCTTTTTTTTCTTTTGGTAATAAGCGAGTTACAATGAAGTGAAACACTTCAGTTGGCTCATACTTGGGGTTGGGGTAATGTAACAAAAAAAATACTAGGGTGTATTCAGACTGGAAAAGTTAGTTGGTCCAGACCCAGTTTGCCTAATTTGGTCTGGATCAAGTCCTGAACCTTGTGTTTGGTCTGAATTCAGATGGCTTTTCAACTGGACATTTCTGTTTCGAACCAAAGCTCGTAAACCAAAGCATGTGACCGAAGTAAGGAGAGAAATAATAATGCAAGTCCTACAGTCCTTGTCGGATTATTCAAACTTTATATTTCGCTGAACAATTTTGAATATCTGTGTCGGAGGCCTGCTGCAAGGCAGTTACTGAGGATGTGGCAGCTAAGATAAGTGTTTATGACACAGATTGTTGGGAAAACAGTGTGAAACAATGTGTATCACGTTAAAAGCTGTTTTAATGAGTTGCTGTGTCACATTGTTGCTCCAAATTTCTCGGCGGCTCATCTGTTCACATCCTGTAAAGGTGAGGTAGTGGTTTAGGTTCAGTTGTTCCGCTCTGAATATGGAGTCTATTCAGACTGAGGAAAACTCCAGAGCTTAATCTGATTGGAAATGAACTGAAATCACCTCGACAGATGGATCAGAGAGTGGTTCCTGGTCCCGGATCAGGGTCTACTTGCCAGGGTCCTCAGAATGAAAATTTGTTCTGGATTATCGGAGGAAATGAACTCTGGTTCACTTCAAGTTAAGCAAATGTTTTCAATCTGAATACACCCTGAATACTTTTAAATTTAGCACACTTGTTGGACACTTTTAACCTAAAAATACTGGTATGCAGTAGGGCTTAAACGATTCACTATAATGGTGTAACATACGGTTCGGTTTCTGATCAAGACTTGTGGCATCCCTAACTGGTACACAATATTTATATTTTTTAGTAAAAGCTCAACTTTGACATGTGGAGTAGTTTCAATCTTTAAGTATCCTGATTTCCTCCCAGATTTTAGCGTGTTGTTGAAAATTGCCTTTAATGGGAATAACTGTCACCAGGGTTTGGTTCCAACTTCAAGTCGAGAAGCACCGAATATACCGGAGAGGACTCGAGGTAGATTTTATGACACAAAGGTTTAAAAACATTCTCGTTTCCTCAGTTTCTCCGTGTTTGATCTGGTCTGTTGCCGTTCAGGTCTCAGTTCTGGGAACAACAGCAATGGAAATGAGGAGCAGACGGTACGCTGAGACAACCCCAACAGTCAGTGGTCCTCAACGTAAACATGTAGATCACTCTGTTTCCTTTCAAATTCAAGGTTCCAGACAGTTTATACATCGTCAAAGTTCACTTCACATTCACCTTTGCTGTCTCAATACCACGTGAGTCTTCTTATGAAGGGCTGATAAGAGAAATCAGTAAGAAGGTGAAGCTCCCAACAGACAACATCTCATTGAGGTAGAGCGATCATTTTACCCCCAAAACCTACACCTTCTACTGATCCTCATCTTTGAATGACAAAAGTTACCGTCGTATTTTGGCTTCAGCTTAGATTCAAGCGGACAACGTGCGATTGATGCAGACACAGACATGGAAACGGTGTGGAGCCAGGTCCGTGCCGGGCGCATCACTCTGTGGTGCAACGAAAAGAAGGTAAGGAAGTGGTGGCGGCGAACAAACC
Source organism: Oryzias curvinotus (assembly GCA_023969325.1). Classification (NCBI taxonomy): domain Eukaryota; kingdom Metazoa; phylum Chordata; class Actinopteri; order Beloniformes; family Adrianichthyidae; genus Oryzias; species Oryzias curvinotus. The sequence goes on from CM043711.1 coordinate 12,324,113, forward strand.
AGGCGTTCTGTGAATTTCTGTCAACATCACTATTAAGCAACGAGATGCAACTGAAGGGAAGTTTGGACATCTTATTCCTGTTTACTGAGAACTTTTGCTTCATCAGTGGGAATGTGGTGTAGTGGTTAGCACTCTCACCTAACAGCAGCAGGACCCCGTTTTGAATCTCAGCTTCTTGGTCCTTTCTGCGTGAGTTCACATGTTCTCCTGGTGCTTGTGTGGGTTTTCTCCATTTGCCTCAAACGGTCCAAAAGCATGCTTCCGTGACTCTACATTGCCCGTAGGTGTGCATTTGTGGCCCTGCGACAGACTGGCGTAAACCTTGCCTTCACCCTACGGTAGCTGGGTTGGCTACGACAACCCCATGACCCCAAAAGGGAGACAGTGGGTGCTGATAGTAGATGAATAAATGACATTACTCCAAAACCTGCTTTGCATTCTGAAACCTAGAAGAATTAGTAAAATATTGGTAACTTTTGAGAAATATTTAAAAAAAAAACAAATCAAGAAAATAATATTTTTCAGTATTCAGTTCCACTTCTGTGTTTCCCTTTACAGTAATAGATAAAACCACCAACCTCACAGTTTAAGTTTGGTTTTGGCATTCATGCACTAAAGCAGTGTTACCGACCCTGGTCTTCCGGGAACTCTGTCCCGCATGTTCTGCACGTTACGCTGCTTATGCACACCTGATTCAGCTCAATATCAGACTCTGCAGAAGCCTGACAGTGTCAGTCTTCAAAGGCAGGTGAGTTTGAGAGAGGTTGGATTAAAAGAAATGCAGGAACGTAGAGAAAACAACCCAAATACAGGTCACTTTCTCTACCTGTATGTTATCATAGTAATTGAAAGCAGAAAAAAATGAATGGATTTTACTTTAAGAAAGGATAAATATTTGACCAGGTTGTGTAAAACTACATGTACCTAGTGTTTCCTGTTGAATATCACTTTGCAGATCAATAACATTTGTATTCGCGTCCACACGACTATGAAAGTTAAACTGACTGGACTAAATACTAGTCATTCTGCATTTTCTATGCCGAACAACACAGTAATGGATTTGAAAGCTCTAATCTGAACTCCCCCCCCTTATCTTTTGGGATTCCAGCAGGAGGAGGGAGAGGAAACTCACATGGTGGCGCTTCACTCATACCAGTCTGCAAATCCAGAAGATCTGAACTTTAAGGAAGGGGATGAAATCACAGTCCTTGCTAGAAGTATAAACAGATTAAGCCATAATAACAACCTTTGCAAACCCTTTTAATTATACACAAATTAAAATAACAGTTTCTTCTTTTTCCACAGTTAACCAGGACTGGCTGGAAGGACGGTGTAATGGGAGTACTGGGATATTTCCTGCATCTTTTGTGAAATAAGTTCCTGTGAATGGCCAGTAATTTGTGCAAATATTTTTTGCATATAATTTCCCACGGTAGTAAAAAAAAAGATTGGAATGATAGCAGCAGAACCATAGTTATTCTGTAAAAAGATGTATTGTAAAAACATTTAGCAGTTACATCTCTTGAAGGATTAGTTTAATCCATTTGCATAATTTGTACACAAACAATGGAGGAGCTCTGCTGGAGAATTATGAAGAAGACCCTTCCTCCTCGTAGGCAATAGCGATGCCTCTCCGGCCCTCCACTGCCTTCACCACAGGCGTCTCTCCCAGCTTCTGCTCCAAACCACGCCAGCTGCGACTCGCCAGAAAGGATGCTGAAGGAAATGAGAGAAACCCTTGAGTTTTGAGTTTTTTCATCCTTTGAATTCTTTAAAAACCAGATTAACCCTTTTGTGCTTCTGTTATATTCCTGCACGCGCACAAAACCAAACAATAAACCATTTTTAGGAATGTGTAGCTGGGATTCTGATGCCTACCAGCGGAGTTGGTGTTGGCTACAGTCATCGTCTGGTTCCTAAGAACCACAGAGGATCCATACGGGCTCTCCGCAGGCTCGCCGTTCACCATGCTTGAGCTTCGCAGAGCTCCAGTGATCAAAGAAACGTCCGTCTCGTCATCTTCTTCCTGCCTCTCTGCGAAAAGCACATGACTGGGTCCTCCTGTTTGAGTGATAAACAAATGTATGATGCAATGAACACCATTACAGTACAGTGAGACAAATATAATTCAGTGATAAATATTATGACATTAAGTACTTTAAATTGGTCAATAGTTTTAATGAGGTGTTTATAAAAAGATTTAAGAAATGCATATTGCACACATCACCAAATTTGAAGTCCCACTCTGATCATCTTTTGATCTATTGTAAAACGACTTCCCTGTGGTCTTTTAATTATTATCATTATTATACTATTATTAACTAATGTTCAACTAACTCACTCGAGTCCACTAATTAACATATTATGTTTTAAGCCAAAATTAAAAAAAAGTCGTTTTCTAGGACATGTTTTCTGTAGAGCAGCAGTAGTTGTTGTTGTGGAGCAACCCCACCCCCTCTTCCCCTTCCATGTAGCTAAGAGCTCTCTGTTTACCGTCTCTCCTCCTAGCTTACAGCCCCTCACACAACCAACATAACATTTCAAAAGCAACTAAAATGGTGAGCAATATTGGAGCTATCCAGCCATACAGTTTTGAGCTCCATGCCAGCTCAGATGAGGAAAAGGTAGACGTGCATGGATCCAGCTGTCAAAAGCGGATGCATCAGAATGGAGAAGAACAGGGAGCGTGTGGCGCGCCCAGCAATTTTAAGCTTAATTTTCTTTATACATGTCCTCCATCATTACAAAAATGCCACAAGAACATCTTAAAAACCGGTTTTCATCTGAAAGGGTCTTTAAAGATGTGCTTTTGACATAACATTTGCACCAGATGTTGGAATTAATCCAATCCATCAACACATCCGAACAGAATCAGACCACTGATGTCCACGTGAGTGACAAGGAAAAACATGGACATAAACGATGTATAAAGGCATGGAAGGACAGGAAAATAGCTGATATTTAATAAGATTTTTGGATGGTACGGTCGACATTTTGCAAGGCAGCAAACAAGAAACACTTTAAAAGGACAAAAGGGCATTTTAAGGGAAAAACAGAACAAGTGAGTAAAAGTATATTTTCAATATAAATCAGCTGCTCTTCAAACTAAAAATGAGCAGATGTATCCAACCGACATGCTAGATACAGTGATCCCTCGCTATAACACGGTTTACTTTTCACGGTTTCGCTACTTCATGGATTTGCATCGTGCTTTGTGTTCTGCATTCTGATTGGCTAAAAAAGTCACTCCGCTTCTTCTCTACCCGTGCGTCAAAAACGTTGCAGTTTAATATGTTACGTACGTACGTAAAACAGCTTGCCAAATTAACATCACGTACGTGCAAATTCTCTTGCAATATCGAGTTTCTCTAAAACCCATAGAAAAAAGAGCGACAACAACTGCCTATCACTATGCTCTTCTCCCGAGCAAACACAGCTGCACCGCGGGCTTCAAAGGGAGAAAACACTGCAGAGAGGAGTCAGGATGCAGCGGCTCAGTCTGAAGAGCAGTGAAATACACCTGAGTCACTATTTGTCTGTAAAATAGTTTGTTCTTTCTTTTCAATGTATAATAGAGTATTTAATAAAATAATTATTGAAAAAAAAGAGAGGTTTCTACTTCACGGATTTTGCCTATCACGGGTTCTTTTTGGAACGTAACCCCCGCGAAAAACAAGGGTTTACTAAGTCACTTGATGGTTATTTGGTGAAGTGACCCGGTTCCTTTTGTTTTCAATGTGCTTCAATCCTGAAGTCAAAGGATTGCAGCACTTTCCTTTGTCACATCAAATCTTTACAAATCACTTCTATGGCTATACGTGATTATTTTACAAAACTACATCACATTTAAAGTGGTTTTCTACTGTATTATGGGGGGGGGTTAGTAAAAAAGCAATCAAACCTGGCAGGAGATGTCGAAAGTCTGTGACGTATTCCTCTGACCATTCCCTTTTCCTATTGCAGGCCACCTCCATCTCAAACGGCGTCACCACAGGTTTATAGAACTCACTCGAGTCCAGAAGCGAGTTCTCGGGACACGCGATGAGGACAAATATGTCGATTTCAAGAAAGTTTGCCAGCTTAGGAACATTCAGCTTCCCCATAGCAAACACGTAGCTCTTCTTGCCAGCTCTGTGGATGTTCTCCTTCAGCTGCTGGATGATGGTGAGGTAGTCGGCCACCCCCAGGGTGCCCACCAGGATGCCGACCACACTGGCATCCTTGGCTCTTTCTATGGCGTAGTACCGCTTCATAAGTGCTCGGTTGATACTTATTGACTCAACTCTTCCCTTCCTCTTCTCGGGGTCAAAAGAGCAAAAAGAGCATCGATTCCAGGTCATCATGAAGTTTCGCAGCGTCGCTCCTTCCCGACCGACGTAGAACATACTGTAATCTGTTATTGTCAAGCCTGTTTTGAGGCAGAACTGCCTTCCAAACTGATAGACGGCCTGCTTTTCATCGTGATCAGAAAGGCAAGAACTCAGCTGATATGTCCGGTCATGACTAAAACACTGCTCGCTTTCAACGACCAGTTTTGATGCAAGGAGCTTTGGATACTCTGGAGACAGAATCCCCACAAGATCATCTAAACATGAAAGACAAAAAGCACAAGTTATATTTCTGAGTAATTGTATGAACAGAAGTAATTTTTTCCTGTTTTTAGAGTCCCACTCCGATCATCTTTTGGTCTACTGTAAAACTGTTCCCAGTGGCCTTTTAATTATGATGGATGTTTTTAGCCCAAATCGTTAAAAACCTGTCATTTTCTAGGAGAGCAGCAGTAGCTAATTAGAAATTCACCACAGAGAGAGAGCGTTGTGCCTGCCCCACACTTCCCATCATCCATCTGTTTACACTCCCTCTTAACCTTCACAAACCCAAGCTTAATATTACCATTGCAAAAAAAAATGGTGAGCAATGTTAAAGCTATCCAGCGTTGCAGTTTAGATCCAGATTCCAGCTCAGACGAGAAAAAACACAGACGTGCATGGATCTAGTCGTCTGCAAGTGGATGGATCAGAATGGGGCGAGCACGGAGCTTGTGGCGCCCCCCCAACGTATTTTCTATGTCATAACTATTAGCTTTTTCCAACTGCATTATTTCGTCTCCACTTGATTCCCAACAATGTGGATAATAAACTACTCAGAAATGCAATTTTAAGCTTAATTCTCTTGAAAAATGCTACAAAAACACGTAAAATTTTTATCGGAGTGGGTCTTTGAGGGGTTTTATGGGAAATCTTACCAATAGCATGATCATAGTTGACATCGTAAAGGAGAACTACATGGCTCTGTTTATCCGGGTAAAGCTCTCTGAAGGAGCAAGCACACATCTCCACATCTAGTTGCTTTTTTTCAAAAATGTACATTAGAGGCAGCCTTTTTGAGGGACTAAGGCAAGCACTGCCATAGTGCACGATGCAGTCCGCCCCGACGTGTTCGGCAGCCACTTCATCCACACAGCAGCTGCAAGAAAGAGTTTAGCAAACGGTGACTATGGTTTATATATTATTTTGTGCACCGATCAGGAAAAGAAAGCACTTTCTTGCGTGTCCTTGAGTAATGAAAATGCCTTTCAAAAGAAATAACCATAAATCAGTTCTTATTTTTATTAGCCTGTATCACCTGCCATAAGATGTGTCTCCCAAAATGAATGTTTTGGCGTTGCAGTTTTTCTCAATCTCCTGGGCTACTGCCACCGAATCTCTCAGCAGCTCATCAGGAAACTGCAGAGCAACCTGTAAATACAAAGCATGGTAGCTGCATTGCTGAGTTTGGAAAAAAAAAACACATTTTTCTCGTTCCTGTTGATACATTCATATGAATACAATATGCAATATTTGAAGAAATTTCCTCACCTTTTGGAAATGATGGTCTGTAATGAACTTACAACACTTCTTTATCTCATACAAGTCATCTAGTTTCTCTGCAGGTGTGTTTGCCTTTGAAATTACTTCCAGCACGCGCTGAATTACAGTTTCCGAGCTGCTACTGAATGCATCAGCCATGATGATGGCAAGCAAATCATGCACCTGAAGAAATGTCAATACATCATAGTTAATTTAAGAGCGTAAATTTGCTATTTTTTTGATACATCTATACAAAGGACCCACCAAATATTAAACAGTAATCAGAACCTTTAAAATCCCTAAAAGCAAAGTTATTAAACACTTTTATGTTGAATTTAATAAAATTAAATGTTACTCACCTGATCTACTTCTTGCGTTAGCTTCAATGCTAACCTTTAGCGAGTATTAGACCATGAACACGGACGTTTCAGTTTAGCACGTGCGACTATGTACGTAAAATAATCTGTATCTAAATTTTAAATATCACAACATAAAACTGCTCGACATGTTAAAACATCTGGGAAGGTTTGGCACGTGTCTGCTGATAACAAATGAATCCGCACGCAATCCCTTCCGGTTCAAGGACTTTCAAAATAAAGGCAGCGCACTCTTCGATTCTTTTATAATGGTGTTTCAAATGATCAAATTAATAATATTTTAACATTGTAAAGTGCAGTTTTCCTCTATTTTGCGTATAAAAAACAGCAAAGAGTATTTTTAAAGAGTATTTATTGATTCAAAATATTTTTCAATTGAGTTAAAAAACAAATAAATGTAAAAAAGTATTTTGAAAGCGTGTAGAAAAAAGACTCAAGTATTACATGTATGTGGTTTTTTTTAATCATGTAGTAAATAAAGCCAGAAACTAATCCATTTCAGTTTCACACAGCTTTACCCAAGGCAACATTTTTTTAATAAACATGTCAAAATATTGCAAAATTATCCAATAAAAGTTAGTTTATCTTTTGCTTTTCCTGATAAGCAATGCATAGCACTTATGTTTATAAAAGATAGCAAAAATTTAAAAATAAATTTAAAACCTGTCTAACTTTTCATTTAATTTTGGCCTTTAGGCAGCTGTTATAACCCTTTGAGAAAAAAAAGCATAAAATTGAACAAAATTCCTAAAAAATATGAGGAATTTACTCTGAATACTTTTCAACATGAAGGTTTCAAAGAAAAAAGGTCGTAAGAAAGTTTACATAGAACACGTTTACATCCAAATTCTGTAGAAACCCAAGACCACAGTGAGACCCGTGAATACTGAACCTGAAGAAAAGAAAAGAAAAGAAAAAAAATATGAATAAAGCCACAGGCTTTAGTGAATTTTTAAAAACAATTTATTATTTTTTAAAATGTTTTGTTAACAGTTTTCAACAATGTTTCCTCTCATTCAAATTTAATAAATCAGAACTACTCCTAAAGCTGATTTTATACACTTTCTTAAAAAAAAAAAACACACACAATTGTAAACGATTGTTTTCCTTTATTGTCAAAGTGCCACTTCTTACCTGCAAGATATTTGATTGTATCCAGTTTGTGAGACTCCAGCATGGTTTTCAGACCAGCAACTTCTGTGTCAATCTTCATGTTTGTCTCAGTGAAATGCCGGTCCTGCTCTGCTGTCTGGGAAAAGACACAAAACAAAAGCCCGATCAGACCCTGCAGACTAAAGACAAAACAAAAAAGGAAAACAATGGACAGACACACTACATTTTGACTGGAACAGGGGGAAAAAAGGATTATTTAGAGGGGTTTGGGACGTCTACAAACCATTTCCATGATCTCAGTCCGAGTCTCTAAAAGCTGCTTGTCGTGCTCTGCTTTCTGAAATCACAAAACCACATTTTGACATTCGCAACTTCTTAATCATAAACTGTCCTCTGGCATAAACAGATGAGTAAAATCACATCAGCTGCTCAAAAACTGAAGACGGTTTGGAATTGAAAAAAGTCATGTTAGTCGAGGGTTTAGTTTCCTCTTATAGTGTTGGAATTTCTTTTTTTTTCTGACTAAAATCTAAAAAAAAAAAAAAAAAAAGGATGAACCATTAACAAATGTTTAAAGTGCAGCCTAAAAGAGCGGAACTGATTTTCCTTTTTAAGACCTGGACTAAACATGTTTGTTTTATATCTTAATACAGTCAAATGTAATTTAGTTATTTTTAATGGAATTTTTATAGTTGCAGTCCTATATTACTTTGCGATTTTCTGTTTTATATCATAAAATAAAAAACTTTTGTCATACTTGACGATCACTGATGACTAAAACAAGTTTGATCTGTCCTATAGTTTGCATCCCTTTTTTTTAAACTTCTTTTTAAAAATAATTTTTAGTAAATGTCTGTGAAAATGTTTATTATTTATGCAAAAAACTTTCTGCTTAATTTGGATGACTTTTTTTCCCAATTTAAATTATATAAAGCCCGCAGTCTATTCAGAACACTGATTATGTCACAAATACTTACTAGTTCTTTAACGCGGCTTTTCTCCAAATTCATGTCTAACATATTGTCAGAGTGCACCTTTTTTATCACATCCTGCAACCAAAGAGGAGAAAACCAAAATAATCTTTTAGAAATTCTCTGAAGAAACACCAACTTTTTATGCTTTACTATGGTAAAATGTCAAGAAAGATAATATAATTAAAAATTGAGATATAAATAGAACTCACAACAAGTTGCTCATTGAGTTCTAACAACTGGATCTTCAGTTTCTGGAAGAAACAAAAATCAACATACAGAACAATAAAGATGCTTACATGAAAGTACTGTGATAAATGCCTTTTTCTGAAAAATCTCACTAAATTATATTGAGAATCCATAACAACTACGTCAACCTCTCCAGTAAGCTATGAACATTCTGCTGAGGTTAAACTGCAGCATGAAAAGAACAGTTTTCATCACAATTTAGACAACTTCCTATATTTTATTCAAAAAGGTTCCGTCCCATTTTCTGTTAAAACAGAGAAAAACACGCTAAACATGATTTTGAATAGTAATCCTGATAGTAATTAAGTTTTTATTTGTGATCGATCTGCTGTCTTTAATAGAGCCGTGTTAACAAACGACTGTCCGCTTTGTGTGATTGATAAAGTTTTATTCAACTCTTTCACTAAACGCTGGCCTGAGGCTGAGAAATGTGTATATCGGGTTTACATTTTGACAGGTTAAAGTATTTTACCATTTAAATGTAATTATGGACACATCATATGTTGACTTCAGTTTAGTCTGGCTTTACATTAATTGGATTTTAAGATAAGGCTAACCCAATAAATAAGTGTAATCCCAGACAGAGGTGGGTGTTTTTTTTTACTACTTAAATAAACATGGTTACTCATTGCACCCTGTTGTGTTTGGGAGCGGAGCGGTTGATTTCATTTCATTAAACTGTTCACAAAGTCAAATTTAGTGAGCTTTCTGGAGGTGCAACATGTTCATGTGGTCTTTTTTTAAAGACTCACTAAAAGAAAACTGTGTTTTGGGTAATTTAGCATGTTCTTGTGACATTTTTCTGATGATGGGGGACATTTATTAAGAAAATGAAGCTCAAAATTGCATTTCTGAATATTTCTTTATTTGTTATGTATTCGGGAGCAGACGAAAAAAGCGACAAGCTTCCTGCTCCGCTCCGATGTGATGCATCCTCTTTTAGACGACTAGATCCACGTACGTTTTGCTTTCCTCGTCTGAGCTGGCATCTGGCTTGTTTTGTGGCTAAAAACGGCATAATCATCATTAAAAGACCACTTTTACAGTGGATCAAAAGATGATTCTTAAAAGTAAAATCCGCTAAGCTTTAACCTTTCAGATACTAAAGACAGATGGGAGGACAGCATCAACATTGAAAGTGTCCGTCTCTTACCTCGTTCTCTGCCAGCAGAGCGGAGAACTCGCTCTTCTCCAGGATAATCATGTCCTTCTTCACTGCTGCAATTTGAGACATCACTCGCTGCAGCATGATCTCCTGTCAAAGCGCACATGTGAGAGAGAAAACAGTCCTGCTAAAGTCCCAGAGTGTGACATCTCAACGTCATGGATGCCACTTTCACAGTGGTCCATGGAAGATTAATTATCATGGAATATATTCATTCTTACATCACTTTCACACTCAAAACTCCCTTTTAAATAGCCAGTTATTGTTAGAAACAGTTAATAAGGAACAATTGAATATAATTTTGCTTTTTTCAAACTGATGTGAATATATGTCCTAAATGTTTCTAATAATGCTTTAAGAAGTGTCATTTGTCTTAACAATGTGGCTAGAGTGCAATCCATGTTTCACAAGAGGCAAAGTGAGCCTGAGGATCACCTGATGCACCTTGGTTACCATGTCACTATAAACTACATCCATATTTGAGTTTGTGGTCCTCATCAGCACGTTCACCATCACTTCAGCTTGTTGAGTGGAGAAACCTGTCGATGCGGGGAAAAAAAGACAAGAATGCTAAACAATTCTGAAGGAGTCCGTCAGCGTCGAGTGGACAAAAGGAGGTGAAGATGCTGAAAACAAGCCAACCGTTCTCTTCAAAGAGCCGAACCACTGCACGGGTGTCAAAAAAGAGCTTCCGGCCCTGAGCCTTGGGTATGTCCGGTTTCATGTCGTACTGGAGGGTTCTGGTGGAGGTGCTGAGCTCTGAAATGAATGGATACACAGGTGACTCCGTTTTTAAGTCAGAGTTGCAAAACTAAAAGCCCCCAAATAAAAAACTGCAGACAGAGGAAAAGCTAAGCTTGTCTAGAAAAACACAAGGACTCTAAAGTTTTTTTCCCTTATATTTGACAAACTTGGTGTAATTTTTAGAATACCGGTTATGCTGCTGGGAATTGCATTCACACAAAAAAGCATGTATTTCTGGAAAAAATTCAATTTTTGCAACAAAAAAAAAAAGGGTAAATAGTATAATTTTGATTACATATTTCTAATAATGAATAGATAAATGTTGGATAGATGCAGTACTTAAAAGCACAGCAGATGGAATATATTCTGTTATTTCATTTGTGAATAAATATATTGCAAACTGCATTAAAGACCCACTTTGATCCATTTTAAAAGCATTGTGGGTGGTCTTTTAAATATGACTATACTGTTTAGTGTTTATGGCCAAATTTTTCTTCTAAACTGTTGTTTTCTAGGACATAGCTTCTGCAGAGCGGCAGTAGTTCATAAGTAGTTCTCTTCTGAGTTGTGGGAGAGACTGCAAGCCCGACCCCTCTTCCTGTCACCCATCTGTTTACACGCTCTCCCACTAGTTCACACAGCCCTCACATAACATTACCAGTGCAGTAAAAATGCTGTACAGTTTAGATCCTGATTCCAGCTCAGATGAGAAAAACTACATGGATCTAGTCGTCTACAAGTGGATGCATCAGAATGGAGCAGAGCTTGTGATCCACCCAGCGTACTTTAGTTTCTGTGTCACAAATGCGCTCTGTTTCAAACTGCTTTTTTAAAAGTCTGCTCCTGATTCACCACAACTTGAATAAAGAAATATTTAGGAAAGTAATTTGGTGTTTTCTTTCCTTTATATCTGCCCTTCATCATTGGAAATTTCCACTAGACAATGTTAAAAACACCAAAAGCATGATTTTCATTCATTGTAGTGGCTCTTTTGTCAAATCAACCAGTGTTACTTATTGCTAATCAGAATCCATTAGTTTCTTGTGATTATTATAAGCATAGTATAAGGTTACAAAGTAAGTAAATGTAAAGATGAGAAACACACATATATATATATATACAGCTTCAGTAAAAATGACCTGAAGTGACCCAAACACGAATTTTATTTTGAAAATCCAGGCACCATTGTGATCCCGAGTTATTGAGGTTACAATGTCACAATGCCCCAGTTAAAGAAAACTCTTTGTTGATGTATTAAAGTTTGAATAAAGTCACAAAAGTCGGACTTCAGTGTGATTGAGTTTAAGATCTTTTACCTCGTACTGTGAAACGTGACGGAAACAACGGATTTCTCCTCGCGCGTCTTCCTCCTGAAGGAAACTTATCAAAGTTGCTTGGAGATGCGGTGACGGCTCGTTGGAAGCCTGCTAATTCGTCGACATCTGTTATTCTCCACCTGTTTAGTGATGCAGGTAAAAAACGACCAACTTTATCCTGAACTGCGGTCGACTCATACCACTTTTCAGGATAGCTAACACCACCAAAACGTTTAATTCGCGTCTGACACAGTTTAAACACCATCGTGAAAAACGTCCGTCTTTCAGGAATTAAACTGGAATTGTCAATTTGAGCCAATCACAATGGCATCGTTAGTAGCTTTTCACCCAGTTCCCGCTGTACATGAAGTTAGGGGATCAACAACACACTTACAGGCATGTCTTTCAAAATAAAATACACAGATCTTGATTTCACCCAGTTTCCGGTTTGTAATTTAAGGGATCCACCAACTTCCGGCCATAGCTTTCAAATTAAAACACAATTGTGTTGTATTGTTGCAATTGTATTGAATAAACCTCCTGATTCTATTAAAACATTGGATTCCCAAAACCAAATTTAGCAATAAAACAAAAAATGTTTTAAATTAACTGCTTAAATCAGACATTATTACCACACTATTTCTTCTAGTACTACCAAAAAAGTGTTTAAAACTTAATCACCGTCAGGTTTGTAGATAAACATAAAGTTACATTTATTTTTTTCTATTTTTGTATATTTTAAAAGTTGATGTACAGTTTATTGTTCTATGTTCCTTGCTGTATGTCATCTAAATGTTCTGAATAAAGTTTTTTCAGTTAATGTTGCATTACAAATATTTTAAGTGTCAAACTTTTATCAATTATAAATGTAAATATTACCAGTTAAGAGTTCACAAATGTATTGATCTTGCTTGGAGTTTTAGGAAAATTACATTTGTTTGGTAAACACATTATAGTATTCTACTATAAAAAATTCTACAATTTTAGGATTTCTTTCACTACAATATCAGATTTATTGCTTAAATTTAGGTTGCATATTGTTTTAAAGTTTTGGTTTTTCCAAAGTTCAAAAGCAAATACTTTAATCTGACATTGCTACCTAATCAAATAAGTAGTTTTGGTCAACGATAGTAGCATTATGGTTATAAGGATTTTTCTTGACCTAACTGCCAAAAAGACTGAAAGTAAATATTTTGTTCTCTTTTTTATCTATTATAAAACAACTACAACACTGCTTTACACAAGCAATAATTCAGAAAAATTTGACAAAAAAATTAAGTGCTTTTAAAAAAAATTGGAATTTAATATTACTGTTTTATCGCTGTTGTTAGCATTAAGCAAGTAAATGTAAAAAAAATGGCTAAGAAGTACCATCCTCTACCAAAAAAGTAGTGTATTTACATTAATAATGCTCGTGTGTTTACTTGAATGTGGGGATTAACTTCCTACTGCATCCATCAATATATGACTTACATTTATTTACTGTGTCATGGAGCAAAATGTTACATGAGCGTATCTGTCTCTGGATTTTCTGGCACTTTTGGAAACATAGAATTTATTCTTAACTGTACAATACAGCACTGAAAGCCCTCAAATCAACTGGTTTCCTCTGACATCTTACCTGAGGATTAGAATCCACGTTTACCTTCCGCATATGAAAGAATTAGTTGTATTGTTGCTGTTCTCAGAGTAACTCAATGCTTTACCAATGTAAAACGATGACAAACAATGTCATATCAAAGCCGATACTTTTATGATGCAATGTTTACTATGCAGTTTGATACTCATACAGACCAGATTAAGTACAAATAACAAATCTATAAACCAACTACAAAGCATTGTCCAGCACCTATGGCCTCACGGTGGCAATAAAAAGAAAAATTTACAAGATTTCTTTTTTTTAATCAAATGTAAATTTACTTCTTTCAGTGAGGACTATGTGTATGAAATAGTTGCATTGTTGTCCTTGTTTCTGGAGGGAAAAGGGTCACATAGTTCCCTTTTTCTTGAATCAATACATTTTGAGCAATTTATTTCTTGTCATTGTTGTCATCAAAAGCATATGGCAGCTTTGGATTCACTGCAGAAAAGTGACCATTGAAACACAAACTTAACCCTAAAATTTCTTCAGAAAACAAGTCATGACCATAAACCAAATAAGGACTAAATTAAAACTCTAACTTTTTTACAATGTTATCAAGAATAATCCGAGGTTGTATGGAGAACACAGAGTTAAATATGTTAAGGTTGTGTTCATGAGAAAAGAAAAACACAGATAAATAAAGTGACTTGCATTAAAACAACAGCAAGCAGCAGTGAGAGCGCTAGGATGCAGCGGTGCTGGTGTGGACTCTGGGGCGCAGGGCCGGGCTGCTCTTCATCTACAGAGAACAGAGCTAAGGAGGTGCTGTCGACGCTGCTGAGCGGGTCTGCGTACTGCGGCCCATGGGGCTCCACCATCCACCGCAATACGTTGACTTTCATCTCCATGTCATCGATCATGCGGTCGATGCGAGTGATCTCCTGCTCCAACGTGCACTGCTCCTCATTCTCCAGGCAGGCAGGGGGGCTTGGTGCCTGGGCTTGGTTCAAGTCGGGTAAACTGAGCGCTCGGGCTGCTACCTCACTGCCTCCTCCTGTATGACCAAAACCAATATTAGTTTTTTCCTCGACTGGGTTTAACAGTGGTCAAGAACTATTATGCTACGTTCACACTGCGGCTGCTTTCAATGAAAACTCAATGTAAACATGAAAAATGTGTGTTTTTGGGCTTCTGTGTTGAAAAGCTCTCACATTCATATGTCGCTACGCAAGTTTTTGAATCCATTTTTGGGCTCTGCATATAAAACACGCAGCCATTGAAAACATGTTAAAAGTTAAACCAGTTGATCTTTGACCTATCGGGGACTCATGGATTTGGTAGTGACGTATGGATGGCGTCCTCTTTAATTCACAGAATGAGGAGAAATGAATTGGGGGAGAAAGGAATAACCGCGGTTTTTGTCCGGCTGGAATTATACGTCACCAAGTCTTTCATATGTCGAACTAGAGCTGAAAAAGAAAAAACCTGGAGCAAGATTCACGAGATTTGCACCACTTTGACCTGTCACACTAAGCATCTTCCAACTGTAGTAAGTGTGTTGTAAACACCGGTAAACTAGGCCTGTATTCAAGAACCCAAGTTCAGCGAGTTCTTGAATGTGCATCACATGCCTGGTGTGAACGTAGCATTACAGAAAAACAGTTATTATTAACAAAGCAAATCTTAGATAAGGGTCTACTAATCTTTTTTTTTTACTCAAGTGTTCCATTTATTATTAAATAAAAAAACAGCAAATCATTTCTGAGCCTCTTTTGGCTTTTCCAAAAATAATGCAAGGATAAGATTAATTTTGGGTTTTTTACCATGAACTGGTTCACTTCTCAAAAAAACAGACACTAAGACTACAAACTCATTTTCATGCCTTCCTCTTGCTTAATTTCTGACGTGCATTGATTACTAAATCCACCGCTTTCAGTCCATTAAAGGTGCACACAAAAAAAACAGAATATTAAGAAAGTAAAAAGATGCTTGTCTCAAGAAAAATGGTCTTTTCAAGAGAGTTACACATGTCTTAGTGACTAGAATTATTTTCTTAAAATTAGATTTCCAGGTAAAACCCTTTTTTCCTACCGCATAGGCTGATTGTTTCGCTAATTTTAAGAGAAACGGTTAATGGGGTAAGAACTTTTGACTTATTTCTGAGGGGCCTGTTTTTGCTGCGTCTTTTCCTTACCTTGAACACCAGTTTGCACCAGCGATGTTTTGTTACCCACTAAGAAAATGTCACTGATGTTGTGAACCTTGCACATGTCAATATGCAGAAGCTCTAGACTGGAGGAGAAGGCCACCCAGAGGAGCTCCATCTCCTTGCGCTGCTCCTCGGGTAGGCTCTTATCACGCAGACGTGAGGTCAAGTGATGGCAGATGGTCTCTGCCAGCTTTTGGGCCTTTTCTCGCGTTTGTCGCAGCTCATCCCGCAACTGTAAGCTGTCTGTGCATCCACCAACACACGAAGCCAAATGCCGGTAACAGGCTACCACCTGTGTGTGGAGAGTGACAGATTTTTGAGTTATTAGTATAACAGGAAACATAAATTGCAGTTCTTTGAGATTAAAAGAAAGATTTTGTACTTTTCACATTAGCAGGTGCCGTGTTTACTTCTAGGTATTGATATGTCCTTGAAGTCTGCATCACCTGAACATGAATTTACTGGACCACTAATCTTAATTAGAATTGAGCATCTATTAGCTGTCTGAGTAGCTATCTGCTACCAAACAACTCAGCTAAATATGTGCACTAACATAAAAATCTAAAACAGAATCAAGCTCGATTATATGGGTCATCAAACATCTAAAACTTATCAAAACATGTTTCAGGGAACCAATAAATACAGCTGCAGATGTGGTTATGTGTTCAAAATCATGTGATCACTATGTTGTATTAACAGCGTCAGGCTTATCTGGGTGGATTAGCAGGTGTGGTTTCATTTATTAAAAATAATATATGTAATCCCATTATCAAAGGTCTATTTCTGGATAAGCCAAAACAACCTTGTGCACTCAAGAGCGCGAGTGGCCCATTTTCATGCTGGTAATACTCTGCACAGCCATTTAGGTGTCATTTTATATAGAGAATTATGACCTGTAAACATTTCTTTTATATTTTAACAAAATATTGTTTCACTTTTATTTGTTAGGATCTGGAGATATTTTTGTGTGTAATCTGTCACCAAATGCTGCATGTCTCCTCAGGAAATCCGTTTTCTTCAACATTTTTTCCACAAATACAAGTTCCATTAAGTATCTATAATTAAGGCTTTGTCTCCCAAGATGGCAAATTAAAAACAAACAAACAAACAGTAATTTACGTATTGTGTATAAAAATACAACATCAAGCAAAATATCTTTAAAAAACACACTGTTTTTATACAGATATGAAGAAAGCTGTG
This sequence comes from Oryzias curvinotus, assembly GCA_023969325.1. Classification (NCBI taxonomy): domain Eukaryota; kingdom Metazoa; phylum Chordata; class Actinopteri; order Beloniformes; family Adrianichthyidae; genus Oryzias; species Oryzias curvinotus. Next base: position 12,340,888 of record CM043711.1, read on the forward strand.
ATGCGTGTTAGTGGTACGATCCACTGCAGCATCACTAGGATGCAGTGGACCGATAAATTCTTTTCAATGAGAGTGCCTTTTTTGCTGCAGGGAGACACTATTTTCCGTCTTGTTTTTGTGTTTATTCAGTCTGTAAAACTAGCTAAACAAAATCCACATTTTAATTATATGGTTTTGAAATTTTAAATGTAACTTAAAAAGTTGATGCAAATCTTTTATTTTGGTGCTCTCATGTGGAGTTTTTCAAACCACTTTAAATGTTGTCCAAACAAAGCCATTGCAAAGTAAATGAAGGAAGTCGTTTTTACCTTGATCAAAGAGTCCACCAACGCTTTTCCATCTGACAGAGCTTTGCCATTGCCAACTGTGGAATCATCCCCAACTTTGTTATTTACAAGTGGCATGAGGATGACTCGTCCAGAGTCTCAGACTCTGCCACAGCAGGCAAGATGTTGGCCCAACAACACTGCGCTTCCCTGGCTGCTTCAGCTCCTCTCGTCCTCCCTGGAAGATGCTTCATTCAGCAGCTGAAGGTGGGGAAAGCCTCAGTCCCGGGGCAGTTTGTTGCATTACAATATTTCCCTCTGGCAACGGTTTTCCAATCAAACGGAGACATTCTTTGGAAGCCGCAAAAGCAATAAAGAAAAAGTATGATAAACTGATGTAACTCTTAAGCAAGGTGTTAATCCAGTGATTGACCCCTTTGCACTGACGCAGACAAACTGCTAATCTCATTAACCATCGCTGAGACCCGGAGGAGAGCGCAGGAGCTGGCTATACTGCAGCGACCCTTCCACCAGATGAGGTTGGGCTCTGTTACCTTAAGTGCTCTGCAAGGACCACCCCTCTATAAAAGGTCAAAATGCTCCTTAAGATGTACCACTAGCCCAAGGCAGATCTTTTTCCATGCCCTGCTCTGCCTGACGTGGATCATTCCAAGCGTAAATACAGACTGTAATGCTAATAGTGAAAAACAATGGCATGGCCTTGTTGTCATGGAGTTTCATAAGATCTTCAGCTCTCTCAGGCAGGAGAAAAATATGTGGCCTCAGTTGACCTCAATTAAAAGATAAATTATATGAAGATTTTCAAAATAAAACACTTTTTGCTTTGTGAGTGCTAACCGATGTTTGGATGAAGAGCAAGGGTGTACATACTTTTTCCAAAGAGGGCCAGATTAGGCGGGGTGGGTTTGAAGCTGCAATCACACCGCATCTGGCAGTGTGCATTCAAGAGACCATATGAATGAAAAGTCCATTTAAACGTGTCTAAACGCCCATTTTTGGCTTCTGCATTTAAAATTCTCACGTTCACGTTTCGACATTTTGCACCAAACTTCGTTCCACTGTAGGTCATGAATATAAGCTAGTAAACAGAAGAAAAACATAAAGGAGCCCCTCCCTGCTCATAGTATGAACACCATTTGTTAAACATGCTGCCAAGAACCCTATCTAGAATGTATGTATGTATTGTGTGAACATAGCAGGAGGTGCACATTCAACCTACACTCTTTTAATCACTTTAATAACATTAATATGAACTATTTATCCGCACTGGCATACTTTCTTTCCATAGAAAAAAATTGTTTAACCAAAATTGCTGTCAATTTATTTGCATCCTTCACTGCAGTTAGCTTGTTGTAGATGCTATAGCATGTCTCGTCTGGTAATGTCTCTTCATGGTGAACTTGCGGACCATTGGAAAGTGGTCCCACTGACCAGGCTTTGGACATGCCTCATTTAGAACAAGTTCAAAGCTGTTAAGAGAATAAATTGTCAAACAAATTATGCATAAATCAGAGTATATTTTATTTTATTTTTTAAAACCATACTGCAGTGATGGGACACACAAGAAAAATAAGAAATTTAAAAAATTTAAAAAAGTAAGAATTTGTAAAAAATTTACTCCAAAATATGGAAAAAGTGAAGCATTAAAAACAAAATTCAATCTCTACAGTTTAGTTCTGTAAAAGCGGTTCTTTAAGGCTTTGGAGCCTGAACGGTTCTTCTTAAACTTCGGCTACTGGCTCCCTTTCGGGGGGATGTCACCGCTTCCTTGATGTTGGCCAGCAGGCCTCTCTTGGTTTTGACCGGCACCGGGGATTTTTGGGAGACTTTGGCGAGCTCAGCCTTCAAGCAAGCAATCTCTCTGTCTTTTTCTGCATTCATCCGTGAAATATCCTGAATGGTTTTGACCTATTTGAGGGACAAGCGGGAAAACAAGGTTTTGACAAAAAGATTTGACATTTTAAATTTGTTTTTACCCATCTCACCTGATCGTCAGATTTCCTTTGCTGAGCCTCCAGATCAACCGATTTCTCCAAGAATTTCTCCGTGACATTCTTCAGAGTCTTGTTGAGCTCCGTCAGTCTTTTCTCTAAGGACAAAATTAACTGAGAAACAAAAATTATAAGCAAGAATGTGCAGTAAAGTCAAAGCTACATATGAACTCCCAGTTAGTTACCTGCTGCTTCTCTTCACACATCTTCTCCATGACACATTTCTCTTTGCACAATCGCTTGCTTCTTTCATCTGGAGAAATATTTAAAAAAATAAATACTTTTTTAAATGTTGGCACTCAAAAACAAAGGTTGAAGATTTTAATGAATGATCCCAAAAAGTAGGAAAAAGATATACACCGTTTTCCACATCTTGAAGTGTTTCAGTCTGGCAGGAACGCTCTGCTCTTGGATTTGGAGAATCCCCTCTTCTATTGGACAACAAGCTCTCCAGTTCTGACACTTTCTGTCTGAGGGCCTGCATTGTTTTGTAGAGAAATAAAACACTCTCAAAATAGAAATATTTAGAATGTACATCAATATCTACGTAAAACATAGTTTTTTTTTGTTTTAAACTTTGGCCGTTTTTAGGAGATCGTGTCAACTTTTGGCAAAATGTTCAAATTCTGTGAGTAAAACACAAACGGTGTACCTCAGCTTTCTCCTGCTCAGCAGTGAACTCATCAAGTGGTACATAATCATCCTCCAGATTGTTCATCGCACACTGATAGGCGTGCTCTTTGATGGCCTCTTTGTAGACTTCGAAAGTGTCCTCCAGCTTTTCTTCATAGCTTTCTTTCAGCTCTTCCAGCTGTCGACTTAAAATTCCATATTATCTTAATATTTTAGCGCTGACTTTATAAAAGATTATGCTTGACGAAAACATTCTGTAGAAAGTCTTTAAGGGGATAAAAAGAGGTTAAAATAAAAAAGTCAAAAATTTTCTTTAACACCGTGATACCTATTAATGCAAATACCCGCAAAACCAATTTTCTCCAAAAATCGTCTACTTGAAAGCAAAAACCTAAGTGATTTTTTTTTTATAATTATTGCTGGAAATAAACTCAGGCATCAAGGGGTTAATCAAATGTTTGCATCTTTTCAAAAAAACAATTAAGTAAGTTTTTTTTAGCACAAATTTTCTCAAAATTTAAAGGGGAACATACACACGCAGCTCTTCGCTTTCCATGAGCTGTTCCAACATGGCGTCTCCCATTTCCTTGCGTATTTCCATTTCCTGCACCAAGTTTTTCCGTCGCTCAGCCAACAGCTTGGTTCTTAGATTGTCAATTATATTCAGAAGCTCCTAAGAAAGTCACAGCCAAATCCTTATAAATAAAACAAATTTAAAAAAAAAAAATGAGCTAAAGAAGAAAAATGTAAACTTATTGAGATGTTTTACATTCTGTGGCAGCAAAGAAACATCAGCCTCCTCTGTCTCGTCTAGCCGCTCCTCTTCAGTTAAGAAGCTCTCCAGAGTGAGGTCGTCGACAGCGCCCTTCCTCACGAGAGGTTTCCCATCTCGTCCGACCAGACAAGGTTCCAGAGAGTCTGCAGGTCTGTCAGGGACCACCTGCACCACCTAGACAGAAGTGCTGATGAGACTGAACCTTCAGCCATTCCTACTGAATGCGCTCAGACAAACCTCTTTGGCAATTGCAGAGAATTTCATAACGTGCAGCGTCTCATCGTAAGTGGATGCACACTGGTTAATGTTGACAATCATAGAGGCTTTGCCTTTCCCGCAGAAAAAAGTCTGGAAGAGCTTGGTGAGCTTGCTTTCTCGGAAGGGAATGTAACTAGTCTTTGCCCTTAAAGACAAAAAAACCCCAGAAATTTCTGGACTGTAGAACAAATTTGATGTCTGGAGAACTTGCTTTAAAGTCCCACTCTGATCATCTTTTGAGCTATCATGACAGCATTCCCATTGGTCTTTTAATTATGTTTACGGCATTTTTTTTTTTTTTTTTTTTAACAAAAGTCAATTTGTTGTGAGCGGGACAGTTGGTGCCGAGCAACCCCGCTCCCCTTTTCCTCTTCTGTAGCTGAGAGTACTTCTTCTACACACTCTTGTGCTAGCTAACCACCCCTCGCAATCCCAACCCAATATTGGGGGTGCAGCAAAAAAATGGCGAGTAATACTGGATCTTTCCAGCCGTACAGTTTTGAGTCAGATCCTTCAGACGAGGAAATCAAAGATATACATGGAGCTCTTTGTCTGCAAGTGGATGCATAAGAATGGAGCGGATCAGGAAGCTTGTGGCCCGCCCATCCGTATTTTCTACATCACGAATATGATTTTTTTCAAACTGCATTTTTTTCTTCTGTTCCAGATTCACAACAACTTGATTTTTTTTTTTTAATTATAAAAAATGCTATTGAAAGCTTAATTTTCTTAACATTATTGACACAAGGCCACAAGAACATGTTAAAAGACACAATTTCCATTAGAGTGGGTCTTTAAAAAAGGCAAAAGTTTGAAAAGTTCCAGATCAAAGATGCATGTACTTGTCAGTCTGATTGTTGCGTAGAGCAGAAATGCACTTCCCCAGAATAAGAAGAGAGTTGTTTATGTTTCCAGCTTCTTTCAGCCTCTCTCCAAATGTCCGCGTCTTGTTGCATCTTTCGGAGCCCGCCAGGTCACACAGAGAAAACCTGAGAGATGCAACTGAACTCATTGGTGTGGATTCATTGATAACAGGTTAGTCCAGGTAGATACTCACTCTGAGACCCTTTTAACTTCACCTCCATCAATCTTCAGTAACTTCATGGTGAATATGCCATGGCTGTTAAAAAGAGCTGATGTAAGTCCAAAAACATGACACACCGAAAGACCCACTCCAAACATCATCTACTTTATTTTAAAAGCATTTCCAGTGGTTTAATTATGATTATACCGTTTGTTTTGAAGCCAAAAAAATCAATTTTCTAGGACATAGTATCTGCAGAGCGGCAGTAGTTCATTGGAAATTCACCTCTCAGCTGTAGTGTGTGGAGCAACCCTCGTGTTGTGGGCGGTACTGTCTTCCTGTTGCTGAGAGCTCTCTGTTTACACGCTCTGCTGCTAGATTACAGTCCCTCACAGTCCCAATCCATTATTAGAGGTGGAACAAAAACATTGCGCGATCATGGAGCTATCCAGCCGTACAGTTTGGAGCCGATCTCAGCTCGGACGAGGAAAACAAAGAAGTTTGCCTACAAATGATGAGTCAGCATATTTTCTACATCCATTATAAATAAAATGTTTTGTCTGCTCCTGATTCACAACAATAAAGGAAAAAAAAAAAAACTAAAAAATGCTATTTAAGCTTAGATTTTCAATATCCTCCATCAGAGAAATACTACAAGAACATAAAGTCTCAATAAATCCACTAAGCTGTTTACCTTCTGCTGGATGACTGGTTCATCTTTGTGGCTGCAGCACTTCTGTTCTTATTTCCAAACTGGATCAGTTTGGAGGCTTCACTCAGACTGTGGATGTTAATCCACCTGATATCTGCAAGAAAAACAAAAGTGGAATGAGACTTGCTGTTTCTTCCCACCTATTCTTTTGTTTTAGACGTTGGCACCTTTGACGTAAGCATTTCCTGCTCCATCGTCGCAGACCCGCAGAGAAGGCCGCTTCTTGGAGAACGAAGGCTGCAGAAGGTCGTACACGCACTCGTTGTAGATTTCAAAAAATGAAACCCATAGAGCAAACTTCTCACTGTTGGCAGAGCGGCTGGGAGTCGCTGAATTAGAAAGAACCAAAGAGAACAGGATTATAAAATAATTTAATTTTTTAATTGTCTCAAACATGACATTAAGTAATTTTAGAATCAAAACAGTTAGATAACATTTTACAACATTAAAGTGTTTTTTAGAATGCTTTGCAACCATTCTGAAAAATCTGCATAATAAACTGTCTGAAGTAATCCATTCATCTAAGTCATCTTTATGGTTTCTCCGACCAAACAATCACAGATTATTTTATTAGCTCCAGGTGCCATAAAATTATTGGAAAATTTACATGGACAACTGAGTAAAAGCATTTGCATACGTGTAGCAAATGGCCATACCTGTCTGACTGCTGAAAGGAGGAGGAGATGCCAGACTGTAGTCAGAAGAGGACTCCGAACCGCTGCTGCTCCTGAGATGATCACATTCCTGGAGAGGAAAGATGGATTTCAGCATCAAAGAACTCGCTGATAAAAACTTCTAAAGTTTTCCTTTTTTTCTCTCTTACTTCCTTAACCAAAGTGAAAATAGCAGCTTTAGCAGTTCTCTCCTTCTTGACTTGGTCAGCATCCAGACACGTCACCCCACTCCTGAGGTGAGGTTTCAGATCCATCCCATCATACAGATGCCCTTGGATGTGATGGAAAGTGGCTTCCATCACTCTAGGAAGAATTCCGGGTTCCTTTGTCGTGCCTAACAAAGTTCATGCCATATTTCAGAGGGACTTCAGGACCAGGAAATCAGTTTTACCACCAGGCTTACCTTGGATTGTAAAGGTTTTTCCAGCATTTGTGACACCGTAACTGAATATGAGAGCGTTCTTCCCATCCAAGAAATCAACCAACTGACTTCTGACCGTGTCCTCGAACAGCTCAGCTTGTGTCGTCTCTGGTCCAAAGATCTAGGGGGCCGACAGCAAGATCAATATCTGCACTTTCCAAAAAAAAAGTAACTGTACGGCATCAGCTCTCACTAACCTGAGAAAAGGAAAACTTATAGATTGACATGCCGACTCCTTTCTCACTGCTCTTCAAGGTGGCTGATCCTTTAGGCGCATATAGTGTCACCAACTGTCTGTTCTCAATCACGACACAGTCCTGAAGAGATCAGTTGAATAGATATTAAAAGCAAAGAATAAATCCATTTGATTTGATTGTATTACTAACGTTTTTACATTTTTGTCCTATTCTTTAAAAAAACATAAATAAATAAATAACTAAATAAAAGCTGCTCTAACCGAGCCCTTGATCCAGAAATCCAATGGCTGTGTTCATATCAGTCTCAATAACACAGCCTGAATGATCCTGAAGAGAGCAGGGGAGGGCCTCGAGAGCCGGTCTGTCTCCATGATTTCCAAACATTCTCGCCCTACTCATAGCTGATTACCTGGTTCAGGCGCATCCAGCCAATCCAAATAGAACATGGAAGAGCGGGCCTTGTTGGAAAACATACAGGTGTGAGGCCGTCGGTGCCCACCTCTGTTCTAGAGAGACCAAGCTGGACTACAGGAGGGGCCCTGAAGACCAGAGAGCCTTTGGGTCCCACTTGGTATGACCTGATTGAGGCTATGAACCCATGACCCACATCCAACAACCCATTATACAAAACTTTATGCAATAGCACGTCCCATACAGAGAGCCGGCATCTTTACGCTGATCTTTAACTGCTCTCCTTAAAGCACAGAAAGTGCTTTAAAATAAGAATTTTAACATCTCAAAGTTTTGACTCACAAATTTGCTGAAGGGATTAAAAGATTCATGCGTGATGTCATGCTGTCCCACCTAAAGCTGCAGGGGAGCTACACCAATGTGCCCTTTGTGGATCACAGCTCAGCTTCTCTAACCCGTTCTACTTTACAAACAGTGGAGAAACGACAATACAGGGTTTCCACACATGCATCTGTTTGTATGTTGACAGATCACAGCAAAAGGATCAAAATTGTGCATCACATCCACAAACCACAGTTACATGGCTGTGTGCTGAGCCCCCGCTCCACCAACACACAGCCACCCTTCATCCCCGCTGTCCACTATAACACCATTGTTAAGTCTGTGGACGACACCACAGTGGTAGGACCTTTTACTGACGGGGCTGAGGAGGAGCAGGATGGTGTTAGGAAAACAATCTGCTCCCCAACACCACAAAAACAAAAGGAAAAAACTTTCCACACCTTAAACAATGAGCACTGTGAGCTGAGAGTGGCTGACCTCAGGCTCCTGGAAGTCCAGATAGAAGAAGGTCTACCTGGTGCTCAAACATGTCTGAGCTGCTGATAAATACCCAGCAGAGACTCAGCGGAGAAGAACAGCATCACTGCATCACTTCCTGCTGCTCCATTCTGATGCATCCACTTGTGGACAACTAGATCCATGCACGCCTTTGTTTTCCTCACCTGAGCTGGAATCTGGCCCTAAACTGTACGTCTGGATAGCTCCAATATTGTTGGGCCATTTTTGTTGTACTGCTAATGTTAGCGTGCGAGGATATGAGGGGCTGTAAGCTAGTGGAAGTTATGGGTGACGGGGAGGGGGGAGGGGGGAGGGAGGTGAGCTTGCTCAACACCAACAGTCTCGCCCATGACTAGGGTACATTTTATATTAACTACTGCTGCTGCTTTGCAGACACTGTCCACAGGGGGGAAAAAAGTATGCAAAAAAAAGGCACATTCATGATTGAAAGACCACTGGAGATGCTTTTTAAAATAAATCAAAAGATGAGATCAGAGTGGGACTTTAAGGACAAGACAATGAGTCTATTCCATTCAATAATTTGTTGATAGAAAAAGGTACAAGTTTAAAAAAAATTGTTTAAAAATAAGAATCACAGAAACTCATGTTTTGAAAAGTTTTCAAACTTACATGGTAACATCACCTTTGAAGGAACAGGACAAAGATCACTTAAAAAATTTGCCCCATAATTATCTGTTAAACTTTCCACAAGAGCAGGTCCAACAGAGTTCTAGTAACCAAGAAATTTTACTTTGTTTCATTACTCAAGCACACTTCCTAAATAGATTTGACTCGTGACTATGGAAGTACATTTGTGAGTTAATTATTTAATTATTTAGTAAAATGTATTTTCTTTAAAACTATGCAGAAGGTAGACACGCCCCATTTAAGATGGCTCCCTGGAGGACAGACTGACTGTTGTCCTTGATGATGGACTGTGCACCAAACACTGAAAAGTTTTTTTTTTTTTTTTGTGACACTCTGGATGATGTACAGGACTTTTTTTGTTTTTGTTAATGGTAACCCTGATCCTTGTCTATAAGGACTGAGTGTGAGTGCTGTACTGTACCTGATCCTCCTCATCAGAAAGCTCCTCCTTGAAAAAAGGTCGGACTCTGAGGTAAACTCTCATCAGCTGCTGCTGCTCAGGACCACCAGACTAACAAAAACAAACCACAGCAGCAAATGGAAAAAACCTGAATGCGCATCCTGATGAATTTTAATGTTAAAGAATGGTGACCTGCTGAAACAAAATGCTGCCAGAAGAAGCGTTACACTCCAGATCCATGTCAACAGGCTGCATGCACCCACTCTTCTCTCTGGTCAGGTCACTGACTGGACTCATTATGAAGTATCTAAAACTGCTCCTCAATAATCAAAACTGCACTTTGCTTGCAAAATCATTAGCTTCTATATTAAATACAGAAGCCTCACTAGAAAATGTCTCCTTGAAGCTGCAGATTTTTTCCCCACTGAGAAACAATGGAGAACCTTGTCATCACTTTTTATTGGTTGCAGGTGTGACCTCAGGTAAGTAATCAAAACGACCACTCAGAGCTCTTCTCTGGTGTTGATCAAGTTTTACTCTTTACGATTGATTTATTTGCACATAAGTAAATACCCACATATTATTAATCTGTTTCAGAGGTTCTTTTGTTTTAAATTAAAATAATCAGAATTAAAAGGAAAAATTAGCAAGTTTATACATACTCTATCCCAATTTTTTTAATGGTATTTTCTGAGAAGCAGCACTCAAAAACTTGTCATGAACCTACATTTTAAAAGTATATATTGCAAGAGGGCTGCATGGTGGTGCAGTGGTTAGCGCTCTTGCCTCACAGCAAGAAGGCCCCGGGTTCAAGCCCTGGCTGGGGGACCTGAAACAGAACATCAATGGGGGACCTTCCTTTATGGAGTTTGCATGTTCTACTTGTGCTTCAGTCCTCTCACTGCTTGATAGGTTACTTGATTACTCCAAATTGTCCCTAGTGAGTGTGTGATTTGTGGCCAACCAGTGCAGGGTGTCCCCTAACTTCGCCCATGAGCGATAGGCTCCGGCAGCCCCATAACACCAAAAGGGAACAAATGAATTAGAACATGAATGTATTACAAGAATTTCAACTTCCACTTACTCGAAAACAAGTTTATGTCTCTGACTCAACATAATCCAATAGTTTATAAAGCTTTCAAAGTGGAGATAAATTTGTAAAACACCAAAGTTTTTACTGCTCTTCTGCAACACAGCCTATATTGTACAGCCCTTGTTATTGATCCTTTGTAGCAGCTGCAGGGCTATTTCAGGAGAAGACAATTATTGGATGCTTTCATAATTCAGCTAAATTACAGCTCAATCTATTTCCAGTTTCCTTCATTATTCAGCCGCTGAGGTTTTCTAACATTATTATTCCAAACATTACACAAACACCACACTCGCTCAGGTTATTCCTTTATTGAAAATATGCACAGCTTATGCATCGGCGATGGTAACTTCCACCTCAACACCGGGTTCGATGCTGATGGAGGTGATCTGCTTGACAATTTCGGATGGACTGTGCAGGTCAATCAGGCGCTTGTGGATCCTCATTTGGAAGCGATCCCAGGTTTTGGATCCTTCACCGCAGGGAGTCTTTCTGGTTGTAATGCGCAGAGTCTACAGGCAGCAAAATAAAATAAAAAAAATGAACACAAGCTAAATAAATAAAGATATACTATAATCCCAGCTTTAAACTATCAAAAGATCGACGATCTTTAGTACCTTAGTTGGCATGCGGACAGGTCCTTTCACCTTCAGGTTCTTCTCCTTAGCACCACGGATCAGGTCTGCACAGACTAGACCACAAACCAAAGCGATTCATTACAGGCGAACCAATCATGACAAAATTATTTTGTAGCTTCTACTGAAAGCCTAAGCTCAGAATAGCGTATACAAGCATCATGGTTTATCATGGTTAAATTCTTATCCTCATTGCTCAGGTTCATACTAAAACAAAGAAATCCAACATGAATTACCCTTCTCCAGAGATTTGACATTGCGGCTGGTGAGGGTGATGCGGATGCGATGGATGGCAACTTCTGACTCAACAGGTGCTTTGCCAGTGTCCTTGAAAGCCTGCAAACCAGTTAACATGTAAACACAGCGAACAACTGGCTTCAAAGAATGAAGTAAACTAAATTATAAAGCAGTCACGTGATGTTTTGGTTTTTCTGTAGTATAATTTTTGGAGAAATAAGTACATTTACCTTAGAATATACTAAATGAAATAGTTAAACCCTAAACGTGGTTTTGCTTTTAAAACACGATGTCGTTTAATACTTTAACTCAAGGGACCAACTTAAGTGTGGCAAAAAGTGGATCTCAAATTAGTCAAAATGTTCATGTGCTCCTCCAGAGACTAAACAACTGTACATGTAAATAGATGAAATATCAATTATATCTTCATATTTGCTAAATTTAAATTAAAGAACTAACGATGATGAGCCTAAAACTGCTCGTCGCTTATTTATGCTAGCAGTTCGGTTAAACAATAAGTAATTTAATTCCAACTATCATCATTATTATAGAAACGAATCTGCATTAAAATACGTTTTTATTAGATGAAACGTAAACGGACGCACCATTTTATGTATTCCTGACCGACTTATTCGGAAGAAATTCAAGCGAACAGCGGTGAGCCAGGAACAGACACCAACAACGTGGTTAGCTTCGAGGGAAAAGGGCGAACTCGAACAAGTTTCCGGTAGATGTACCCTCCATCCGGGCCCCTGTTTCTTATTCGTCTGTAGTTTTAGAACTCCCAAAACCCAAGGGCGACATCTAGTGTCGAAACATTGCCTTTATATTACAAGGTTGTTGGATTTACCACAAGAGGGAACCAGAGCGATGACAAGTGCAAGGATGCGCAAACAAAAAACCTGAAATTGTTTATATACCCGCGTATCACACTATTTAATATTATTATGATTAAAAAAAGATATAATAGCTCATAATGTAGGTAGTTCTAAAAATGTTTTAGTGTCTTTAATGTCATACATTTTACAAGGGTTTCCCCAGTTAAGTGGCTTAATTTTTTTAAGGGTTTGATTTTTAAACAAATGAAAACGTCTTGTAGTTAACTTCTAAAAATAATAAGTAACAAGGAAAAATTAGGTTAAAAAGGAAATTATTTTAAATAAATATATAACAATGAGGAAATTGCATGAATTCCATTGTAAGGCTACAATTTTCTAAATAGAAAAAACTTTATTCATCTTTAATATTTATTTTCAACTATGTTTATCAATTTTTATGATAACATACAGAAAAGAAATTTGAAAACAAATATTAAATTTCCGTTGTTCTTTTCAAAATAAGATAAACTTTTTGTGTGTTTTAAAAATGTATTCAATTTCGGAAGGGAGTATGGGTTAGATGATTGCTTTTACAAAATATTTAACAAAAATATTGATATTATTATAGATAATTCTTTTACAAGCAGCCAGAAAGGGGTAAAATATTAGATTTTTCAATAGAAGCGTTTATAGAGCTTTATTTTGAAAGCGGAAGTCAAGTTTAAGTTGTGAAAGTTTTTATAGGAGTAAGAATCTTAAGCAAGAAGTAACGGAACCGGGCAGTACCGGACCGGTGGGTTTTAGGAAAGTCGTTTTGGATTAAGATGTTGACAGCGGTTAAAAATAAATTAGTCAAAGTGACTTTTGGGACGAAAAGAAGAGATTCTTACAATGTAGTTAAGTTAGCTGTGCGTCAAGATTTCTAAAATAAGGCCAAGTAACGGGGAAGTTTTACATTATTGTCGCTTATGAAACAATTTGAAGTTAATTTGAGGCGGAATAACATCAGAGAAAGGCATGAATTTCGGCGTCCCCGCTCATTCTCTGCTTCTCTTTCGTGCCTGTGATGATGGGGACTATGAAACGGCTCGGAGTATCCTGGAACCCGGAGCCTCCAAGGAGTCCGGACGGCAGAGCAGGCTGCGGTCGGAAGCGGGGTCGGAGTGCGCCGCTGCGGACATGTTGTCTCTGGTACCGGTGGACTGCACGGACGAGGAGGGGAACACCGCCCTGCAGTTCGCGGCGGCCAGCGGCCACGAAAACCTCGTCCGGTTTTTGCTGCGGAAGGGCGCTTCAGTGGACAGCCGCAACAACTACGGCTGGACGCCGCTGATGCAGGCGGCGAGGTGAGGAGAGACGAGCCTGAGTCCCCGCTTCATGTCATCCTACATTTTCAATGAGGACTTTCCCAGAATCCTCTGCGACCTAAATTTCTGATTTGTCATCTGATTAAAACATATATATATATATATATATATATATATATATATATATATATATATATATATATATATATATATATATATATATATATATATATATATATATATGAGGACTCACAACATAGCAAAAAAAAAAAAAAAAGTTCTTTCAACCAGTCTGGGTTCCAGTTCATAAAACCCACAAACAAATGAGAAACACAGAGATTACAATCACATCAAATCAAGTATTATTTCAAAATGAAATTCAATACTTCAATAATATGGGCAGGTCCTGCATCTCCATCCAGATCCTCAGCAGAACAGAATCATATAAAGTCTTCCAGAACATTCTGATAGTCTGCTGCAGGAATTGAAGAAAGCAGAGTTTACCAACACCAGCGCTGGACATTGTACCAGTACCTGAAATCATGACCGACTGTGGAGATTTTACACTGGACCTCTGGCAGTTTGGGTTCTGCTCTCCATCAGTCTTCCTGCAAACACTTGGACTTTGAATCCCAAATTAAAGATACACTTTACCTTAATCAGAAAACAGAACCACAGGCCTGCAGTCCAGTTCTTTTTCTCTTTGGGCCAGTTGGGATGTTTCCTCTGTTAGGACGGGCTCAGAAGTGGTTTGACCCGAGGAACCCAACAGTTGTGGCCCGTCTCTTGATGCATCTGAAGGTGGTGTTTTTTAAAGCTGTTCCTCCACCTCATTGCAGTCTTTTTAAATGTATTCACCCCAATAATCTTGTCTGTTTGATAATCAGCTGAAGCCCAAGGTGGTCTTTTTTCTGCTCCCACATTTTGTCCTTCCATTGGACTTTCCATTGATCTGCTTGGACACGACCCTCTGTGAACAGCCAGCCTCCCTAAACTAGGAACTTTTGAGGCTTACCCAGACTATGGAGGGGATCAATTATTGCCTTCTGGGTAGTTGTCAAGTCTTCTCCTCCATCGAACCACACTGAACCAATTTAATGACCTGTGGGGAACTTGTGTGGGTGAAACTCGCTTTAAAGCATTCATGCTTTAAAAAATCTGGGCAGATTTCTCCACAGTATTCTCCTTTTTTCCCCTGTTTGTCTGGGTTTTATGAGCTGGAACCCCAATTTATAGTTAATACATCATTCCATGATGTTCTAAATTATTTGAAAAGCTCTGTATATATATAAATATTTTGTGTCTTTGCTTGAATCCACATCCGATTTGTAAAATGGTCCTTGCTTGTTTCTCTCACAGGTTTGGTCACCTGCCTGTGGCCCACATTCTGCTGGAAAACGGAGCAGAGATCAACGGGCGGAACCGGCTGGGAGCCAGTGTTCTGACCATGGCAGCCCGCGGGGGCCACGTTCATGTGGTCAAACTGCTTCTGGAAAGTGGCGCCTTCGTCGATGACTATGATCACCTCGCTCTTGTGGCAGACGAAGCCTCCAACGGCAACAACAACAACAGGTCCCTCTTTGTTTCGTTTTTGGAAGCGGTGTGCTTTCTGTTGCCTTGTTTCACCTTTGGGTGCCTATCTCCCTGCAGCACGGTGAGCTTCG
This sequence comes from Oryzias curvinotus, assembly GCA_023969325.1. Lineage (NCBI taxonomy): Eukaryota > Metazoa > Chordata > Actinopteri > Beloniformes > Adrianichthyidae > Oryzias > Oryzias curvinotus. Next base: position 12,355,910 of record CM043711.1, read on the forward strand.
GAGCTGGGGAGGGCTGTCCTGGAGGCGGAGGAGGTGGCAGAGAGTTCATGGACATCACAGCGCTGATGGTGGCGTCGCAGCACGGCCATGAAGCCACTGTGCATTTGCTGCTAGAATTTGGCTCTGATGTCAACTTTTCCCAGAAGGCAACGGGGTGGGGGCCACTGATGTTAGCCACTTTGAGTGGAAAGGTAAAGCCAGAGGATGCATGGTTGTTAAAGACACACTCCGATCCTCTTTTGATCTATTATAAAACTGTTCCCATTGGTCTTTTAATTATTTTTGTGCCTTTTTTAGACAAAACCCCTAAATCTGTGTTGATTTCTAGGACATAGTTTCTGTGGAGCAGTGGGAGTTCATTTGAAATTCACCCTTTGATTTGTGGGCAGGACTGCTGCCACAGAGCACTCCCGCCCCTTCTTCCCGTCATCCAGAGCGGAGAGCTCCATCACACCTCCTGCTAGCTTACAGCCCCTCACAACCACAATCTAACTTTAGCGGTGCAGCAAAAGTGCTGAGCGATATTGAAGCTATCCAGCCGGACCGTTTTTAGCCAGATGCAGGTTGGAGGAGGAAAACAACGACGTACATGGATTCAATTTGTCTACAGGTGGATTCATCAGAATGGAGTGGAGCAGGAAGCTTGAGCCCCTACATCACAAAGATGCTCTTTTACAAATTGCAAATTTTTGTCTATTCCCTATTCACAAGGATTTAAATAAAGAAAAACTCAAGAATGTCCTTTTAAGCTTAATTTTCTTGATATATGTCAGGAAAATACTACAAGAACATGTTAAAAACACACAAAAAAATGTTATCGGAGTGGGTCTTTAAAGTCAAGTGATGGGGATTTGGGTACATTGTAAAAAGACATGCTGCTGTGTGTTCTGAAGGTGGCTGTGGCTCAGCAGCTGGTGGAGCACGGAGCCGACCCGGACCGGATCAACGTTCTGTCCAAGACAGCCTTTGAGCTCGCCATGCAGTTAAAACAGAGGGACATCAAGACTTATCTGGACTCCATCACCACTGTCAGGCCTCAGACAGGTGAGGGTTCCTCTCAGCTGTTTTTACAGCACAGATTCAAGAATATCTCTCCTAACAGGTTTTTAACCGCTCAATATCTTAATCCAAATGAACTTTCCTAAAGCTCAGAAAGTGGCTCTTGAAGTTTTCTGCACCAAAAAGCTTAAAAAAAACAACAATTACTCTGTCATTCTATTTGTCAGAATAACAATTCTGGCACAGATACCACATGTGTTCTTTATTATCCAAATTTTTTATTTTGATATTTTTACTTTATATACAAGTTAGAAACTGACCAATCAGATGCCTCGATTTACATTTGTGGTCTCACTTTGAATTTTCCAAACGTTTGATTGACAGATTCTTCCTAGCTCACTTTCAAATGTTAGGGGTGTGGCCTTCCAACAAGCTCACTCCTAATTGTTGAGAGTAGTTGCCATAGAAACAAGGATTTATACCGACTTGGACCAATCATTGCTTGCTGATGTTGTCTGGCTCCAACATGGCGGGGTCTGTATCGCCAAAACATGCCAAATGAATGAACAATATGTAGTTGGAGCTTAAGTGAGGCATTTTTTTATGATTCTCGTCACTCGGTCCAGTTCTCTCATACAGTCAGTGTCTGCAGAGCTGTGCAAACACCTGAAACAGGAACTTTAGACTAAAGTTTCTCTCATAAAATTGCAATTTCTAGCATCATCCATTCAGATTAGTAAAAAAAAGTTTTCCAAAGTTTCATAAATGCAAACTTAACAATTTCAAATTCACAAATATGATTCTGAGGAAGTTTTCGATTAGGAGGCACATGACGTTCAGGTGAAGCATGCTTGTATGGAAATGCCAGTTATCCCTGAGTAAATGCTGGAATTGTCTTTGTTGTCTGTGGGAACGGGTTGACACCTTCTGTCTGTCTGTCTGAAGATGGTGATGCGGAATCTCTTTGATGTTTCACAGCTTTTCTCACCATTGCTGTCAAATCACAACGCTTACAAAGTTTCTTTCGGGAGCTTTTCTAAGGTGTTGAGTCCTGCCCAAATGGACTCATATCAGGTTCTTGCCTGTGTCTCCACAGACGACGAGCGGAGGAGACCCGATGTGTTCAACGCTCTCAAGCTGGGTGAGCTCCGTCTGTACGCTCCGTAAAAATGGGTGGTGCTCTCATCAATGCCTCATCTGGATTTTTAACCATCTCTCAGGAAACTCCCAGCTTGTGAAAGAGATCCTGGAGGAGGACCCGGCTCAGGTAAACTCCTCTAATCAGGAGGGAGCGACGCCGCTCATGATAGCTGCAGTGAGCGGTCAGCTGGAGGTGGTGCAGCTGATGGTGGAGAAGAACGCTGACATAGACAAACAGGACGGCGTTCATGGGTGGACCGCCTTAATGCAGGCCACCTACCACGGGTGAGCTGGAGTTTCGGGGTCTGGTAGTTCATTTGAATGAAAACTGGAGCCCTTATGTGATACTAGCACTGATATTTGGGAACATAATGCTCCAAAGCACTGAGGCTTTTTTTCTTCCAGCAACAAAGAGGTGGTGAAGTACCTGCTGAGTCAAGGCGCTGACGTCAACCTTCGAGCCAAGAATGGATACACAGCCTTTGATCTGGTTATGCTGCTCAATGATCCGGGTAGGCCTCCTCATTTCTGACCGTCTTTCCAACCTGCTGTAATGAATAAAACAGCAAAGAAGATTCTTAACAGTCTGTTAATATTTATTGAAAGGACTGAGTGCTTAAAAGTTAAACCATCATTCGATTAATGACATTTTTAGAGATTAAAATACTGGGATGAGCAGCAAAATGTCTTTACAGTCCTGGTGACTTGAAAAAAGTAAAGTAAAATGAAGATAAATATGGATTTAAAGCACACATATTGCAGTTACAGGGCAGTAGAGGCACTATTTTACTCTCATTCATGAAGTCTGTCAAGAATGAGAATCTTTTAAATACAGTAATTTCAAAGTATAAGTTACTTTTTTGGGAGCATTGTTTGGCCTGGGGTGTGACTTATGTGAATTTTAAAAATATAAATAGCAAAACTCACTAGAGGGCACTGTAGGTGTGGATATCAGTTTTTGCCACTGACAGCAACACAGAAGAAGAAACGCCGCTCAGTCTTAAGTTGCATTCACAGCACAGACTGGGATTCACACCAGTTGTGGCAACACCTGTTGAAACGACAAATCCACTGAAAAGTCTATGTAAACATGTGTGAACGCATGTTTCGGGTTCTGCGTTCAAAAATCCCGTGTTTACACGTAGCTACGGAAGTTTCTCTGACCGTTTTCGGTCTCTACTTCCTGAAAGTACAACCATTGAATGCGGGTTGCAGTTCAACAAGATTGAACTTTGACCAATCAGGGAGTTGGATTTGGTTGTCTGGCCGTTTCAATTGCCAACCATTTCAAATTTGATCATATGTGCCTGGCTAGAATTCAATGACCCCCAGTCTTTTTTAATATATCGTAATAGATCTGTGAAAGAAAAAGACTGGAGCAAGATTTCAGTCTACTATTGCTATGACTTGTTGTCTGAAAAATGACAGTAGTTTTGTTATTTTATGAAAATGTCTTAAACATTTGAACTTGTTATCAGTTTGTGTCCATGTTTTACTGTGACTCATTCGTTGGCTCCTCCTCCCGATTCTCACAGACACTGAGCTGGTCCGCCTCTTAGCGTCGGTGTGCATGCAGGTTGACAAGGACAAGTCGAAGCAGCGCGGTAAGGCGCTCATTGCAATCTCTAAAAGCAGACAGCCATTTGCCTCCATCCCTGCGCCCCCTGATGACAAGGGGGGTCTTAAGGTAAAGAAGATTTGAAGGTTTACTGTTACTTGTGGTTGAAATTGTACCATAAAAGCAGAACTGTTGTGTTCTTTAAAGTCCGACTCTGATCTTCTTTTGAAACTTTTAAAAGTGTTCCCAGTGGTCTTTTTTTATGACTATGCTGATTTTAGCCCAAATCCAAAAACCTGTGTGGTTTTTTTTAGCTGATAGTTTCTGGAGAGCAGCAGTGGTTCATCAGAACTTTAACTCTGAGTTGTGGTCGGGACTGTTGGCGCCACCCCGTTTCCCCTCCCCGCTGCTGAGAGCCCCGAACAGGGAGCTTGTGGCTCGCCCGCTGTATTCTCTCAACACGCTTTTTTTTCCAACTGCGTCTTTTCATCTGCTCCTGCTTTACAACAATTTAAATAATTTTTCTCAAAAAACAAAAACAAATTTGAGTTTAATTTCTTTATATATCAACAGAAAAAGGACACAAGATCACAATTTTCATCGGAATGGGTGTTTAATGGCTGTAGGTCTGAGTTTTTCCCCCTTTAGAAAGTAATCTTATCCTCTGCTATGTTATAATTAATTCTAGTAAATAAGATAACCTTTTTGCAGATGACACCCAGATTTATTTCAATCTTTCTTGAAACAAAATCTTCTTTTTAACTTATTTGATTTGCAACTACAGCAAATAAATTCAACCAAACTTCTTGCAGAAGAATAAAGAAAAATGTATTTTACAAAAAAAGTGATGATAAAAAATTGTTGCATTCAAGACAAAGAGTGAAAAACACAGACAAACTTAAAAACTTAAGTCGTCTTAGACAGAGAATCGGAAATTGCATCTGTTAACAAGTTCCAGAAAAGTTTCCCACTAGGCCCGATGCCCCGCCCCTTTTCCTCATCTCCTGAATCAACCTGAATTAGATTTGTTCTAAAATAAAAACAAAATAGGTTTTTTTTTTTGGGGGGGGGGGGGGGGGGGGGATCTTCATGCCAACCTCAAGGTCTGGAGTTTCCTAATCCCTAATACAAAGTGAAAATGCTTTGATCTACTATAATAAGCAGTAAAGATAAAAATAGTTTTCCTTGTGTGTTTGAAAAGTGAAATAGTGCCTCTACTGCCCTGTAACTGCACTATATGTGCTTTAAATCTATATTTATTTACATTTTACTTTACTTTTTTTTTCTTTTTCCACATCCATCTTAAAATTCCTTTAACTCAGCAGGAAAACAACTGTTATTTCAAAATAAGAGACTCCTGCTTTGACAACTTGCTGGCAGATTTGCCCCCAGGCATGACACTTAACCCTGCGCTGCCCCCATAATGTGTTCAGTGATGTGCGAGTGTAAAAGAAGCACTTGACTAAAAAGGGAAACACTCTATAGACTGAGATAGAGCAGCAGGCATAGGACTAGAGTTGCAAGACCTGAAGGATTTGAAAATAAAATGTCATCTTTTTATTATATTCGATTATTTCTATTCTAATTTTAGCTGAATCCATTTTTTAGGTTTTATCGTCAATCATTTTTATGATCTAATATATTTATTTTATTTTGAAAGGCCTGTTTGCTCTAAGCACTGTTGGAAGGCCTTTACCATAGAAAACAAAAACCTGCAGGGATGTCATTTTGTTAATCTGTCTTTGGTTGAAACCTCTTGCAGTCCTGGTGGAGCAGGATGTCCAATCGCTTCCGGCGGCTGAAGCTGACTCACACTTTGAGGAGCGGCCTTTCAGGTGGACGCCTGGCTCCGTTCGCCGATGACGCAGAGGCTGCGTTGGATGCCACCATGAAGGCGGATGCAAAGGCTGCGGCTGGCTCTAACGGTGTGGCGACGCCTCCTTCTCCGCTGGTAGCAAACGAGGTCGGCGGCGTCTGGGCTGTCAAGACCAAAGATGCTCGTGAGCTTTGCCATTCTAGACTACACAAATAAAATATTTCAGATTAAGAATGATATGGAAAAATAAGAATTTCATACTCTGTATTCTCCTTCATGCAGCTCATTGCAGAGCATCTTCAGAAAAGGAAGACCCTTTAATAACCACAATGGTAACTGTTAACGTTTTTTGCTAAGCAGATTTATTTTGAAATGTTCTATCTATGTTCATCTCACTTTTTTTCTGTTCTGATCTTTTATGTGATGTGGTCCCAAGTGGGTTTAAGATCAAATTAAAATGACTATTTCCTAACAGTTCCCTCCTTCTGACAGCTCAGAAGCGGTGCGCCACTAACCCGACTGCCGAATGACAAACTGAAAGCCGTCATTCCTCCTTTTCTGCCTCCGTCCAACTTTGAGCCGTGGAACTCGGACCGCCCACGCCTTCTTAGAGAGGGGAAGAGCGAAGCGCCTCGCCTGCCCATGCCGCCGCAGAGGAAACTCACCAGCAGCGGGAACTCTGACATTGTGAGTGCTGGTTCGGGTGTCATTAGGTCACATTAGGTGCTTTTTAAAAAGTCTTTTTTTTGCGCTCCTCTTCCCTCTTTGATTTAATAGACATCCATCAGTCGTGTGGTGAACAGGTCTTTTAAGTTTCCCAGCATCTCAAAAGGCCCCTCCTCCTCTTCTCCCTCCAACTCTGGTCACTACCACTCCCCCCACTCCTCTGGAGGCTCTAATGGAGTCGCGGGGCTCAACCGGGACTCTCACAACCGCTCAGGTTCTCACCCACACAAAAGAGCCAGCTGAAATAAGAACACTGAGGCATTTTTTATAAAAGGTGAGATGTCACTACATGCACTTGTGTCTTCTTGCCACCAGGGGGCAGCGCAGACAACGTTCTGTCCCAGATAGCAGCTCAGCGCAAAAAAGCAGCAGGCCTGATGGAGGGGAAGACCCAACCTGCAGAGAAACAGCACAGTCAGAGCCAACCTCCTCCACCCGCCTCCGTCCCTGACATCAGCCTGCCCGACATCCCCGCAAACCCCAGCCTGGTTGCTTCTGACATCCACTCCCGGAGGGTCTGGGCTTTGTTGTCTGCCATGTTTTTTTCTTAATTTACCAGTGGCTGTAGATGAGAACTGGACTGAGTGAGTGTGACGTCACAGGAAATTGGTTTATTTCAACGAAACAAAGTCAATTCAGTCGCCATTTTTCTTAATATGGACGCAGCCATGTTTGAACCAGACAACGTCATGTAACAATATTTGATCTGAGTAAGTATATGTCATTGTTTCTATGGAAACCACTCTCGCCAATCATGGGTGAGCTTGTTGGAAGGCCACACCCCTACCCACCTATAAGGCGTCTCAGGAGAAACTTGTCAAATGTTTCGAACATTTGACCAAATACTTTTACTGAGGCATCTGAGTTTATAATTTGAAAAACCTGCTCTGCAGAAAAAATATATACTGATAATTAAATTAGGATGATTTTAAAGAGGTAGCAGAGCAAGAAGAGTTAGTCAGACTAATATATTGACTTAGCAACAGCTGTTTATTTCTCAATAGAAGTTTATGGGATTTTGGCTTCTTGGAGCCAGAACGCGAGGAGGGAGGGGTCACTCAATCCAGTTCTCTCAAGCTACGTTCACACCACCCTCGCAGAAACTTTCAAAGAAAAGTCTATGTAAACGCATGTAAATGCTATTTTCAAGCTTCCGCGTTCCAAACTCTTTTATTTACGTCTTGCTACGCACATTTTCACACCGTTTTCAAGCTCTGCGTATAAAATTAAACCAGGTCGAACTTTAACCAACCAAGGGCTTGGATTTGGTAGTGACGTATGGACGACGTCCCATTTAAACAATGGTAGTGGTTTGTGCCTGGCCGAAATTCTATGACACCAAGTCTTTCATATATTTGAATAGATCTGTGGAAGAAAAGGCCTAGAGCAAAATTCATGAAATTTCACATCCCTTTGACATTTAGCACCAAAAAAAAAAAAAAGTTCTATCACATCCAGAGTACCAAAGCTTTTGACCTTCTTCATCATTTCTCTTCTGCAGAAGATGGATCTGAAAAAGAGACCTCAGTCTGGAAATTCCTCCACTTCTAAGAGCACATCGCCCACTTTGACGCCGTCTCCCTCCCCGACCCCCAAGATTCACGCCGGCCCGGGCGACTCGCTGTCCTCAACCTCCTCCCACCCACGCTCCAAGAGCAGCGGCGGCTCGAGCAGTGGAACCATCACAGACGAAGGTGATACCATGCTTGTTTTTTGAACCGCTGTTTGTGGATAAACTATGACTTCTGAGGTTAAATGTTTCAAAAATGAACAAACCAAGAGTTAACCTGTTTGCTGATTTGTTCTGCAGATGAACTGTCCAGTATTTTAAAGAAACTGTCCCTAGAGAAATATCAGCCTATTTTTGAGGAACAAGAGGTATTCAACTTTAAAAAAAAATATAAAGAAATCATGTGTCTGCAACTACAAAATTGTATTTTTTTATGGGATGTTTTCCTTAACATGTCTCCATCGATGGTTTTTCTTGTAGGTCGACATGGAGGCGTTTCTGACTCTAACAGACGGGGACCTGAAGGAGCTGGGCATCAAAACAGACGGTCCCAGACAACAGATCCTAGCTGCTATATCAGAGCTCAACGCTGGAAAGGTTGGTTGAACACATTTCTAACACAGCTCTACATCCAACAGCTGCAAAGATGACAAGAGCAAACTCTAAAGAACTGTGTCATTGTTGGGGATTTGCTGGAAACATTAGTTAATACTGTAAAATGTTTGCTGTCTGTCTTAAGGGCAGAGAAAGGCAGATTCTTCAAGAAACGATCCACAACTTCCAGTCCTCCTTTGGTAGCAGCGCCAGCAACCCCAGGAAGCCAGGACAACCCCGCTGTGAGTGGTAAAAACTGCCTTTACAATGCGTTTTTGCCCCAAAGGTTCACGCTCCGCATTTCTTTCTTCTCTCAGCTCCAACAACCTGGATGAGACAGCAGGTGGGCTCCTCCAGCAAGAGGTGACCTGGCAAGAGAAGTTCAGCAAAGGCACCACAAGAAAGAGGATTCCTTCCAAAGACTCTGAATGAGGGAAGATGGGAGACTGAGCTGTCAAATGTTGGCACCCTGATCCCTCCACTATGTCGTGAGGCAAACTACGTTTGTGTCATGTGAAGGGAGCCGTCACATGTAATGCCAAGCGCTGAGAGTGTGAGGTGTTGACAGGCCTCCTCCTGGGAGAAGACCGACTGAGATTTTCTTTCAACAAGCTGCATTTCACACAAAAAACAGATTGTGTTAATAATCTTATGTAAAGTCCTATTCTGATGATCTTTTGATCTATTGTAAAAATCTTTCCTGTGCTCTTTTAATTATGATTATTCTGTGTTGAACCCGAATTAAAAAAAATCTGTGTTGTTTTCTAGGACATAGTTTCTGCAGATCGGTAGTAGTTTATTAGACATTCATCACAGATTATGTAAATTATTGAAAAACGTTTTTAAAGGGTGATGAGAACACCGATATTGGGTAACTGGATTGAAACCATATTTTTGGCATTAGAGACATGAATGGATTGAGCAAAACCTGCCACTCACCTTTTTCTTTTTCTTCTTTGGCTTCACTGTGTTGATTATTTTAACCCTTGTGCTATCTTGGATGACCCCACCCTTACATTGACGTGTTCTCCCCACCCTGACAAAGGTGGATAAAGGTGAAGAGGATTTTATGTAATCCATGGACACCAGTGAAGATCACAAATCATTGAACAAAAAAGGTTCAGCGCACTGTCTAGTGGGTCTAGATGACCCCACTCCCAATGTTAAAGTGCCTAGGATAGCACAAGGGTTATCTAAGTTCAAAGCAAGACAAAACTGATATTTCGTTCTTTGTGAGCCTGTGGGACTCATAAACAATAGCATTTTGATCTGTTAGATTTCCAGAAAAAAGGGAAAACACAAAAAGTGTAAGTTTCTGGTTTTATTGTTGCTTTTTGATGGAAATTAGCATTTTTCTTACTGCAATGATAGAAAGTAAATGATTTAGAAATGAAAAACAGTTCAATGTGAAAATACTGTGAGGCAGATCAAACTTTAAATGTGTAAAGAAACGAGGAAAAAATCATGGATACGAAGTTTAAAGCATCATTTTCAAAAAGGATTGAAGATGTCCATCCAATCAGAAGTGCTACAATCAATTTGTTATCCAAAAAGTTGCTTTATTATTTCAAAAGATGCCAAAATCTTCTGCTTTTCAAACTTTCTAGTGGATTGAATCAATGTCAGTACACTTTCCTTCCACAAGAGGGCAGTGATGTTTTGTTTATGCAGGAAATATTCAGCATTCATATTCTTCCCTGTAGTAATCTTGTGCATGACACATCCTACTATGTTAATTTTGTTTTTAAAGGTTCTGAAGTCAGCGGCTCATAACCGTCTGACTGCTGTCCATGTTTGGGTAAATAGGTTCAAAGGATCCCATTAGAAACCTTAGCACATCATAAATAATGTCAGTAATTCCCACTGACGACAGCTTTTTCTAAAAATCAGGAAAATGTTTATCACCTAATTATGAAACTGAGTATTTTTGGCCACAACCGGATGTAGCTTGAGGTCCCAAACACTAGTGAAGCTAAGTTCACACCAGGCGCGCGCCAAACACATTCTTTCAAGATATTCAAACAAAAGGCATTCACACTGGACTAGCAGGGAGGGGCTTCTTCTACTACTGTTTCCTAGCACATGTATGCCTCCTGCAAATCTTGTCAACTTTGCGGGCACAAACCGCAATTATTAAATTCTCCTTCATGATCAATTTTCAAACAATTTTTGAATGAAAAGATATGCCATCATACGTCACTACCAAATCAGAGTCCCTCATTGGTCAAAAACCAACTGTAAATTAATTTTCAATGTGTGTTCAGTGGCTGCACATTTTGTACGTAGAGCCCAAAAACGGTTGTAGAAACTTGTGTAGCGATGCGTGAACACGAGAGGTTTGAACGCGGAAGCCTGAAACGTGGATTTACACCAGATTACATAAACATTTGATTAGAATGTGGGTTTCCGAAGGTGTTGTGAACGTAGCTTCAGAGAAAACCTTCTGCAGAGACTAACGGCATTGTATCCAGTCAATGGACCAATGGGGTTAACCCTTGTGCTATCCAAGGTACTTTAATGTTGGGAGTGGGGTCATCTAGACCCACTAGACAGTGCGCTGAACCTTTTTTCTTCAATGATTTGTGATCTTCACTGGTGTCCATGGATTACATGAAATCCTCTCCACCTTTATCCACCTTTGTCAGGGTAGGGAGAACACGTCAATGTAAGGGTGGGGTCATAGGATAACACAAGGGTTAAGGCAATTCTTTATAAAATTAAACAGGTGCAAAAAAGTACAGAAGTAAAAAAAGTGTTTTATTACTACAGCGCTTTAATAATATAAGATATTAAAGCATGTGCTGGTGGTTAGTGCTCTGCATTTATGCTGACATTATGAAACAAATTAGCTGCTTTTTTTTATTGAAAAAGGCCCTCAGCCACATTTTCCAAAGTTCAAAACCAAAAAAATAAATAAAAAAGCTTTGCCAGTCGCGACCCGCTGGCAACCTTCAGCCGTTGCTGTCATAGTTCTGGATATTGACTGGCCCGACGGGCCGGCTACAGGGCTCCTGGAGTCTTTAATGAAGAGCATCGCTCATGGTGGAACGGCCTGCCTATCCTGAACGCGCAGATGTTCGGTCATATGTGGGCTGCTGGGATCTGGAAGAGATACAGGGGAACATTTGGAGCATATTAGGAGGACTCTGGCATGCAGGCAGCAAATGAAGTGACTCATTCAATTTCCATGTTTTGCTTTTTTCTGACCCCCCTCTTCTCGCATATGGCTCTGATTGCACTGAATATCATTAATAATGGTGCGTGTAGCTGTCAGTGTACAGTAGTAGCGCCTCGGTTCAGAACAACGAACTAATTTGTGACTCAAATTGAAATAAATGTTTCTTAAATTGTTCACAAAACCTTTATTTTAAATAAAACAACAACTAAACATCAAACAATTAAGATGTATTTTTATTATTATTAAAGACCCGCTCCAATTACAGTGATCTTTTTTGGTTTTTCTAACACGCTTTTGAGGCATTTTTCCTCACGATGGAGGACAAATAGAAACAACATTACCGTTAAAATTGCATTTCATAGAAATGTTTTATTCAAATTCCTGTGAATCAGGAGCAGACAAAAAAATGCTGTTTAAAAAAAGGTCATATTTGTGACTTAGAAAACACATTGGGTGGGCCACAAACTACCCGCTCCGCTCAAAACTGTACGTCTGGATAGCTCCAATATTCCTCATCATTTTTGTTGCACCGGCAGCGTTAGGTTGGGGTTGTGAGGGGCTGTAAGCCAGCAGGAGAGCGTCTAAACAAAAAGCTCTGAGCAAAAGGGAGAAGGGGACAGCAGGCTTGCTCCACACCAAAAGTCCCAACCACAACTTAGAGGTGAACTTCTAACGATCTCCTGCCGCTCTACAGAAACAATGTCCTAAAAAAATGACAGATTTTTGGCTTTGGCTGAAACCCCCCGGCATAATTGTACTTAACCCTTGTGCTATCCTAGGTGCTTTAACATTGGGAGTACTAGACAGTACGCTGAACCTTTTTTCTTCAATGATTTGTGATCTTCACTGGTGTCCATGGATTACATTAAATCCTCTCCACCTTTATCCACCTTTGTCATGGTAGGGAGAACACGTCAATGTAAGGGTGGGGTCATAGGATAGCACAAGGGTTAAAAGACCACTGGAAGAGATCAGAAGATGATCGCAGTGGGTCTTTAAGAACTCAACATAGGAAAATCATTATCATAGGAAGATTTGGAATGAGTCCTAAGTATCAAATAGGCATTAAAATGTTTCCAGGTTAGCTAATGTAATATTCTTTTAGTAAAATAAATAATTTAATTTATTAACCATCAGATCACATCCATTAACCTAAGCATCTAATTCTTTATAAGGATATCTCAGGAGAATCACTAAAATCTTTAAACATTTGTTAAAGGAAGCCCAACCTTGCTGGAGATCCAGGTTGACTGCACACTTCAGTCAACAGTGAGAAGGCGTTGGTTCAAATCCTGGCTGGTGTGTGCAGATTGTATGCGTGGGTTTATTCCAGTTTCCTCCCACAGTCCCAAAACATGCTTCAAGGGTAATTGGTGATTCTAAATTGTTTCTAGGTGGGAATTTGACCGATGATGTGGCCCTGCAACAGATTGGTGGCCTAGCTGGGATAGGCACCAGCAACCCCAAAAGACACTAAGCAGGTTTAGAAGATGGATGGAGTTCTAGGACCAGGGTAGGGCAGCACTTTGTTTAAGACATGGTAAGTATGTTTGGCAGAATTCTGAACAAACTAAAAAACACTTTTAGTTTTGTATTACACAGAACAAAGATGTTTAGCCAAATAATACAACGTAAAAGAGGGATGGTTTAAAATAAAAACTCCTTTGTGTGCTGGGAAATCTTAGAAAAATACATCAAAATTATGGAACAGGATAGCACATCACTGATTCTTTAATTGATAATTATAGGATTCGGGTAGTGAGGGTTAGATTAAAGAAATAATAATGAAAAGTCTATTTTTGGATGCACTGGTCCTAATAAGTCCAAAAGCTCAGTCCTAGTTTAATTTTTGTGGTTTTAGTCATTTGGACAAACGCTCTTCCAATGCTGACAAGAGTTTCATCAAATGTTAATGAAATGTTTGGTACATACATTTGCAATAGAAAGCCAAAATTGAATGAAAAAGTTACAGTAAATATAATTTTTTACAACACACTACTTCATTTTCTGCTTGGTATTTCCATTTTAAATCCTTACATCAGTTCAGCTAATGTTAAATGATGGAAAAATAAGGGGCAATTATGTTTTTTTTTGTCTTTAACATTAATAAAACAACAAAAAGACACACAGATAAAAACTCCTTTAATCATTTTTGTTGTGTGATGTATAAACAGAGGTCAGTGGAAGGTCTTAGATTAATCCCAGATCCGAAAAGACAATAGGAAGCAAAAGAAATTCTACATCAGAGTCTTTACTGAACTTAATATAAAAGACAAACATCATTATGGAAATCTTTGGTTTGCCCACAGCCTAACTTAGCTGTACAAGTCACTGTGGTTTCAAAGATGTGATTCACCCAAGGCATTGTGTTTGTGTGTGTGCTGCCCATGCATCTCTGCAATAATGCGGCCAGCAGTGATTGTCAGCCCTGTGACCTCATATGTCAGCCTTTCTTTTCTGATTAATTTCACTCAAGCAGCTTCCTGCGCTGATTTCCTTGTTGTCTCTGAAGGTTGTCCAGTTCAAAACAAATGAAGACAGGCCGATGTGCATCCAGTAATCAACATTCCAGTTACGTCAGAGCAAAATGCGCTATTGTTTCCTCCCTGAAAATGACCTAAAAGTGAGAACAAACCCCTAAAATGAATGTTTGGACTGTAACAGCCTGTGATGCCGCACCTGCAAGACAATGGGATCAATGTCGACAGAGGCTTTGAACTCACCTTAGAAACAACAAACGATTGTTTAAAGAACCACTCCAAGGACAATTATGATTTGGGTGTTTTTAACATGTTCTTGTAGCATTTTACTGATGATGGAGGGCATATATTATGAAGATTAAACTTCAAATTGCTTTTTGTGAGTGTTTCTTTATTCAGATTTTTGTGAATCAGGAGCTGATGAAAAAATACTGTTTGAAAAGATCGTATTTGTCATTTTAAAGCTAAAATCTGCAGGCCACCAGCTCCCTGCTCCTCTCTGTCTCTCTATTCCGATGCATCCACTTGCAGACAAATAGATCCATGTACGTCCTATTTTTTCTTGTCTGAGCTGGAATCTGGCTCTAAACTCTACGGCTGGATAGCTCCAATGTTGCTTGCCATTTATGTTGCACCAGGTTGGCGATTTGAGGGTCTGTAAGCGGGAGAGCAGGTAAAGAGATGGCTGACGGGAAGGGTGGGTGGAAATTCTAAGCGCCATCAGTCCCGCCCACAAATGAGAGGTAAATTTAAAAAGAAAACGACACAAGGAACACTTTTAAAATACTATAGGAGTGGGACTTGTGCTATCCTAGGTACTTTAACATTGGGAGTTGGGTCATCTAGACCCACTAGACAGTGCGCTGAACCTTTTTTCTTCAATGATTTGTGATCTTCACTGGTGTCCATGGATTACATGAAATCCTCTCCACCTTTATCCACCTTTGTCATGGAAGGGAGAACACATCAATGTAAGGGTGAGGTCATAGGATAGCACAAAGGTTATATCCACCAAAAAGCCCCATGCTTTCACCGTTAGTATTGTTGAAAAGCCCCAAATGTTCTCTGTAGAAATAAAAAGGAGTTAATTCATTAGTATGCATGGGTTGTGAGATGTTTTGGTTTAGAAATGACCTCTACAGAACATAAAATTACTCTGCTGGTAGTCAGGAGACTATGCTGTTGGTGCATGCCCATATAATGATACAACCTCCACTGTGTGGATTTATTTCTCAGTTTTTCTTTTTAGTAGCATGTGTTACCTTAATGTGGCATTTGAATCCTTGAAGAACGCTACTTTGGCGTCTTTTCTACATAAGTCCCAGTTTGTGCAAAGGCGGAGTTGCTTCTCTTTCAGTTTGGATGTCTTCATAAATTTCCTTTTGTAAGAAGCTTGACAGTTTTTCAGGCTGATGAACCTTGACTAAATAAACGTCTCCTTTTTCTTTACTTTTTTCTCCAATAACTCACCTTGTCTTCATTTGAAAATCGAATGAAAAAACAACATAGTTGTGTTTTTGTCTTAATCTGGCAAATAGCTCTCTAACTGAGCGGTCATGTGGCAGATAATGGAACTGAGCTTGCTCCAAATGACAGTGACAGAGGAGCAGCGAGTGTATGTTTACTACTTTCCAATATTGACCCCACCATCAATAATAAATGTCCATTACAGTCCGACTTGTCATGTCGCCTCTCCTGGAATCCCTCTGTGGCGCAGAGGCATCTTCATCAATTAAAGCACGACTATTGCATTTGGCAGTTGCCGTCTTTTCCTACTGAGTGTGTGTTTTGCCTACGTACACGGGCTCGCCGCGCTCGTACATAAACAGTGACGTGCAAAGGTCAGCCTCAGCAGGGTTAGCAGAGCTTTAGGCTCAGGCTAATCTGAAGGGCAGCTTGGATAATGTTGCCAGTGGATTTGCATCGATACCAATGCTCTCTGTAGCTTTAATGGCAGCTGCTGACAGTCTTAACGAGACCTCGACAGAATCCCCAACTCCACCTGTCACAACAAATAAAAACGTCTCTCCTGACTCTGCTGGTCCTGCAATCTGACTGTTGTGCGCTAATGATTACAGCGTCTGGACAGTAGGAAAATGACAAGGCCGGATAACAAATGTATCGGGTTTCTTTGTCACAGAAACCTCAAGCGCGAGGCCATTGTTCTGCATGTTCTTTCATGCACCGCATGCTGTTAGGTCTATATCTGAGCACAAGATGTCGGTTACACAGAAACTTTGAGCTCGCGATGATGGAAAACATACACTGGGTTTACTATTGGCAAGTTATTAATGCTTGAATTTAGGACCCTTTGATTTCATTAAATAAATCTTATGTCCGCGGATGTTTCATTAACTCTGGTATCAAACAGTCAACTCCTTTTGGAAAATGATGAGTAGATGCTTAAAATGCTCTAAAGTTCTACTTCAATCATCTTTCGTAAAAGTGTTCTCTGTGGTCTTTTAATTATGATTATTCCATTTTTAGCCAAAATCAACAATTCTGTGTTGTTTTCTGGGACATAGTGTCTGCAGAGCTACAGTAGTTGTGGGTGGGACTGTTAACGGGGAGTAAGACAGTCTCCTTCCCATTATCCATCTGTTTACATGCTCTCCCTCTATCTTACAGCCCCTCACAACCACAACCTAACATTACTAGTGAAATATTGGAGCTATCCAGTCGTTCAGTATAGTGCCAGATGCCAGGTCAGAGGAGGAAAACTAAGACAAACATGGATTCAGTTATCTGTGAGTGGATGCATCAGAAGAGAGTGGAGCAGGAAGGTTGATGCCCACACAGCATCACAAATATGATCCTTTTCTAACGACAATTTTGCATCTGCTCCTGATTCATAATGATTAGAATAAAGAAATACTCAAATACAATCTTGATCTTAATTTTCTTTATAAATGTCCTTCATCATCAAATGCCACATGAACATGTTACAAACACAGAAAACAGCATTTTCATTGGAGTGAGTTATAAAAACCTCTAGAATGTTTACAACTTTTGACATTGTAGCAAACACTGGGCTCATACTCATTTTTTAAATATAATTCCCAGAAGTCTTTGTGTACAATCAGTATAGCTGAGCATCAAGTTTTTAGTATGGTGTATTTATTATTTCGAAAAATTTTCGTTTGAGTATACATTTGCTCAATTTTTTTAATCGATTTTGATGTCCTTTTAAATAATAGGTATTTAAATATTTTCCTGATAATTTTGTTTAAGCATTTTACGTTTATACATACAAACATTAAAATGTTTTTTTACTTGTATACGCATGGTTTATTTAAGTAAATATCATGTTATGCTAAAAAAAAAAACCGTTTTAAATGAGTTACGTTTACTCAACATGTAACATATTTTTCTGAAGTGGTACTACTTCCGGTTGAAATTAAATTACGTTGAACAATTTATTTACGAAAAGATGATAGATTAATTTGGCACCACACATTTTCTTTTAATTGAAGATATACGTCAGAGTTGCGCCTCGATTTAACAATAAAAAATAATTTGAAGACATGCTTTTGTTTTGAAGTCTTCCACTTCGTCTCTGAATCGCACTCGACGAGCTGTTGTTACGGTCCAAAACAGCGGTTTCTGCAAGATTCTTCTATGACTAAACAAGCTACGATTACTATTATTTTTGTCATAATCCGACTCACAACTGTACTAAAAAAAAAACGCTGCATTGCAGAGAAGAAGTTTCCCCAAAATCGTTTAATACAAGAAAGCAGACTGCGATCAAGCCGCGCGGCTGCAGGCTGAGACGGTCTGAATCTGACTTCGACTGTTAGCGCAGCTGCAGCTCTGATCTTATGATCCCTCCCCTTGAGGCGTTCAAGTACACCTCGTAATTTCGAAATTATTATTATCAAACCATGTTTTTTAGTTCTGTAAATCCTGTGACACAAATAAGTTATGGTTTGAAAGTAAAATGATAGAAAGTGAAACTTAAGTTGTTTCGCTTACTCTGACCCGAAACACTTTAAATCATATATAATCACATATGTCTGGCATTGGGGGGAATATTCTTCTCGGTACAAGTGGTTTGGTTGAAAATCCGTCCATCGCATTTGATTTTACCACACATCTAAAAGGCTAAGTCGCCACAAAACTGTTATGTGAGCGCTAAGGGTGAACATTACCATGCACGGACAGCACTTGAAGGCACCGTAAGCCTGCCGCGTGTGTGTGTCTGTGTGTGTGTGTGTGTGTGTGTTTGTGTGTGTGTGCTGGCGCTGTGTTTGTGAGGCAGAGAGTTGCGTGCGAAGAGCTCGACATGTCATTCAGAGGAATCCGCCACCTGAAACGCGAGGAAGTGAAGGCGACTCAATTGGGTATAAAGAATCAACCAACATCTGCCTCGAGCAGAGCAAAGCTGATGAAAACATCAGCTCAGAGCTCATGCGCGACCTCAACGATTTTATTTGATTTCCTTTGGACCTATCGCTGGACTCGGTGCACCCTGGGAGACGCATCTTTTATTTTTATTTTTTCTATTTTGTTTTTTATTTTGCTGCACTTGTCTTGAAGCGAATGCGGCTCATCTACCAAAACTATTGGAAATAACTGAAGATATTTTAGGTTAGTCATTTATGTGAGTACTTTAACAGTAATTTGTCTCTTAATGCATTGGTTTATTTTTAACTTGATGCTTTTAAGCTCAAATGTGTTTCTGTTTCTTTGATTTAATTTCCAAAATAACAAAACACTTTATTATCATAATATATAATTAAGCATATCCATATCTATAAGACTTAATTAATCAATTTGTTTAACTATTACACATTAATTGATGTATAAGTATTTGATGAGCTGTTAAGCGTAAATTTGCAGCAGCACGTCTGAACTTGCAGCTTTTTGTGTGGAAGTTTTCTCCAGCTCTGCGTAAAGGAGGCGCTGACGTTGCTGCGTCTTTATCCACAGCGCACCTGTTACCTCCACGGAGCGCGAGATCATGATCCCGCCGGGGGACTGCATGTATGCGGGCAGAAAGAGGAGGAAGCCCATCCAGAAACAGTTAAGCAACACCAAAACATATATATATACTTATCAACTTTTTATTATTGAAAATCTGCAGTAAGTATTTTTTGCAGCAGGTTGTAGATTTGTAATGCCCCGTTTCCAGTTTTAGAAGCTAAACTATCAGCAAAGGTGGTTTTGTCTTTTTTTTTTTTTTTATCATTTATGCTTTTAATATTTCTATTCCAGTCCATTTAGTAAAAAAAAAAAAAAAACTTACAAAAATGTGCTTACATAAAATAAACCTTAAAGCAGAGCCTGTATTTTTAACCCTGCGCTCATGCCATTAAACTCAAATTATGCAATATTTTTATATATATATAAATGTAAATGCTGTTTTAGGACTTTCTCTTCTGCTGATGCCATGAATTGAGGCAAGCAAGTTATATAAGTTACTAAAGATGGAAGTGGTAAATGAACTAGACCTGTGGTGCATAAAGTTTTCATGATTTGCTGAGCCAGAGCTCCGGATTTCACAGGAAGCCCAGACCACAGAAAACATGGCATGTGTGCGCAGAAGGTCTCGTAGCATTTTTTGAAGATTTTTAAGTCAATTTTTGTGACTTTGTGATTATTTTAGAGAAACCTGATTAGACATAGGAAGGGAAGGCAGAAGTGTTTCTGGAAAAGTGGAGGCCGGCTGCACAAGCTTGAGGATCAGTTTGTGATCCACACCATGCTGGGACATCAGGACCGTGCCGTCTGTCCACCACTTCTCAGGTTGAGAGTTTCTAAGAAGATTCAAGCCAGGCTGTGAGGAGAAAACTTTTCTGGATAAAACAAAGTTTAGTTTGTCTGATTTGATTTATTTTGTGTTTTTACTGCTGTTTGCATACACATTTATGTGCTTGTGGTTGTATGATGTAGTCTGGTGACATATTTCCAAACATTCATTAAACAAAATCCTTCATTTGTTCATTGCTAATATCTTAAACTTACTGACATCAAAAAACCACCCAGAAGCAAACATGTCAGGGTGGAAAGTGGAATGGAGTCTCAAAAATGTGTCAATCATTAGAAAAAAATAAATGCCTGAACTTGAGTTGTTTCTAGAGAAGCGCATTAAAACAGTTTAAAGAAAGCCGGAGACGCAGTCCCTGTTCCTTCTGCTGTTTGTCCGCACGCGCCCATCAGCGTCTGCTCAGCCTCACCTCTCTGCTCCGTCTCATTGTCAGGAAGCCTTCCTCTGCCAATGAGAAAACCAACCCATCCAAGCGACACCGGGACAGGCTGAACGCTGAACTTGACCGACTGGCCAGCCTCCTGCCATTCCCCCCCGATGTCATCTCCAAACTGGACAAGCTATCCGTGCTGCGACTCGCAGTTTCCTACCTCCGTGTGAAAAGTTTCTTCCAAGGTAAATCCAAACTTTTTTTTTTTTGTTCTTTTTTACCAAAAAGCTGCTTTATGAATTGAGCCTCCCAAAAGTTTGTGAACTTTTTAAATGACTCACCAAATCACTGAAGGATTTTGGTTGTACTATTTTTTAAATGCTTAAAGACAAACTCCGATCATCTTTTGCTCTATTTAAAAAAAAAAAGATTATGTTGTTTTTAGCCAACAAAAAAACAAAAAAAACATAGTTGGGGCTGGAGCAATCCTGCCCCCTTCCCCTTCCACATTACTGAGCTCTGTGTTTACACCCTCTCCCACTAGCCTACAGCCCCTCACAACCCCAACCTAACATTACCCGTACAGCACTAATGGTGCCCCATATTGCAGCTATTCAGCTGTTCTGTTTTGATCCAGAAAGCAGCTCAGACGAGGAAAACAAAGACGTTCATGGATCTATTAGACTGCAAGTAGATGCATCAGAATGGAGCGAAGCAGGGAGCTTGTGGCCCATCCATTGTATTGACAAATACAACGTCTTTTGTCTCCTAATTTAAAGGTATTTGAAAAACAAAATACTCAGAAATTCAATTTTAAGCTTTATTTCATTTATACATCAGATAAATGCCACATGAACAAAAAAAAAAAACCCAAAACATCGCTTTTATCTGAGTGAATCTTTAAGAAATTTTCCCTTTAATCATTTATGAGGCAAAGTCTAATACTGAACTTTTCAAAGTGGGAAAAGTGCAGTTTTTTCACATTAAAAGTTAAACATTAACCACTTATATACTGTATCTGCAAAACCTATTCCTATGCTTACTACTCCTACTACTGTGGAACTAAAAATGCATCTAAAAAAATAGCTGTTTGCAATTTTGGACTTTTTTTTTCCGCCTCAAATTCACCCCTTTGTGTAGTGTAGTCACATGAAAGTAAAATGTAGGTTAAAATGAGCCCAAGTCTTGTTTTTTCGTGCTTCCGCCGTCGACTGAATGCCTCCTCTCTCCTTGTGTTGCTCCTTGGTTTCCGTCAAATTTTCATGTGCCTCATAAGAACGTATTTTGTTGCCAGTGGCCTTGGCAGCTGCTGTATCAACACATGGGCTACTGGCACAGCTGGATGTGCCAGCTCTAAACGGAAAAAAGCGCTCTTTTAGAAAAAGAAAAGCTGAAGAATGAGCATCTTTCCTCTGGTCTTTAAGGGTACATTCATGTGACGAAGCATAAGGAGGATAAGGGGTAAAAGGGAGGCAGTGGAGAGGAAGCTGCAGAGGTCCTGTGAGGTTCACTGCCTTCGCTGTCCTGGAGGCAAAAAAAGGTTCATTTAAAAAATTCATTTAGTTGGTTTCACCTATAAGTTTTGCTGCAGTTTCCTGTCTTGACCTCTCATCATTACCTTACCCATAGTCTAACCATGCCTGGGTTTGGCGAGGCGTCCACTATTGGCGTCCTATAGGTTGGCGTAATCCAACTTTCACACACATGCTGGTTGACCCCTGACAGGGAATCTACTATAGCTTAGCCCAGCACGCAAAAGTTGCAGGAAGGGATTCGATCGGTATGTTGGATGGGTACAGGATGTGTGAAGATGGCCTCCTGCTGCTTCTTCAGTGAAATTCAAAAGCAGGAGCTGCACAGGATGGACGTTTGGACCAAAATCAAAACAAGTATAGGAGGAAAACGGGAGGATTTCTTGATGTCATGCAGTTTAGACTGTAACTTTCTGCTGTGATTGTAGACATGTCTCCAAGCTGAGAGCTGCTATCATCTCTGGCATTTGTGCGTAAACATGGCGAGCCTCTGTTTGTTTGCTCCTCCTCTGCTGGGAGCCGTCTCCTCGTTGGTCGTAGTGGACAGCTCATTGGTCTTTTGATGCTTCACAAATGAGATTCATTGAAGTGGAACACAAGGAATATGTTTGTGTGTACATTTGTAGCCCCAAACCCCCCACCTTTTCATGGCCAGCTCTGATGACCCACATAATGACACCTTCCCTCTCGTGTTTTAACATGGAGCCAGGCCAAAGCGTCTAACTACGAATGTAAAATAAGAAATGAGCAACAAGTGTACATCCTTCCTGTGGTTTGGACCAATAAAAGCGTCTGAGAGTCACTGCTAGAAAGTATGACATGAAACCGTGAAGCCTGCAGCTTTGAGTTTCGTTCGTACTTATGAAGTTTCAGACGGCAGAGGCTTTCCACGATGCAGTTGCCTGGTTTGTCCAGCAGGGGGACTGTTCCAAAGTGCTGCATTCAGTCAGTTGTATTGAGGTGGAACTGCTGAATATAACCAGCATGATTGGCTCTTTCTATTTAAAACATGTATTCTCTTAGTGTACTACAAGTGTACTTTGTCTAATATTGTGGCAGTGTACTTGAACTTTTTATATAGTAAAATGGCCCAGTTTAGTCTAAGAAGTATTCTGTTTGTATACTTCCTACATGATGTGTACATGGTCAGTATTTCCTATGCTTATACTCAAATACACTGTGTTAATTAAAGCCCACTACATCGAAGAATTGACAGAAAATTCAATTTTGGGGAATTAACATGTTTTTTACACACTTTGATGAAATCCACAAAAATGTTGCATTATCATTTTTAATGTGATAACAATAGTATCAGTTATGATGTATCGGATGATTCAGTTAGTTTATTGAAAACAACAATGTTAGTTTAAGATGTAAAAATAGTGTTCAGGAAAAAAAAAATCACATTATTTACCCACTGCCTCACGTTTTGAACTCCATCATAAAGAATTAATTATTATAATATCGTATTAAACACATTTAGCATTTTTTTTCATTACCGCAATTAGTCATTTAAAATAATGGATAACAATAAATGAGTAATTGTCACCATAAAGGATTCAAAAAGTAGCTAAACTTTTCCTGCCACAAGTGTTTTTGAGACTTCATGGAAGCAGCCATTTTGAAATGAGCAGGAAAAGCCCTTCTACTGCCCCTAGTGGAATGATGATGCACTACAAAACATTGACCAAATTCTTAATGGGTTTTAAGGAAAGTTTTGATCATGCTAATGAAATAGTGGTCTCAGAAATGTATGTAAAAAATGTGATAGGAATGGTTATAAATAAAATAAACTTCTTTTTTTTTTTTTTTGTGCTAAGGATTAGCTTTTTAAAATGCTTTCTAATATTAACAGTACTGGCAGACTTGCTAATTATGGGAAGTCTTTTTGGGAAATCCCTGCCCTGCTGTCAGTTGTCTGTTATGTGAATAGTCAAAGGCGGAGCTCGTCGTACATTATGTTCTCATGCCTTCTCATGCAAATATACACCTAGGCTGTGTTTATCTACCTGTGGATCTTATGCTACCAGTAGCTGATATTATTTTAAGGTTTAAGTACTGGGTTTATTTTAATGTCAATTTGCATAGAGCTGTTCATCAAAACCTAATTGTGGACTTTTCATTTGTTGTGTGACCCGACATAGCAAAAAAAATCAAATTTTTTATATTTCTAGAAAAAATGCAGGTTAAAAAGATAATGACTTTCATTTTAAGGGGCAGTCATCTGTGTTGACAGTCGGCATGCTGTAATTTTCTCCTCCGCCAGGTTAGGTCTGTGACGACTTTGTAAGTGCTAAGCTTGTTAAATATTTACCCTCAGAATTAACTAATCCCTCCTTGTTTGCGTTTCTGCTCCAATTGCCCGACTATTTCACCTCTGGGGTACACGCGTTCTGACATTCTCTACTGCTTGGACTGGAGTCTGATTGTGTTTGACAGCTTTAATGCAACAATTGACAAAAATATGCCTTGTCTTCAAACTTCAATGAAAAAAAGAACACATTTCATGATTAAACAAAAAGACAGATCCATCAGTTTGATAAGACTTTTCATTGTCCCTTTTCATATTTTGAATTTGAGTACAAATCAAATTTGGAAGCTTTTGAAATGGCAGCAGAGATTTCTGATAAGATTTAAATAAGGCTTTTTATCATTGAGAACCTGAAGAGCTCATAATAATAAAGAGCAAACTCTCCTCTCTAATGCCCGGCCTAATAGCGCTAATGAAATCTACCGCCACAAAGCTTGAGATCAGTTGATGTGATTCGCGCTAATGCCTTAATATTTGCCACTGGCACGGCATGCATCTCCAAAACTGTCAAACATCATCGCGGTGCTTTTTAGGGCTGTCGTTTACTTGTGACGTGCACGCTCTTGCACACTGGAGTGTAGCATGTAGCGTGTTTTTTGTTGTTTTTTTTTGTCCTTATTCTCTGTATTGTGTGTCTCACATAAAGTTTCTAAAACATGACTGTGGAGCTCATGTCCTCCAGAAAGATTTTCAAACTGGCATTCAGCCTCCTTGAGAAAAATTTGCCCCTAAGCAAGGCACTGGACTGCCACAATAACTCACTGCCAACCTATAGGAGGCAATTTTTTTATGGGAGAATCTAGCACATTAGATGCATTTCCATTTATTTAAGCATAAACCCTGACAGCTACAGTTGCGATATTTTAGGTCTGCGTAAGCCGAGGTGGTGTTTTCTTTAGTTCTTGCTTCGTGAGGCGCAACAGAATTTTATTTTGATCAGCACGTCACTGCCATCATGAGCCCTGACACCGATCCTCATATTTTTCTTTCACTCTGGTGAGAAAAAAGTTTTAGGAAAAGAATTTTTTAGAACAATTTCCTTTCTTTGCACAGAGCAAGTATTGATTTGTCGCTAGCAGGTGTTGCCGTATGAACAACAAAAAAGCTCTGTGTTTTCTTGCTTCTTTGTGTTTTTTTTGCTTCACATTTAAAGAAAAATAGAAACAGAAGACAGATTGTACTTTTTCCTGTCATCAGCTCAGGGAAGTGGTGAGAACTTTCAGTGGTATTACTTAACACTACAGTTTACTAGACCACTATGATGCAACATCAGATAAAAATCTATCGTGAGCAGTAAATAAATGTAAAAATGTTTCTTCAGCTTTTTTGGATAATCAAACAAAAGCTGACTCAGTTTGGTTTCATCTTTAGTAATATACTTTTTTGCTTCTTTTAACTCAGTCTGTTGTTTCTTAATATTTTAATGGTAAACAGTTTCCATTCATTGCATTTTAGTGATTTCTTTTCCTTTTTTTTTTAAGTAATGATCTGGAGAATTAAACTCTGATGGAAGAGAGTACATTTTTGATCAAATCCAGTTATCTGTTTTCCACTTTGCAGTTTTTTTAGAGTTACAGGTTTTGCATGTTTGCAAGAATTTGCGAATCTGGTTAAGTCAGGATTAGGCTGAAGGTGCGGCTCTCACAATAACACGCAGACAGCAGATGTGGGCAAATCTGAAGCGGGGCCTGGATCTAGGCATGGGCAAGGAGAGGCAATGCCCCCCCCCCCCTCCCCAAATGCCACGATGGCCAAATTTTAAAAAACATTTAAAGAAAAACAGAGCGCTCTATGTTCTTTCTGGCTCTAGTTTAAAGTAGCTGCAGGTGGTGATTGGTAGATGCAAGGGAGGGCGTGGCCTCTCACTTCACTCCTGCTCCTAGTCTCACTCGGTCGCTCACAGTCCCAGCAGAGCACAGTCACTGTTCGGTGTTTTGGTCTGCTGTTTATGGCAGAAATTATTTGATCACTCGTCA